>CM070012.1:5710741-6288241 GCA_036247105.1 Cirrhinus mrigala
TTACTTCGGAAGGGGCCAGGCTACGTTTATATAGCGGCGCGCGACCGGATGGAGGAGAGGCGGGGCTCTGGCTTCACTCTGGCGGGAGCGACAGTTAGCGGACACGAATAAGAAAAGGAGGGAACATTTGGGCGGAACTTAATGTGTGAAACGACCCATTCAGGAAGAGAATGATGGCGAGGGGATGAAAAGTGCTTAGTAAGTCAAGGAAGGGGGTTCATTTTAATTGTAAACAAAAAAATCCGCATTTTGCACCCTACGCAAATATTGGACACCGAGTAAGGTCGTTTTTATGATATATATTTAGTAATATCGCCATAAACCCTTATCACCACAACGGACAAAAACAGATGATAGGTTTCAGTCAGACTTACAAAGCTTTTAAGAAAAGGTTGGACATTTCAAAAATCAAAATATTGAGAAAATCACCTTTAAAGTTGTCCAAATGAAGTTTTTAGCAATGCATATTACTTATCAAAAATTAAGTTTTGATATTTACAGTTGGAAATTTACAAAAATATATTAATGGAGCATGATCTTTACTTAATATCCTTATGCTTTTTGACAAAAAAAAAAAAAAAAAAAAGATAATTAATTTTGACCTATACCGTTTTTTTTTTTTTTTTTTTGGCTATTGCTACAAAAATACCCTTGCTACTTAAGACTGCTTTTGTGGTCCAGGGTCACATTTATGTTTGACCAGCTCTTTATTTTAAATTATATAATTTTGTGAACAGTTGACTTAAAGAAATATTTCACTGCAAAATGAAAACTGCCCTTGTTTAAGTCTCATATTTTTCCAAACCGTTATTTAATCTGTGGAGCACAAAAAGTTGATGTTTTTAACAATTTCTTGTCAATATAATGTGAATGTAAAGTAAAGTCAATAAGGATTGTAAAGCACATATGGACTGTCAAACTTAAAAAAGCACTAAACACTAAAACATAAGTATCATAGCTAAGGGGTCAGTGAATAAGTTTAGAGAAAAACAGTGTTAAAAAATTAATATTACATTAAAAAATAAGACTAGAAGTGAACAGGAAAAAATATAACAAACTAAATACTATCAAAATGATATTTTGGTATTTTTAATGTATTTTAAAGTGTAAATGGGGTCTTTACACATAAACATATAGCTGCATTTTAAATTTTAGGATCGAGTCCCTCACACAAGAATTACTGAAGACTGAAAAACCCTTATGCACTAGCTTACTTTTTTTTTTAACGCATCCTTAAGAAAAAAAGAATATTTTTAAAACAATTGATGCCAACTTTCACAAAACCTATTGCATTTACATATGTTACCCTGGACCACAAAACCAGTCGTAAGTAGCACAGGTATATTTGTAGCAATAGCGAACAATACATTTTAAGGGTCAAAATTATGTCAAAATATGCCAAAAATCATTACGATTTTAAGATCATGTTCCATTAAGATATTTTATAAATGTCCTACTGTAAATATATCAAAATGTAATTTTTGGTTAGTAATATGCTTTGCTAGGAACTTTATTTGGGCAACTTTAAAGATAATCTTCTCAGTATTTTGATTTTTTTGCACCCTCAGATTCCAGATTTTGTAATAGTTGTATCTCAGCCAAATATTGTCCTATCCTAACAAACCATACAATGAAAATCTTATTTATTTATCTTACAGATTATGTGCAAATCCCAATTTCAAAAAATGTAACCTTATGACAGGTTTTGTGGACCAGGGTCATGTATTAATTTTTATAATAAAATGTATTTCCAGATTTTGCTTTCAAAAATAATAGGCTTTATTTTTGAATGACATCTAAAGGACAAATAATTTCTGAACTTTGATTTCTTCCAAGAGTTTCCAATAGAAAATCATTTTATCAAAGTTACTTAAAGGGCATCTGCTACAAAAGACCCAGAACGTTATTAATCGGGCCTGAAAACATGTTGCAATAACACAGAGCCACATATGCACATGGTAATCTTCACGTCTTGCACATGCAGCCTCACGTATGAACTTTGCTCCTTCACAGATATGCCATGAAGCCAGACCTGCTCTGCAGGAAGCCTCAGCAGTTATGTTCTAAACTGGAAGACAACATTGTACAGTATGTACACATCAAACACACTGACTGCAATAATGCTTTCTCACTCTCTCCCCACACAAGATTTTGTGGCTTAGATAAGTCTAAATGTTTATAGAAGGACTCAGTGGAGAATGTCTGGAATGCCTGGTAGGGCTGTTGGTGGTTTTAAGTGGAGGGCAGTTCATTTGTGTCAGCATATGAGAGGAAAGAAGAAGGGTTGAGTTTAATTTATGTTATTATTATGCTTCCAAATGTGAGAGTCCATAAAAAGTCATCTGGTTTTAGAGGAAAGTGTCTATATTCCTCCTGTGTCAGACGGGGTGGGGCAGATTTGTTTAAAAAAAGTTATCTGTATGTAAAGGAGCTGTATGTATAATGAGCTGTTAAGAGCTTGCTTTGCATGCAAATAGATGATCCTCCATGTAAATTAGAGCATTGTTTGTGATTATTACCGCTCTGTGTCTGGAGCTATTTGTAATCTCACCTCACACTAAAAAACCTTCAAAAGGATTAAGTGCTACAAATATTTCAAATACAGTTGAAGTCAGAAGTTTACATACACCTTGCAGAATCTGCAAAATGTTAATTATCATACCAAAATAAGAGGGATCATACAAAATGCATGGATTTTTTATTTAGTACTGACCTGAATAAAATATTTCACATAACGTAAGTTTACATATGGTCCACAAGAGAAAATAATAGTTGAATTTATATAAATGACCCTGTTCAAAAGTGTACATACACTTGATTCTTAATACTGTGTTGTTACCTAAATTATCCTTTTTTTTGTTTAGTGATAGTTGTTCATGAGTCCCTTGTTTGTCCTGAACAGTTAAACTGCCAGCTGTTCTTCACAAAGATCCTTCAGATTTTTCAGCATTCCAACAATGACTATGATTTTTAGATTCATCTTTTAACACTGAGGCCAACTGAGGGACTCATATGCAACTATTACAGAAGGTTCAAACACTCACTGATGCTTCAGAAGGAAAAACAATGAAAACTTGCAAACAGAATGAAGATGTGTACATTTTTCTTATTTTGCCTAA
Source organism: Cirrhinus mrigala (assembly GCA_036247105.1). Taxonomy (NCBI): domain Eukaryota; kingdom Metazoa; phylum Chordata; class Actinopteri; order Cypriniformes; family Cyprinidae; genus Cirrhinus; species Cirrhinus mrigala. Next base: position 5,713,861 of record CM070012.1, read on the forward strand.
ATATCTTTTTTTTTTTCATTTAGTACTACCCTTCAGAAGCTATAGAAGATACTTACATGTTTCCCAGAAGGCAAAATAAGTTAAATTTACCCTGATCTTCAAATTCAAAATGTTTTCACCCCCTGGGTCAGGTAACAGCACAGTATTAAGAATCAAGTGTATGTAAACTTTTGAACAGGGTCATTTTTATAAATTCAACTGTAATTTTCTCTTGTGGACTATATGTAAATGTCTTTTATGTGAAATATCTTATTCAGGTCAGTAATAAAAAATAACATTCATTTTGTATGATCTCTCGTTTTGGTAAAATAATTGACATTTTGCAGATTCTGCAAGGTGTATGTGAACTTTTGACAAACTCTATATACAAATAAATTTAAGTCTAAGTCCCTTTTTACCAATCAATTTCCTACTTTTTATCCACTTATATGAAATTATTCAATCAGGAAGTCATGGCAATTTTTTTTACATGAACTTATCAAAATAAGTTGAGCAGTTTAAACTTTTTTTGCAAGTTATGTAAAATTCAACTTAATTTTTTAAGTTGATTTCATGTAATTTATGTTGAAATCACTTGTACACCCAAAAATGTAAGGTAAATAAAGTTTTTAAGTTGAAATAGATGGAATTTTTTACAGCTTAAAGTGTTTCTACTTAAGATTTACTTTCAAATCTTGGAAAGACATTTTCTTAAAGTGACATTTATGTCATTCATCTGAACAACTCATATCATATGTTTTAAATTTCAGTAGAATTTGGCACAACGATTTTAAACTTCAAGTCTGTACAAGGGCATCTCAGGCATGCTGAAACTGACTTGACTGACTCATGATCTAAAGGCATGCAAATTGTGCTAGAATGTAAAACTTTTGTTGATTGCTTCCATGGCACCCTTTCAGTGTTTTCCTCATTTGCATTTTCCTAGTCTTCAGGCAGTCGAATTACAAAGACAATACACAAGCAGTCTTCAGGTGGCACAGTAACACCCAGTCTTTTATTATTGCCCCCAAGCACTTAAACCAAGAAAACAAAAGCTATTAGCATGGTGGTTAGCGTTGTAACATTTAAGCCTTTTTGTCACTATGGTAACTGTTGTTAGTAGCTTCTTTGCTGATGAACTTAGTTTTATGACATCCAACTCAGTAAAAAAGACAAACAACTCAAGAGTCAATATGAAGTCTTTAACAGATATCACCTTAACCTTTATAGTCTGTCACGTGCACTTGGAGGTTGACCTACATGAGTCATGTGGATGATTTGTTCATATTTATACACTGACACAGACAAACAAAAACAGACTGATGCTTCCATCAACAACCATGTAAAAAACCACATAAACTACATATCAAATACAGCTTTCAAATGAGAATAGGGAACTCAAAACAATATTCTGTTACAGTGCCAATACTGTTTGTGAAAGCTATCTGACAAGGTTATGTAGAGATTCCTTTAATACTCCTCTCCTTCTTCCTCACCCTCTTCTCCGACGCTGTCTGTTCCCACCTCTTCATAATCCTTCTCCAGGGCAGCCATGTCTTCTCTGGCCTCTGAGAACTCACCCTCTTCCATACCTTCACCCACATACCAATGAACGAAAGCTCTCTTGGCGTACATCAGATCGAACTTGTGATCCAGACGAGCCCAGGCTTCAGCAATGGCTGTGGTGTTGCTCAGCATACATACAGCGCGCTGTACCTTAGCCAGGTCTCCTCCTGGAACCACGGTTGGAGGCTGGTAGTTGATGCCTACCTTGAATCCAGTGGGACACCAGTCCACAAACTGGATGGTACGTTTGGTTTTGATGGTGGCGATGGCAGAGTTGACGTCTTTGGGAACAACATCTCCACGGTAGAGAAGACAGCAAGCCATGTACTTGCCGTGACGAGGGTCGCACTTCACCATCTGATTGGCTGGCTCGAAGCAAGCGTTGGTGATTTCCGCAACCGACAGCTGCTCATGGTAGGCTTTCTCTGCGGAGATCACTGGGGCGTAGGTGGCCAGAGGGAAGTGGATACGTGGATAAGGCACCAAGTTGGTTTGGAACTCGGTCAGATCCACATTCAGGGCTCCGTCGAAACGCAAAGACGCTGTGATGGAGGAAACGATCTGCCCAATCAGCCTGTTGAGATTTGTGTAAGTGGGGCGCTCGATGTCGAGGTTTCTACGGCAGATGTCGTAGATGGCCTCGTTGTCCACCATGAAGGCACAGTCGGAGTGCTCGAGGGTGGTGTGGGTGGTAAGGATGGAGTTGTAGGGCTCTACCACTGCAGTGGACACTTGAGGAGCTGGATAAATGGCGAATTCCAGTTTTGACTTCTTTCCGTAGTCAACAGAGAGCCGTTCCATTAGGAGAGAGGTGAACCCAGAGCCGGTGCCACCACCAAAACTGTGGAAGATCAGGAAGCCCTGGAGTCCAGTGCACTGATCAGCCTGCAAGATTGAATGAGTTATTTCAACAATCACTGGCCAGGATTTGTCTAATGCAGGGTTCCTCAAATCTTGCCTTTCCGAGTTTAGCTCCAACCCAGATCCAACACACCTGAGCAACACTGAGGTCTTCAGCATCACTAGGAAATCACAGGTACAGTTATAAGTCATACGTTTACATACACCTTGCAGAATCTGCAAAATGTTTATTTTACCAAAAAAGAGGGATCATACAATATGCTTGTTATTTTTTTATGTAGTACTGACCTGAATAAGATATTTCACATAAAAGATGTCTACATATAGTCCACAAGAGTAAATAATAGTTGAATTTATAAAAATGACCTGTTCAAAAGTTTATATATGCTTGATTCTTAATACTGTGCTATCTCAATGATCCACAGCTGTTTTTTTGTTTAGTGATAGTTGTTCATGAGTCCCTCGTTTGTCCTGAACAGTTGAACTGCCCATTGTTCTTCAGAAAAAAATCCTTAAGGTCCCATTCAGCATTTTTGTGTATTTGAACCCTTTCCAACAATCACTGTATGATTTTGAGATTCTTCTTTTGACACTGAGGACAACTGAGGGACTCATATGGAAATATTACAGAAGGTTCAAACGCTCACTGATGCTCCAGAAGGAAACACAATGCATTAAGAGCCAGGGGTAAAAACTTTTGAACAGAATGAAGATGCATACATTTTTACTTATTTTGCCCAAATATATATATTTTTTCACTTAGTGCTGCCCTTCAGAATCTACAGAAGATACTTACATGTTTTCCAAAAGACAAAATAAGTTAAATTTACCATGATCTTTAAATTTAAAAAGTTTCCACCCCTTAACGCAGTTTTTTTCCTTCTGAAGCATCAGTGAGCATTTGAACCTTCTGTAATAGTTGCATATGAGTCCCTCAGTTGTCCTTACTGTAAAAAGATGAATCTCAAAATCATACAGTCATTGTTTAAAAGGGTTCAAATAAACAAAAACACTGAAAAACCGAAGGCAACAACACAGTATTAAGAATCAAGCATATGTAAAATTTGAATGGGGTCATTTTTATAAATTCAGCTATTATTTTCTCTTGTGGACTATACGTAAACGTCAGTTCTAAAAACATAACATGCTTTTTGTATGATTCCTATTATTTTGGTAAAATTATCCACATTTTGCAGATTCTGCAAAGTGTATGCAAACTTTTGACCTCAACTGTAGGTGAGCTTGATCAGGGTTTGAGCTAAACTCTGCAGGGCAGTGGCCCTCCAGGACTAGATTTGTGGAACCCTGCTCTAATGCAACACCCAATATAAAGCCAACTTTTTGATCCCATGATTTTCTTACTAGTTTGCGAGTCCTGTCCAGCACCAGGTCAATGATCTCCTTGCCAATGGTGTAGTGCCCACGGGCGTAATTGTTGGCAGCGTCTTCTTTACCAGTGATCAGTTGTTCAGGGTGGAACAGTTGGCGGTAGGTACCCGTGCGCACCTCATCTGGAAAATCAAGTGGATAATTTCATGAAATTGAGGGAAAAAACATTTCACTTTACAGTGTTCTTCAGTGTAGAATTGAATTATACAAAGGGAATCAGTTTCATTACCAATGACGGTGGGCTCCAGGTCAACGAAGACTGCTCTAGGAACATGTTTCCCAGCTCCAGTCTCACTAAAGAAGGTGTTAAAGGAGTCATCGCCCCCGCCGATCGTTTTATCACTTGGCATCTGACCATCTGGCTGGATTCCATGCTCTAGGCAATACAGCTCCCAGCATGCATTGCCCATCTGCACACCTGCCTGGCCGACATGGACTGAGATGCACTCACGCTAGGGTGTAAATTAGAAGCATGGTTAAAACTAGTTAAAGTCGAGGACATTAAACTTACTTTTGGGAAAATATTGAGTTAGTCTTTTAATTCTCAAAAATACAAAACTAAAACTGACAACCATTATCAAGACAACCAAAATCCATAAAATAAAGTCAAAAAAGTCAATTACAATTGTTCACTATTATAAATAATGCATCGGACAAGTAAATTATTTAAAACATCCTACCATTGTAGAACTTTCCTCTGGCCGACGTCAAGAGTTCGGTTGAGAAATGTTGTGTATGTTCTCTCTGACGATATCATCACTATATAAAGAGCAAGCTGATGTCATGGTAACATGGTTTGTTGTTGGCAACAAATGGGTTAAGTCCAATTATGTGACTGTCAATCATAAATGACCACAGTGCACTGAACAAACAGGCCCAGTCACATCCCAGTGCCTCTTGTTTCATGCAAAAGACACACTCTAACAGGTCAACACTCATCCACTCATCCACAGACATTAATATTTAACCCTGCGTTGGTGGATCACATCTTTGGTGAGGTTTGCATCACCGATTCAAGAACAATCTAAAAACTTAAGAGGGCAAAGGAGTGTAAACTTAATTTTTGTTCCAACAATGTTGAACCTTTGACACATACTGTGGCACAATCACTATTGCTCATACATAAGGTCAAGGATTTGATTAAACCCTAAAGGCCTGTTCACACCTAAAAAGAAAAGTGTAACAGTAACTATATGAGCATCCATACTACCAGACAATAATGTTTATTCTAAATGCTTGAAAGTTTGGTTTTCAGTATTGGGAAAATCACTCTGAAAAGTGATTCCACTGTGTCATTATAGCTGTAGTGTGGACTCTATTATGCTGTTATACAGTTGAGGTCAAAAGTTTACATACACCTTGCAGAATCTCCAAAATAAGAGAGATCATACAAAATGCTTGTTATTTTTTATTTAGTACAGACCTGAATAGGATATTTCACATAAAAGACGTTTACATATAGTTCACAAGAGAAAATAATAGCTTAATTTGTAAAAATGACCCTGTTTAAAAGTTTACATACACTTGATTCTTAATACTGTGTTGCTACTTAAATGATTCACACCTGTGTTTTTTTTTTTTTTTTTTTAAATGATAGTTGTTCACAAGTTCCTTAGTTTGGCCTGAACAGTTAAACTGCCTGCTGTTATTCAGAAAAATTCTTTCAGGTTCCACAAATTAGGTTTTTTAGCATTTTCGTGTATTTAAACCTTTTCCAAAAATGACTATGATTTTGAGATCCATCTTTTCACACTGAGGACAGCTGAGGGACTCTTATGCAACTATTACAAAAGGTTCAAACACTCACTGATGTTCCGGAAGGAAAAACAATGCATTAAGAGCCGGGGGGTGAAAACTTTTGAACAGAATGAAGATATGTACATTTTTCTTATTTTGCCCAAATATCATAGTTTTTTCATTTAGTACTGCCCTTCAGAAGCTACAGAAGATACCATGATACATGTTTCCCAGAAAACAGAATAAGTTAATTTTACCCTGATCTTTAAATTTAAAAAGTTTTCACCCCCACCCCTTGGCTCTTAATGCATCATGTTTCTTTCTGAAGCATCAGTGAGCATTTAAACCTTCTGTAATAGTTGCATATGAGTTCCTCAGTTGTCCTCAGTGTGAAAAGATGGATCTCAAAATCACACAGTCATTGTTGGAAAGGTTTCAAATACACAAAATGCTGAAAAACCAAAACATTTGGGGGACCTGAAGGATTTTTCTGAAGCAGTTTAACTGTTCAGGACAAACAAGGGACTCATGAACAACTATCACTAAACAAAAAAAAAAAAAACAGCAGTGGATCCTTCAGGTAACAACAGTATTAAGAATCAAGCTTATGCACTTTTGGACGAGGTCATTAATATTTCATTATTGTTTTTTTAACATCTTTTATGTAAAATATCTTATGCATTTTGTATGGTAAAATAATTAACATTTTACAGATTCTGCAAGATGTATGTAAACTTTTGACATCAACTGTATGTATTATTTTCTGTATAAGTGGTATGTAAACTTGTATGTGGTATAGATATGAATGTTGAGAAGAGATTAATGTTATTATTATATTAATCAGACTTATGGTTTTCATTCTCTAAAATGTGTAGATTGCTCTGTTTTTTTTTTTAACCATTTTGTCTTCTCCATGTGTTTTAGCATTGTGCGTTTTTATTAAGTTACACTCAAAGGATACTTTAACAACTCTAAAAGCTCCTTCTGTTTGTTTCTGTCTCTACACAAGCGGTGCAAACTGGCCCCAGCTCACCTGAAGCACTTGCAATGTCATTTCTGTACACTAATTAAGTCTGTACTATTGTTAACCGGCTGGGTGGCCATGGAGCTCAGGAACAAACATTTCTCATCTGTTCCCAGACTGTTCCCATGACAATAAATGCACATGAAGCATGTAATCAAGTCAGTTTGCAGAGGCTGGAGCTTTGTTTAAATTGTTAGTAGCTGTTATAACCTGTTTCATATTCTGAAACTCATAGGCTTGCATTTCTGTTGGCCAAGGAATAAGGTGGTTATCAAAGTGCTGTCTTTTTGTATTGTTTTGACTGGTAATATCACATTAGAAGTATTAAGAAACAAGTGAGGCCTAGCTTCAGTGGATTTATGATGTGAAATGAATGAGAGGACGCTATAATTTCAGTATAATTTTAATTTTAATATGCTTCTTGAAGGCTTCTTGACAGGGTGTTTCTTACAGAGAACTGCATGTAAAGACAGAACATCCTATGCTACCAAAATGCTCCAGGACATTTTCCCTTTCTGATGAAATGTGAATATAGTTAATGTGATACATCTCAGTTTTTCCACAGGCTAGTTTTAAATATCAGAACGTTTATCATTCAGATATTTATAGATACTGAACATTCACGTTTTTATTAGAAGGGAAAGTGAATAGACTAGACCTCTTACAGCTGTCTGTTGGTTCAAAGGCCTGATCAATATTTTAATATTCAAAACTGATTCAAATATAGAGCTTACCAGGTAGGAAAATTACAGCTCTGATATGTAAACAGGTCAGATTTACACAGTACAGACTGACAAAGTCAGAGTCAACGATACACAAGAATTCACAAATTAGCAGCTAATTTACCCTACTTGGGAGATTCTACACTGTTTTGGCAAAAGCAGATTCCCTGTATGTTAGATATCAGATTATATAATGAGGCATTATAATAGAGGGCCGATTTAGTTGCAGCACTTTTGCAACCAATCCATTTTAGCCAGGTGCTGAACGTGCTGAAATACTGAATTTAAGTCTTTGTCATTTCTCATCAATCTCAACTGATGTAATTAACATAGAATCAGAAATTAACACAGAAAACTGAATTTTAAAAAGAGATGTTAGTGTACATATTTCTGTTGAGAATGGCAGTAGTAATTTATCAAATGACAGAGAAGAGTGTTGTAACCAGGCAGATATCCAAATTTGGTTGCAGACAAGCATAATTTTGCCTTTTTAAATAATAGATTTGGTGGAAAGTATGTGAATACACCCCCCCCCCCCCCCCCCCCCCAGTTCATTCAGTGTTTCCAGCCTAATGTTGCCTGTCATCATAATATCAGTGCATCACAGACTACATTTTCCCAGATCAATATGAAAACTAAAATCTGTCTTTTTGACATCATTCTATTTTAAGTGTTAGTAAGATCAATAAATGACATTTGTCTGATCTTCTCCAGTTCTTTAAAGAATAAAGCCTTTGTGTACCCGTCTAAAAGGAACTATAAAACATTCATGCAACCGTGAGAAAATTTAAACCTCTTTGATTTTAAAATATGTTGCAAAATGTGTTTCAAGCAAACTGTTGTTCATAAAGTACAACACAGTGGTTTGTCCCATCGCATAATTTTCATAATCTGTGGTGGCATACCTGAAGACCTCAATAATAGACAAAGAAAAACATAAATATAAATTTTTTGATCATAAAAGTAATGAGATGAACCCCTCACATGCAGAGCTAGAAACCCCATCTAAGGAACAACATGTTAAAATACTGAAGCGGCTCTACATGTACAGGACAATCTAGAGATAATAAAACCAGCAAAAGAGTCCCTGTTTCCTGATTTAAAGTCAACATGAAATGAAGTTTGCACATCCCACTTTATTCCCAAAATATGGTGTATTTATGAATAAAACAGCATATACTGTACAGTGGGACTTCCTACCATAAATATATCAAAATATGCAGTAATATGCATTGCTAAGTACTTCATTTGGACAACTTTAAAGACGATTTTCTTTATATTTAGATTTTTTTGCACCCTTTGCATCAATGAAAAGTTATTTATTTAAATAATAACTAAATATATAAATCTCAATTTCCAAAAATTGACCCTTATGACTGGTTTTGTGGTCCATGTCACATTCTTTTTATTTTACAGTATGTGGAACAAGCACTGAAGAATTGTGCATGGTAATTTCATGTTGACTTTAAGCAGAAGAGTAGAAGATTTCACTGAAATGCATTGATTGATGTGTGTCATATTCATTTTAGGTCAAAAAATCAGATGGTTATAACTTCCCAAAATGTCCCAATAACAAACACCAATCAAATCGGCCCAGTCTTCATCCCTGTTAGAGATTTGTTTTTTAATTGTGTCAATGGCCACGTTCACACTGTAAAGTTTCAGCGGTGGCAACCGCATCAAAATGTTTTTTGACCAAAGTAATACTACAGCAACCAAATGTTTATTACATTCAGCAATTTTAACCAAATCGCTGTTGACAGAGGCATTGTGTTTTGTTTGTTTTTGAAAGTCTGCTTCACCAAACGTGCTCTTGCAATGTTGCCATGTCCACTAATTATGAGTATCTGGCCTTGTCGTTTGGCTCATAAAGTGATCCAGTTTATTCATTTGTTAAAGTAGGCAGGTGCAGGTTGCAATATTTTTGTCTTATTTCCAGTATAAATCATTTGGATTTATTTAGGCTTATTTTTTCTTGTTCTTGTTTACTGTTTTTTTTGTTTTGTTTTTTTTTTCTAGGAAGACCTGGCAACACACAATATAAGTCAAGGCTTGTGTGCATAGAGAAGAGTGACATCTCGTTAAAATACGTCAAATTAACAAGTTGTTCTCTTCAGTTGCACACACAGACATTTTGTAAATGTGGTTGTCACTCCTGTAAATGACTGAACTGTGAGTGTACAGATAAGGATTAGACACTAAATGATGAAATGAAAAGCAGTTTGGCTGCAGTGTGTACGTGGCCCATATCACTCTATGAAATTTAGTGTAAAACATGCTACTGCAAATATTTTCTAATGTCTTTTATCATGTATCATTACTCCAATTCTACAAAAGTGACCACAGTATATAGAAGAGCTTTTTTTTTTTTTGCTTGCATGAGAAGCCCTTATTTTTTAAAGATGTTTTATAAAAAATGTTATCACAGTAAAGTGGTGAGAAAACGAAGGGTAAGAACAGGTGATTCTGAGAGGGCTGTTCCGCTCACAGTTTCTGGGTGAAGTTTTCAGGGAAGACTCCTTTAGCTAGGAGGTTTTTATTCTGAAGCCAGTGTGACTCTTTTACGCCCAATAACCAACCTTCATCCTGCAAACACAAAACAAAAGGACAATGAGTCATTGTCCGATTGTGTGTGAGTGTATGTATAAACATGGGTGCCATGACAGACCTGTTCGTCTTGGTTGGCAAAGGGAAGCACAAGCACAATGTCACCAGCCTTCAGGTCAAGTTCATCACTGTCTGTTGCTCCATAGTCATGCATCACTTTCACCTACCACAAATCATGTAAGTACATTCTATTTATAGATGTAGCATTGTACAAAAATTTGGGATAAGCAAGATTTAAAAAAAAAAAAAAAATGTATGTAATAAATGACATATAAAATCTATTAAAATTCTGGAAACATTATTATAATCTGTAATAATATTTCAAAACATAACTATTTTAAAGTATTTTTATTTGATCAGTAAAATAGTTTTATTATAAATATTTTATAACATAACTAGATAAAAAAGTTTGTCAACAAACTTTAGGTTGTTTTGAGAAAGCCTAGCCTTAAAGTTTAAAGTAGGTGTGAATTTAGAAAAATTAGATGTTGATAGCATGTATCTAGCATTATTAACATGCTGCTTGCATGTTTTAGCATGGTAAGCATGTTATTAGCATGTTGTTATCATGTTTTTAGCATGATTAGCCTGTTGCTAGTATGTTTCTAGCATTATTACCATGTATTGTTATCATGTTTCTAATGATTGCCATGGTGGTACTTTTTTGCATGATTAGCTTGTTACAAGCATGTTGCTAACATGTTTCTAGGATGTTGTTAACATCTTTGTAATGTAGTCAGCATGTTGTTAGCATTAACATGTAGTTAACTTGATTAGCATGTGGGTAGCAAATTGTAGCACGATTAGCCTGTTACTAGCATGTTGTTAGCATGATTAGCATGTTTTTAGTATTATTAGCATAGTGTTAGCTTGTTTCTAACATGATTACCACTTTGGTAACATGTTTTTAGCATTATTAACCTGTTACTACCATGCTGCTAGCATGTTTTTAGTATGATTACCATTTTGGTAGCATGTTTTTAACATGATTAGCCCATTACTAGCATGTTTCTAGCATGATTAACATGTTGCTAACATAATTAACATGTAGTTTGCATGCTTTTTAACATTATTAGCATATTGTTAACGTTTTTAACATGATTACCATGTTTGTTACATTTTTACCATGATTAGCCTGCTTATTGCATCTTGTTAACATGAAAGCATGTAGTTTTTAGCATTATTAACACATTGTTAGCATGTTTTTAACATGATTACTGTGTTGGTAACATGTTTTTAGCATTATTAACCTGTTACTAGCATGTTTGTAGTGTGATTACCATGTTGTTAGCATGTTGGTAGCATGTTTTTAACATGAACAGCCCATTACTAACATGTTTGTAACATGATTAGCATGTAGTTAGCATGTTGCGAACATGTTTCTAGCATAAATATCATGTTTCTAGAATGGTTAACGTATAGTTAGCATATTTTTAACATTATTAGCATACTGTTAGCATGTTTCTAACATGATTAACATGTTGATAACATGTTTTGCATGTTGTTAGCATTTTTTAACATGATTAGCAAATTGCTATCATGTTTTAGCATGATTAACCTGTTACTAGCATGTTGTTAGCATGATCAGTATGTAGGTATCATTGTGCTAAAGTGTTTGTAGCATTATTAGCACATATTCAACATGTTGCTAACGTGTTTCCAGCATGATTACCCTGTTACTAGCATGTTGTTAGCACAATTAGCATGTTGCTAATCATGTTGTTAGCATGATTCTAACATAATTAATTTTCTCAAGTCAACCTAATAAATACTATGAGTGTAAATGTCTGGGATCTTGGGTTCCCAGTGCAATTTACCTTATAGAGAACAGATGGAGGAAGCTCTGCATCTGATGAGCCATTTGTCACCGTTGGCGCTTCATTCTAAATAGAAAGAATAAAGAGAAGCATTTAATTCCACCTGAACAACTCAACAGAATAAAACCTGCTATACATAGAAATGTACACAAAAATGGACATTCAGCATGACCACTGTGGAAACCTGCCACACCCACAAAACAACATGATCTACCTCTGATTCATCCTAACTCTATCCACAGTACAACCACAGTTAATCTTGTTCCTCTTACACTTTGAAGCTCCTCCCACTGAGGCGGCTCTGACTCTGCCTCCCAAGCCCGAGCCGTACCACTGGCCCAGTTTGTATCTGCATCTTGCTTTTGCCCTACCTGGGACCCTTCCTCGCCCCAGCACTCCACACCATCGTCCTCCCAGTTTGGCTGCGCAGGTGCATCTGTTTCATTGCCCCAGTCTGACTGCGCAGACACGCTATCCTGCTTATCCCAGCTGGGAGGTTCATACGGCTGAACGGCAGGAGTGACCTCATCATCCCACTGAGGAGCCGCATACGGCTGCTGGCCATAAGGCTGAGCGGCCGCTTCGTCATCTGAGTCCCACTGCTGGGAGGGGTCTGCAACAGGGGGCTGACTAGGCTGGGACGGGGAGGAAGGGTTGCCAGGATTGTATGTTGGATTTTGGAAAGTGTTTTTGGGGGGATTTTGGAAGGTAAAATAGATGCCGGGAGTAAAGGCCAGGCAATATGGCAAAAGGCGCAAACAATTTGCAAGGAAAAGGGAATAAATGAAGGAAAAGATAAGGAAGAGACTGGAATTACTGTTCATTCTAAACTCCCAAAATGGTTATTTTAGTATTATTTGTAGTTTTTTATGAACATTTTGAATTAGCTTTAATTTTAGACTTTCAGTTTTATATTTCATTTTTAGTTAAATATTTGGTCATTTTGTCATTTTTATTAGTTTTAGTTTATTTAAAACATTACTATTTAGGTTTAATTTATTTTTATTTCAGTTTTTGTTTTAGTTTTTATTTTATTTCCAGTTAGTAATTTCACCGTGTCAACTTCAACTAAACAAAAATGAGAAATGTTGCCTTGGCAACTGAAAGAAATTTCTGTTAGTTAATTCTATTCATTTAAAAATCAATGCATTTCTGTACATTTCTATTCTTTTAATTTCTATAAATTTCTATTAATTCTATTCTATTTGATTTCTATTAACAAAAATGTTAATAATCTTAGCTTTTATTTTTAGTTAGGGTTAGGATAATAACCCTGACAATTGCAATTCATTATTTATGTAGTTTAAAAGATTTTTTTTACAGTATAAATCTTGTGGCTTGGCAACTGAAATAAATTTCTATTAAAAAAATTATATTAATTTCTATTAATAATTCTATTAATATAGAATTAATTCATTTCTATACATTTGTATTAATTCTATTAGTTTCTATTAATTAATTCTATTCTATTTGATTTCTATTAACAAAAATGTTAATAACTTTAGCTATTTTTAGTTAGGGTTAGGGTAATAACCCTGACAACTGCAATACATTATTTTTTAAAAGATTTAATAGATTTTATTACAGAATAAATCTTTGTGCCTTGACAACTGCAATTAGCTTTTCGTTTTAGTTAGGGTTAATTAATTTAGAATTGATTCATTTCTATAAATTTCTATTAAATAATTGTATTCATTTCTATAAATATCTATTAACTAATTCTATTAATTTCTATTAATTCTATTCTATTTAATTTCTATTAACAAAAATGTTAATAACTTTAGCTTTTATTTTTAGTTAGGGTGAAAATAATAATCCTGACAATTGCATTACATTACTTATTTAACCGATTAAAAACCAGAATAAATTTCTATTAACAAATTTTCTATTATTTCTATAAATTTCATTTCATTAATTCTATAAATTTAAAGTTTAATTTGTTTCTGTAAATTCCTATTAATTAATTATATTAATTTCTATAAATTCCAATTAATTCAATTATTTTCTATAAACATCTATTAATTCATTTTATTCTATTTTATTTCTATTAGCCAAAATGTTAATAACTTTAGCTTTTATTTTTAGTAAGGTTTAGGATAATAACCCTGCCAATTGCAATACATTATTTATTAAGTGTAATAGATTTTTTAATAGATTAAGCCAAATATATGGCAGAAAAATGAGTGAAATCAGTTATTATATAATTTACCAGGTAGCAAGATTCACATACAAATACAAATTTGCAAATTGTGCATAGCATTTTTTCTTGTCTAGATTAACATATCACTTTTTCTGTTCTTGTTTTTATTTTTTTCAATGGATGTCTGTTTTCAGAGTATGAATTCCAGCATAAATAAGTTTGCAGAGCATGAGTTGGGAGACTTTTCATTAACTATTCAAACTATTGGATACAGTTTATTTTTTGTTGATCTGTAGTTTTTTTTTTTTTTTAATTTGACGATCCAAAGACTGTAGAAGACTTTCATCCAAACTTTTTTAAATGCAACCCACTGCCATGATCAGTCAGACCACAAGAATCACTAAGATTATGTCAAGAAACATCTGATCCCTCGCAAGAGTGCTAACACAGCTAACACAATGTCTTACCTCCCATGAATCCCATGAAGCCTCCTTCCATGAGGCAGCACAAAATGGCAGAGTGAGATAAAATGAGGCCCATAATAAGAGTGCAAGGTACGTCTATCACCATGACAACAGCAAGAAGAGAGCTCTCATAAACCCATTTACAGCTCATAACAGTGTTCAGTGTTTCCTCTCCAACATGAGAGGAAAGCATTTGTTAAAGGGATCATCGGATTCCAATTTTCCACAAGTTGCTATGATTCTTTAGGGTCTTAATGAAAAGTCTATAATATACTTTGGTTAAAAATTCTCAATGGTAGTGTAAAACAACACCCTTTTTACCTTGCCAAAATGAGCTCTGCAAAAATCATCCCATTCTGAGGGATTGTTCCTTTAAATGCAAATGAGTTCTGCTTGCCCCGCCCCTCTCTACTCTCTGTGGAGTGATGAGCCTGTTTACTTTTAGCCGCTACATTTAGCCGCTAAACTTGCTAACTAGCATGTTATTAGGAAAGGTGATTGCAGAGATTCGTAAAAAAAACCTTATACTCACTTCTGCTGTAAGTGAAGCTGGATCACGAATGATTTGCGCGAACATAGATGCATTTATGTAGACGAGGAGGCGCATTCCCTTCACAAACAAACCTAATCCACTGCATCTTCAGCGGCTCAGATGTCGGGAGTAAATGACGACCACTGTGTTCATTATTACTTCCAGCAATACAACACCTCAATCGCTCAATCGGTGATATTCTTGTCTAATTTACATCCCTGCTTCGGCATCGAAACAATGGAGGTCGGACTGTTACAGCTGATCTGAGGTAAGAGGCTCATGTCAATCAACTATCGTGGGAGCGACCTCTGTTGATGTGACACATCTGAGAATGGCTCGATTTGAAAAAGGGGATATTATTTTTACAGATTAAATAAAAACCACTGCATGGATTTCTATCATCATAGGTAGATTTGTACATACACTGCCAACACACATTAAT
Source organism: Cirrhinus mrigala (assembly GCA_036247105.1). Taxonomy (NCBI): domain Eukaryota; kingdom Metazoa; phylum Chordata; class Actinopteri; order Cypriniformes; family Cyprinidae; genus Cirrhinus; species Cirrhinus mrigala. Next base: position 5,729,141 of record CM070012.1, read on the forward strand.
GTTCAAACAACATTTAAAAGTGAACTTTGCATCCGATGACCCCTTTAAAAGTGAAGTGATCTAATAGTAGATACTGGAACACCATGTACTGGAGTCACAAAAAAATAAATATGCAGTAATATTCACAATGAATAAGCCCAGACAGAATCTATGGACTTATGCTGCATGAAATTGTGAAATTACTACATTCAAATTGAATAATTACATAAAAAAGAAGGGAAACATGCAGAAATGTCATTCCACAGCAAAACAGAGGGTGACCTGTTGCATGGGTTTTAGATGGCAGCATGTGCTGAATTCAGAACTGCATACTAGCACACTACTCTTACTACTTTTAGCAAATATTTCTATAGCAGAATTAATAAGAGAAGTGTGCATTGTCAGAATTCAACAATGGTTTTGCTTGACTGTGAACCCTGACCTTTACCCTTTGCCATCCTGACACTTCCTGTCCTCTGACCCACAGCTGGTGGGCTGGAGCAGCGCTGATTGTTTGCCAAGCATCCAGATCTAAATCCAGCAGACTACACACTACTGGACGATTACACTGCTGTGCACAGTACAAAACACCAGCTTTACTACAGCAGTGACAATATTTAGTGGAATCACTGGTTTATATAAAGTAAAGATGGTAATGTTGACAAACACAAGAGCCAGTGATACTTTAGCTGAATGAGCAGAAAAGAGGTAATAACAGGATGATGACAGTCACTTTCAGGGTGGAAATGCAGGATGAATGTGCTAATTAAGGATGAAGATGATGTGTAAATGAAATTGAGACAAAGCCAAGAAGAGACTGGTGAGAGTGACTTCTGACCAGTTTGACCTCTGACCTGTGGCTGGGTTGAAATGTTAATGTCAGGCACCACTGCATCTTCAAGCAGGTTAATGACGTCGTCCCGTTTCACCTCCTGAGGTGAAGCCGGCCTGGGCGGCTGTGAGACCGGCGGTGCTTCTCTGGACTGCCACACCAACACACACATGCAGATACACACAATGACACACAGCATACTCTGGGTTAAAACACCAAAGCAGAACTCCTTACGGTTAGGTTTTTGATAACATGCTTTAAGTTTACTTACACACACTCATGTTTACCAAGTTATCTACAAACCACAGACTGTTGTAAGGCAGTGTTGTCACTGTCAACTGAAACTTCTAAAATTCAGTATCATTTATAGACCAATTCAGCGTTTGCAAACAGTGATGATGTTTTTTTGTGGGCGGAGCTTATCTGTTTGCCGAAATTGACGCTTTTCAAGTAGCAGTCTATGTAACAAATATCAAATATCAGATATCAGATGAAAAACCTAAACTTCAAAAACAAAACAAAAAAACTTTTTATAAATGTTTTTGACAATAAGATAAAATTATGTTTGAGCGTGTGGTACTAAATCTAAAACAGAATTAAATAATAAATGAAAGCTAAATAGAACTATTAAAAAGAGTAAAAATGACAAAATCACAATCCCAAAACTTCAACTAAAATAAAAAAAAAACCAGGAATGTAATAATATTAATAAATACGATAATGGTATATAAATAATACTAGAACACTGTCGTATGGTTAATTATAAATACTGGTCTAACCCTAAAGAAATAAAATTAAATTAAATTAAATAAACAAATAAATGTAAAGATTTTCTCCTATCAGGGGATCCATCAAATATATAACCCTTTACCACAAAACCAGTCATAAGGGTAATTTTTTTTTAAATTGAGATTTATATGTCATCTGAAAGCTGAATAAATAAGCTTTCCATCAGGACAATATCTGGCTGAGATACAAAAAAAAAATGAAAATATCGAAAAAAAATCGCCTTTAAAGTTGTTAGCAATGCATATTACTCATCAAAAATTAAGTTTTAATATATTTACGGTAGGAAATTTACAGAATATCTTCATGGAACATGATCTTTACTTAATATCCTAATGATTTTTGGTATAAAAGAAAAATCAATAATTTTTATCCATATAATGTATTGTATTGTTGCCTATTGCAACAAATCCACCTGTGCTACTTATGACTGGTTTTGTGGTCCAGGGTCACATATATAAAAGCTTTTTTAAACCCCACTGCAATGTATTATAGATGTATAAAAAAGGTTCTGGTTTTTGGATTCTTTAGTGTCATACATAGTGTAAGACGTAAACAAAACGCAAATACACAAACACAACATAGAGCACATAAAAACATTTGCTTTCTCACAGTACCTTTGCTGGTGATTTAGGGGCGTCTGACCCAGACTCCGAGAGGTTGTGATTGGCTGCTTCTTCACTGCATAAAAAACACACAATGGTAAATAAATACTACACTTGACATTGCACAGTCATGAGTGTCCTGACTGAAATCGATCACTAGGTGGCAGCAGAGATCAGTGTTAATACTGCAGGCAGATTGGATTAAATCAATACCATGCACAATTACTGCATTTCAAAGACATTCCAGACATGCAGTTATATTTTTCGTGTCAGCATGTACACACAATCCCATGCAAGCAGTAATTTTCCACAGCAACCAAGTGTTATTGCATCTTTAATAATTCTTTTTTTTTTTTACACAGAGGAAAAACATGCGCTTCTCAAGTGAAAACAAATGTTTCTCAGACATTTGTTCAGAAAAAGAGAACTGAAGCATTTGTTTTTCTTCCATGTAAAAAAAAAAGTAAAACAACAAAAAATTGTAAGTGTGAATTCTAGCTGAATTTCTGAAGTGATTAAATATATGATATTATATGTGACAAGAGAGCATGCTTTAAATAACCTTGCTGCAGTGCATCTTTAATGCAACAAGTGTTGCATAATCAAACACATAAAACATTGGAGCTGTTACCTCTTCCCAGTGCTTGCTGTCGTGACACCTTTTCTGTGGGTTGTTTGGGGTAGGGTTGGTTTAATTTACAAGGAAAACAAGAACTCACACACATCTGTGTGCTAAATTACAGGAAACCAGAAGTGTCTTTGCAGACAGGAAATGTCCAAAAATAAAAGCACTCACTTGGCTAGACGCTGCTCATCCAGTTTGGTCATAATATCACTCAGATTCTGGTTCAGCTGTGTGCGAGAGAGTGCAACATACCCTGGTAACTAACAACAATCGTCTCATTTATCTCTTGTTATTAAGTCTCTTATTATTGACTCACTTTGCCCATGCCCCTGTGAAATTTTTCCTCCAGGCCAGCAACGCTCTGGAATGTGTTAACATACAAGCCAACACGACTGCAGAGAGAGACAGAAACAAGCCAACATCAGTTCATTTAAATGAAAAAAAAAAATAGGCCAAAAAAGGTGTATTCTCAAAATACATTAAAGTTGAGGTCAAAAGTTTACATACACCTTGTAGAATCTGCAAAATGTTAATTATTTTACCAAAATAAGAGGGATCATACAAAATGCATGTTATTTTATTTAATACTGACCTAAATAAGATATTTCACATAAAGGATGTTTACATATAGTACACAAGAAAAAATACCAGTTCAATTTATAAAAATGACCCCGTTCAAAATTTTACATACACTTGATTCTTAATACTGTGTTGTTACCTGAATGATCCACAGCTGTGTTTTTTGTTTAGTGATAGTTGTTCATGAGTCCCTTGTTTGTCCTGAACAGTTAAACAGCCCGCTCTTTTTCCGAAAAATCCTTCAGGTCCCACAAATTCTTTGGTTTTTCAGCATTTTGAACCTTTCCAACAATGGAAACACTATACATTAAGAGCCGGGGGGGTTGAAAACTTTTTGAATTTGAAGATCAGGGTAAATGTAACTTATTTTGTCTTCTGGGAAACATGTAAGTATCTTCTGTAGATTCTGAAGGGCAGTACTAAATGAAAAAAAAAGATATTTAGGCAAAATAAGAAAAATGTGCACATCTTCATTCTGTTTGCAAGTTTTCACCTCTTGCACTTAATGCATCGTTTTTTCTTCTGGAGCATCAGTGAGTGTTTGAACCTTCTGTAATAGCTGCATATGAGTCCCTCAGCTGTCCTCATTGTGAAAAGATGGATCTCAAAATCATACAGTCATTGTTTGAAAGGGTTCAAATACATAAAAATGCTGGAAAAAAATCAAAGAATTTGTGGGACCTGAAGGATTTTTCTGAAGAACAGCAGGCAGCTTAACTGTTCAGGACAAACAAAAGACTCATGAAAAACTATCACTAAACAAAAAAAAAATCACAGCTGTGGATCATTCAGGTAACAACACAGTATTAAGAATCAAGTGTATGTAAACTTTTGAACCAGGTCATTTTTATAAATTTAACTATTATTTTCTCTTGTGGACTACATGTCTTTTATGTAAATTGTCCTATTCAGGTCAGTACTACATTAAAATAGCATTGGTAAAATAATTAGCATTAAGGTGTATGTAAACTTCTGACCTCAACTGTATATTCTCTTATTTACTTGTCATGTTATTCAAATCATGCTGCTGATTTTGTTCCGTGGAACACAAAACTTTGCACAGTTTTTTATATAAAGACAGTTCATTATGATCTCTCAAGCTCACAAAAAGACAAATAACAACATAAAAGTATCATAAAAATAGGACTCATGCTATATTGCAAGTCTTAAGCCATACTAGTCAGCTGTTTAGGGTTGATACTTCAAAAAAAAAAAAAAAAAGTGAAAGTAAAGACTTTTATATTATAAAAAACCTTTCTATTCTGAAAAAAATGTATCATGGTTTCCATTAGGATTCCACTAGTAACTAAAGGATCACTCTGATGAAGTAATGGCTGATGAAAATATAGCCTAAAATAACATTTTTTAAATACACTAAAGCAGAACACAGTTCATTTAAATTGGTAATAATATTTCACAGTATTACTGTTTCTGCTGTATTTTTGATCAAATAAAGGCAGCTTTGTCTGAGAAACAGAAATTTAAGACAAAAATGCAAGTCTTCCTCTCTGTCATAGCTATTGTATGGCTTTAATGTTGTATTTTTGTTGTTTTTGGAGCTTGTCAGATGTGATCTCTTTGAATTGTTATTATATGGAAAAGAACTATTTAAAAATACTATGTTTAGAACAATGTGATGGTTATTCATTTTTAGGTGAACTATTTCTTTAAGAAGACAGAAGAAAGACAAACAAAGAGAGAGGATGAATAGCTGGTTATTACCTGTTCCACAGGGTGGGAAGTTCCTCCTGAAGATCATAATTGATCTCCTCAAAAACCTTCTGAGCTCTACCCAACTCTTCCTCGGCCTAAACACACACGAACGCACCAACACATGATCATTAGGTTAAAGACACTATAATTTATGAAAATATATATACAAAGAATTACGCATTCAACTCTGCATGAATAGACCCTGCGATCTGATTCCTATTTACTGGAATCTGCGAAAAGCATTTAAAACAAACATGATACATGTATGTCATTTCAAACTGTATTACTTCATATTGCATAACACATAAAAAAGCAACCCTGAAGAATGTTTTGCTGAATTCCTCTGTACAGTGAAAACATATAGTTAGCAGAAGCTATCAAGCTTCAAGGTAGACGAGTAGGTGGGTGGAGCTATGCAGATTAGGGGAGGGTTTACAGGCTGAGTGACAGATGAGTCACCTGGCTTCTCGAGAGGTTAGTTTGAGCGATTTGGTGTGCTGTGATTATTCCCTGAGCCCAGCCAGGAGCAGCCTTCTCCACCAGAGCCAGAGGCTAGACATGCAGCAAAGACAGAAAGACACATCCAGAGAAGAGAGAACAGCGACAAACACACTCAAGTGCTGTTGTTAGCTCACGCAGATCTCATCAGGCAAGATAAATGCTTGTGCAAAAGCACACATACACTCACTCAGGCATATAAACTGACTGAAATAGATGAATTACTCATTGATATAGCAACAAGTTGGTTAGTTAATAAGGTTTAAGCACAAAAAGCAAGGCAGTACAGTATTAGCATACATTAATAAGGTGGAATGAGCATCCGGTACCTTGGCAATTTTGGCCTCGTCCTTTTTCTTGCCTTTCTGTATAGAGGCAAAGTGATGTCTGGCACTGTCAAAATCTACCAGCTTCCTTTCGCGCTTAGCGATGCGAGCCTGCAGAGGGAGTCAGAGAGTCATAAGACAGTCTAACACAGCCGTCACTAACTAGATGAATAAAGTTTGCCTTGAGAAAGCCTAGGTAGAAAGTTTGATGAAGTTTTAACAGTTTTACATTTGAAGGCTTTAAAAAAGCAGAATGTACAATAGAAAAACATACAGACAGACTTACAGACAGATAGATAGATATGCATAGATAATGGATATTGCTATACACTTTCTAGAGTATTCCACTGCAGTTGTTAGGTGGTTGCAAAGGCATTGCTAAGTGGTAGGTAATTGGGGTGGTAGCTAAAAAAAATTGGGGTGTAACTAAAAAAAGGTAAAAACAGCTAAAACAGTTAATTTAGCAAAAACAGCTAAAACCCAGCTAAAACCAGCTGGTGTAGCAAAAAAAAAGTTAAAAACCAACTAAACTCAGCTGATTTAGCAAAAAACAGTTGAAAACAGGTTTAAAACCAGCTAAAACGATCTAAACCAATCATCCTTAGCAAAAAACAGTTAGTATACTAGATAAATAACAGCTATAAACCCAGCTGAAACAGTTCAGTTAGCAAAAACAGCTGAAAACCAGCTAAAATCAGCTGATGTACATAGCAAAAAGAGTTTAAAAATCAGGTAACAGTTAAAAAACAGCTAACAATCTGCCAAAACCAGCTGATTCAGTAAAAAAAAAAAAAACAAACAAACAGCTAAATCAAGCAAAACCCAGTTGAAAACCAGCTGAATAAGCAAAAAACAGTTTAAAACCAGCTAATTTAGTAAAATAACAGCTAAAAACCCAGCTAAACTAGCTCATTTAGCAAAAACTAGCTGATTTCGTAAAATAACAGTTAAAAAATGCTAAAAACAGCTGATTTAGCAAAAAAAGTTAACAATTAGTTAAACCCAGCTAATTTAGGAAAAACTGTTAAAAATCAGCTGAATTAGCAAAAGAAAACTCTTTAAACCAGCTGTTTTAGTAAAATAACAGCTAAAAACCCAGCTAAAAAATGCAAATTTAGCAAAAACAGTTAAAAACCAGCTAAAACCATCTAAACCCAGCTTCTTTAGCAAAAACCAGTTAAGAAACAGCTAAACCAGTTCATTTAGGAAAAAAAACAGTTAACAATCAGCTAAAATCAGTTGATTCAGTAAGAAAAAACAGCTGAAAACCAGCTAAAACAAGCTGATTTAGCAAAAAAAACAAAAAAAAAAACAAACTAAAGACCAGCTAAAAACAGCTAATTTAGCAAAAACAGCTTAAAACTAGTTGTTGTAGACAGTTTAAAAAACAGTTAAAAACCAGGAAGTTAATTACCATGAAGCAATGCACAACCATTACTGTACGGTGCTTGGCAGTGGTCAAAAGACATTCAGAAAACCACTTTTCGATTGATCCCTTCTTGTAAACTCAGAGATGCGGATTCACACGGCAATTAAATTACCACACGACCTTGGTGTTTGTCAGAAACAGTAGGTAATTCAGCTGGGAATTTTTACACGGGTGGAAAAACACAGAAATTCTGAATTCGGACAGCAATAAAATCACTAACTAGCTCCTGTAAATGTTGGAATGCTTATATGTACCTCTAATTAAAGCAAAAACAAACCTTTATGTCTGGAAACTGAGCCAAGTATGTGTCCATAGAAATAAGGGCATCGTCCACAAGCTTCTGGTGGAAATCTTGCCAAAGGAGGTCAGTGTCCTGTAAAACAAACATGATCAGACACAAACAGCAAGGCACATATTTTCACGCTGTCTCTCTCTCACACACTGACAAACCGCTGATGACAAAAGTCTAAATATATGTACGAACTGTTCTAAAATAGAGTTCACAGCAGTAGCACTACTTTAGCATCACCTAAACCAACTCTAGACTAGACCTGTGGTCTGGAGATCAGTCATGTTTACCTCCAGATTATTATCCATTTCTTTCTCTATCATCTCCTTTACTCACAGACAGAGGGGTGAGTGGAAGAAATCAAAGAAATGAAGAAAACAGAATCAGTTTGCAAAGATCAAAACATGAGCAGTAATCCTTCCCTTGCATACAGACTTACAAAAACAGTTCACCCAAAAATGAAAATTTGCTGACAATTTACTTACACTCAGACCATCCAAGATGTAGATGAGTTTGTTTCTTTATCAGAACAGATTTGGAGAAATTTAGCTTTACATAACTTGCTCACCAATGGAACATATGCAGTGAATGGGTGTCAGCGGAATGAGAGTCCAAACAGCTGATAAAAACATTACAGTAATTGCCAATTTTGTTTTGTTTTTATCAGCTGTTTGGACTCTCATTCTGTAGAAGGAAGCTCACACTCACAAAATGCTGAGTTAAATGCAACCCAGTGGTGGTTAAAATATGGACAAATGTTTAACCCAACTTTTTGGGTAGCTTTATTTATCTCAACCAGTGTTTTTCAGGGCCGATGGCATTACCGATTATTACAGATCAAGCAGACAGATAACCGATATTTTGAACCAATATATGTCTGGTGTAAAAAGAAAAAATTAATGTCTAAATTAAGAAGAACACAGGGTCTGGAAAAAACGTTTTTAAATGCTTTTAAATTATATTATCGGCAAATCGGTTTTGAAAATGACCGATACCAATAACCATTAAAATGCTTAATATCAGCACCGATAATTGGTCAACCCCTAAACTCAACTATTGTTTAAAAATTACTATATGGCTGGCTTAAAATGAAACCGAAATAGGTTGTAAATTAAAAATTAATAGAGGCATTAGCAATAATGAAAAGGTGAACATTTATTAATAAGCAATTTAAAAAAATAATTTATTATTTATTATTTATTCAACTTATTAATAAATGTTTATTTATTGAACATAATAATACATCCAACCTATTTTGGGTTTATTTTAAGCAAGAAATATAGAGATTTTTAAGCAATAGTTGAGTTAAGATTAGATTAAAAATCATTGGGTTTGTCTGTATTTCACCCAGCACTGGGTTGTTTTTGAGCATTTTGTAGAGTGCATCTACATCTTAGATGGCCTGAGGGTGAGTAAATGTTTTGCAAATTTTCATTTTTGGGATTTAGAATCGAAACACACTTCTGTTTGAGGTCAGTAAGATTTTTAAAAATGTTTTTCAAAGAAATCTCTTCTGTTCACCTTACAGTTGAGGTCAAAAGTTTACATAGACCTTGCAGAATCTGCAAAATGTTAATTATTTTACCAAAATAACAGGGATTGTACAAAATGCATGTTATTTTCTTATTTAGTACTGACTTGAATAAGATATTTCACAAAAAAAGACAATTACATAAGAGCCAGGGGTGTACACTTTTGAACAGAATGAAGATGTGTACATTTTTCTTATTTTGCCTAAATATAATATTTTTTCATCTAGTACTGCCCTTTAGAAGCTACAGAAAATACAAGTTTTTCAGAAGACAAATTTACCAAATTTAGAAGAATTTAAAATTTACCCTGATCTTCAAATACAAAAAGTTTACACCCCCGGCTCTTAATGCATTGTTTTTCCTTCTGGAGGATCAGTGAGTGTTTGAACCTTCTGTAATAGTCGCAAATGAGTCCCTCAGTTGTCCTCAGTGTGAAAAGATGGATCTCAAAATCATACAGTCATTTTTGGAAAGGTATCAAATACACAAAAACATGCATTTTGTATGATTCCTCTTATTTTAGTAAAATAATGAACATTTTGCAGATTCTGAAAGGTGTATGTAAACTTTTGACCTCAACTGTATCTATTTAAAGAATACATTAAAAACAGTGATATTATAATATTATAACATTTTAAGATAAATGTATTCTATCTGAATATATTTCAAAATTTACTTTGTCCTGTAGTGACAAAGCTAAATTTTCAGCATCATAATTTTTGTCTTCAGTTTCACAAGGTGCTTTAAAAAATCATTGAAATATGCTGATTTGCTGCTTAAGAAACATTAATTTGTTAATTTGTCACAAACAATTGTGCTGCTTAATACATTTGTGGGAATATATTGAATATGAATTTGTGGGCCCTTTTTCAGGAGGCAAATGTGAGAATCAAGAGACTTAGGAAGAAACAACTGACATATCAAAGAGATTTTTCTTTCCTTTGAGATTTTTCACATCGAAATCACTAATGTCACACAATCCAGACAGAGTTTTGTGCTCTGCCAGGGACATGCTTACACACCTCTGCGATGGAGTCCACCTCCTCTTTGCCAAACCACTCGGGGTCGTACATTTCTGCCAGACAGTCATGCAGACGCTTCGAACACTCGTGCATGGCTGCGGAAACAAAAAACGAGACAGGCATTGACACAGATGACGGCAAACGCTCGATCACTCAAACTGACACGTCTGCATACTCTTACTCTTCGTGCCTTTCAGAGAAGTGAGAACTGTTGTGGGCACACAGGAGGAAGCTAAGGGGAAGATGCTGTGCATTAGAGTGGCACACTGAGTCTGCCGTAAAAGGAAAAAGAATTTCTGCTTCCTTTGCATTTTGTTAATGTACTACCACCCACCGGTGGTTAAGGTGGTAGTTAAATCCAAAAATCAAAATGATGCTGTGATGATTTGGAATATCATGCACAGGCTGCTTTTATGGTGCTTTTTGTCATTTTTGGAGCTTGATGGATGTAGTCTCCATTCACTTTTAATGTAAATTTTACAAAGTACATTTTGTTAAACTTTCATGTTCCAAGGAACAAAAAAATCCTAAAGTTTAAACATGAGGGTGAGTAAATGATGACAGAATGAGGATAAGTAAATAATGACCGAATGTCATTTTTAGGCAAACTATCCCTTTAAAGGGGTCATCAGATGCTAAGTTCACTTTTACATGTTGTTTGAACATTAATGTGTGTTGGCAGTGTATGTACACATCTACCCTATAATTATAAAAATCCATGCAGTGGTTTTTAATTAATCTGTAAAAATAATATCCCCTTTTTCAAATCAAGCCATTTTCAGATGCCTGTCGTTGTGGCGTCACACTCCCATGATAGTTGATTGACATGAGCGTTTTACCTCAGATCAGCTGTAACAAACTTTGTTTCAATGCCTGAGCAGGGATGTAAGTTAGACAAGAATATCTCCGATTGAGCGATTGAGGTGTTGTGTTCCTGGATGTAATAATGAATATAGTGGTCGACATCTGAGCCGCTGAAGATGCAGTGGATTACGTTTGTTTGTGAAGGGAATGCGCCTCCCGATCTACATATATCCGTCTATGTTCGCGTGAATCATTTGTGATCCAGTTTCACTTACAGCAGAAGTGAGTATAAGGGATTTTTTATGAACCTTTGCGATCGCCTTTCCTAATAATGTGCTAGTTAGCAAGTTTAGCGGCTAACGTAAACAGGTGTCACTCCACAGAGAGTAGAGAGGGGCGGGGCAAGCAGAGCTCATTAAAGCAGCCTCGACCAGAATGAGATTATTTTTGAAGAGCTGATTTTGACAAGGTAAAAAGGGTGTTGTTTTACACTACCATTGAGAATTTTCATTAGACTTTTCATTAAGACCCTAAAGAATCACATCAACTTGTGGAAAATGGGCACCCAATGACCCCTTTAAGAGCAAACCAGTATGGCCAGATCTGAAACCACTTTCCACATGTTTACAATCTACAAAGTATTTGTGACTCCCTTATCTGTGTTACACATGGAGGCAGGTAGAGCTACAGATGCAGAACAGAGTGTGTTCAGTCACAAACATCTGTTTTGCTTTGACAGAACCTCATGTATTTTGTCTAAGAGAAGGCTGCATTTAAATACAAAGGAGCATGATAGATTGATTGTACAATCTACAGTACTTTTCCCCTGTGACCATACTGAACAGATGTTTTTTTTTTTTTTTTTTTTTTTTGGGGGGGGGGGGCTATGTTTTTGGACTTGATTGTGTTTTTTTCTTCAAAAATTACTAGGCTAGCTTTCAGCTGCCTCTAAATGATATCATATGCCATTACAAAGGTGTTAAAAGCATAGTTCACCCCAGAAAAAGAAAATTCTATCACCATTTATGCACCATCAAGCTGTTTAAAAACAATTTTATGACTTTCTTTCTTCTATGGTACATAAACAAAATCTATTTTGTTATTATAAACTCTTCAGAATGTGTTCTTTTGGTTTCCACAGTAGGATGAAAGTCATACAGGTTAGGAACAACATAAGTGTGAGTAAATGATAACAGAATGCTCATTTTTGGTGTGAACTATCACTTTAAATTCTCTTTGATCACTCTCATTAAAATATATATGCAAACACACAATCAGAGTCTTACTTTTCACTGCCGCCAAATATGCCTTGAAGTCTTTCTGCAATTTGGTGCCATCAGCCTGCAGATAGAGATCAGAGAGAGAAGAAATCATCACTAGATATTTAAGAACTACGAAACGGTCAAATGTCAAGGCAAGCAGTATATTAAGGAGGGAGGTCAGTGAAGGTGAAGGGTTAAGGCTCTTACCAGCTGCTTGTTGAATTTGGCCACTTCCTCTTCAAATGCTGTGTCTTTCGTTTCATCCGCCTTTCCTAACTTCTGCAACACCTATCAGAGAGCAACACAAAAAAGCTATCATCATATGTAAGTGAACATACAAACACATACACATACGGTACATACTGCATACTGGTACTTCTGCATTACTGGTTTGCAGGCCAACCTTTGTGTTTGTGGGGACCAAGGCGAGAATTTGAAAATCATCAATTTTGGTTTTTCTTTGTAAGAGAAAGTGCTAAAAAAAATCATAAATGTAAGAGGGGCATTTCTTTCGAGGAGGCAATGGCTCCTCAAAAACTGGACATAAAAACATGACATAAAAAAGTGTATAAATCACTCTTTTTTGAAACACTCTTCAACAGCAACACCAGCAAGTAAAGTTAGAGTGGTGGGCTACGTCTCTCTCGCCTCCCCTGAGCCCATTAAGTTTTAACACAACCCCTAAAGCATGCCTTGACTTTGGTGGGGGGTAATTGAGAATGAATGAGGGAAAGTCACGTGAGAGGAGGCAATGCCTTCATCGCAATTAATTTGATATGACTGGTTATGACTGCCTATGATTGGTTAATGCGATAAATCCCGCCTCTTGAGTTCAGGCACGTTCCACGTTCACGAATCTGAATGAACATGATTTATTGGAATACTAATGAAATAGTAAGCAATACCACCACTTTGTCTTGTCAAAATCAAACTGAAAATGGCCTAATAACATGATCTGTGAGGGATTTTTTTTAGTGAGCAGTCAGCTTGTTAAAATAGCCAAAGCTGGTTGGCTGGTTTTAGCTGGTCGTCCAGCCTGGTCATAGTTGATCATAGCTGGTCAGACTGGTTTTAGAGGGGTTTTGACCAATTCTATAGATGGACAGGCTGGTCTTAGCTGGTCAGGCTGGGAGACCAGGTGGCCAACCAGCTAAAAACAGCTTAGCCAGGCTGGGACACCAACTACTTCCAGCTTAAACCTGCTAAGACCAGCCAACCAGCTTAGGCTGGTTTTAGCTGTTTTTTCCTCTATGTCTTTGACCAGTGTTTACCGAGCTCTGATGATCTGAAAAATAAGTTTATTATTTAAAAAAAATAGCTAAACATCAGTTCATAAGTAAAATATATAATTGTTTAAAAAAAATATATTGTTTAAATTGTTACTGCCTTCAGTTATTATTTTGGTATAAATGTAAAATGCTTAAAAACACTAAACTGATGAGATTTGTACTAGGATTTAATAAACAGAAACATCATTACATCATTAATGTAAAAATACAAAAGTGTGAATGAGGAACTAGAGTTGAGGTCAAAAGTTTACATACACCTTGCAGAATCTGCAAAATGTTCATTATTTTACCAAAATAAGAGGGATTTTACAAAATGCATGTTATTTTTTATTTAGTACTGACCTGAATAAGATCTACAAGTCTACAAGAGGAAATAAAATGAAACCTGATGAACCTGTGTTCTGTCCTAAACAGTTAATCTACCCGCTGTTCTTCAGAAAAATCCTTCAGGTCCCACAAATTCTTTGGTTTTCCAGCATTTTTGTGTATTTGAACCCTTTCCAACAATGACTGTATGATTTTGGGATCCATCTTTTCACACTGAGGACAACTGAGGGACTCATATGCAACTATTACAGAAGGTTCCAATGCTTCAGAAGGAAAAACAATGCATTAAGAGCCGAGGGTCTTTCTTATTTTACCTAAATATATTTTTTCATTTAGTACTGTCCTTCAGAAGCTACAGAAGATACTTACATCTTTCCCAGAAGACAAAATAAGTTAAATTTACCCTGATCCTCAAATTCAAAAAGTTTTCACTCCCCGGCTCTTAATGCATTGTTTTTTCCATCTGAAGCATCAGTGAGTGTTTGAACCTTCTGTAATAGTTCCTCAGTTGTCCTCAGTGTGAAAGAATGGATCTCAAAATCATACAGTCATTGTTGGAAAGGGTTCAAATACACAAAAATGCTGAAAAACCAAAGAATTTGTGGGACCTGAAGGATTTTTCTAACAGTGTGGAGTTTAACTATTCAGGACAAACAAGGGACTCATGAACAACTATCACTAAACAAAAACAGCTGTGGATCATTCAGGTAACAACACAGTATTAAGTGTAAAGCGTATATAAACTTTTGAACAGGGTCATTTTTATAAATTGAACTATTATTTTCTCTTGTGGACTATATGTAAACATCTTTATGTGAATTCAGGTCAGTACAAAATAAAATACAACATGCATTGTGTATGATTCTTCTTATTTTGGTAAAATAATTAGCATTTTGCAAATTCTGCAAGGTGTATGTAAACTTTTGACCTTGAGTAGAAAGTATAATATATTTTGTGAAAAGGCTGGTTTAGTTGCATCATGCCACTCAAATCAACTAATTAACTTTGAACTTATCATACTGTACCAGGTTAGAACTGTGTGAAAATCAAACAGCCTACAGTCAACATGACCTAAACAGATGCGAAGTGACAAAACACCAAGCAAAGAAAGCTGTACCATATTTCTCTGAATATCTGTCAAGCTAATGAACTTGTTTGTTATGATTATTAATAGGAATAATACATCTAATTATTTGTTAGTATTATCATTACACAGTGGTGTCAAGTTTAACCACATCCTATAATTGTGATAAAATCATCTGCATGACATGCTTTAATAACTGATGTCTGATTCATACTTTTTCAATGCATTTTTCATTTTAAACAAAACAAATGTCTTAAAAAGGTGGCAAGAAACAGGGTCTTAGATCTCTAGCCACCACAAATGGTGCTTTCAGTATCGGTTCCATGTTCCTCTTCCCCATGAAGAACGCTGACATACAGTAACTGTTCATAAAAAATGAAACTTACTCAGGGAGGGTTACAATGAGTTCCCGTGTCATTTACCTAACTTTCTCGCTATGCACACATACAAACACCTGCCAATCGTTCGAAGCACAATGTCCTTTTATTTTGTTTCCATTATACAAGACATAACTATTTCCTAGCACATTTAATTATGCATATTTCCTTTAGTTCAGATTGCCCTGCTTCCTGTCTAACATGTATGAGGTAGCGCTTGAATCCGGTTCTATTTATTCAGAGGTCATTTCCTTTTCCTTCTGCTCCCCCATATCAACTCATGGCAGCATATTAAACATGCCATGCCATTTGTGACCCAAAGAGATCGGTCTCCGTCAGCCTGACACAGGCTGGAGAATAGCACATCCTGTGACGTCCACTTCATAAGTCAAAAGGATTCAAGATGAAAGGTTTATGACGTATGCATCTCTGAAAAGTCTCACATTTTCTCCATGTTAAACTACTTTCTAAAAAATGTAATATGCATTCTGTTTATTTTTGTAACAAATTTCAGATACCAAATAGAAAGATACAGTAAGTTCCAGAGAAATCCTGGTCTAGTAGAGCAAAGGAATTCAATAAAGCTCGAGGGGGAAAATCACATGGCTGGCTTTCTCTTGGCCTATATTAATAAAGGCCGTGTCAGCTGTGCTCTTCTTGAAGAATGTATGAATGTGTATTACTGCGCAGGGAGTGTTTGAAAGCTGATCCTGAATGCATTGCAACAGGACCCCTCCCTCAGCCCCCTGACATCTTAAAATACAGTGGCCTGGATCTGTGTCATGATGACCTGTGCTCCCTGTGCAGTAGAGCAGATCAGGGATGAAGGCATTCTCTCTGACTCAGAGGTCTTCCAGGAACACTGGATATGACTGTACAGCCACTGTCAGCCATTGAGTTAGTGGTCGAACGACATGGATTTTTCAACAGCTGACGAGATATCTAGAGAGTAGGAAGAACAATATGATAAAAAAAAAAAAAAATTATAAGAGAGAAGGACATTTATTACACTCACTACCTTAAATGGTCTGAAAAAAAAAGCGATATCCACCAAAATGACTGTCAGTAAATTTTGGACTAAGTTATAACATGGCAGGCATGGTTACTGGTCAATTTAGAAAAAAAGAAAAAAAAAAGATTATTCAATTAATCAGGCTGGCTAGTATTTTAGTTATTTGGTCTGTCTCTATTTGTCTTTAAAGTTAATACAGTGAATACAATAAAGTAAATACACTTCTTTTTAAAAATTTGTGGTTGCGGTTTTTTAAGTTTCATATACTCTATAAGGCTCTATTTATTTGATAAAAAATACATTAGAACAATAATATGGTGAAATATTATTACAATTTAAAATATTCTATTTCAATATTCTATATTAATGCATACTAAAATAGACTATAATTTATGCAATAAGTTTATGCAATATAATATTCATGCAAAGCTGAATTTTTTTAGCATCATTACTCCAGTCTTCAGTGTCATTAGATTTTTTAGAAATCATTCTCATATGCTGATTTGCTGCTTAAAGGATGCCCATTTTCCACAAGTTGATATGATTCTTTAGGGTCTTATTGAAAAGTCTATAACATGCTTTGGTTAAAATTTCTCAACGGTAGTGTAAAAAACACTTTTTTTACCTTGCCAAATCAGCTCTGCAAAAATCATCCTGTTCTGGTCGATGGTGCTTTAAATGTTAATGAGCTCTGCTCGCCCCACCCCTTTCTTCTCTCTGTAGAGTGACGACCCTGTTTACTTTAGCCGCCTTTAGCCGTTTTTATCTGCGTTTATCTGGAAAAACCGAGCGTGTCGCGACCGCATCGCTTCCGCTATGAGCATAGCTGCCGCGTGACTACAATTGAAATAACGAACTTGAACGCGCAAAAGATGCGATATGTGAACGGCTCCATCACGTGAGCGGTAAACAGCGCTGTGAGATCCAGTGTGAAACACTTGAATTCAGCAATGATCACAAATGACTGTGTAATTCAAACTAGTTTAAAGCTGTGTGCAACGAGACAGAAGGCTTTTCAATCTACACATCGCCATCATTTACCATGGATTTACTGTAGTAACACTCACTGCACCATGGTATTCTGGTAGCAATATGGGATATTCGCATTGAATTTTATTACAGGAATAACCATATAGTTATATTTTTACCATGGTATTGAGGTACCATTATGTGTGGTTTTAACTGTGTTTATCATGATTTAAAATGTATGCTTGCTACTATGGGAGACCAATGCTTAAAAAAAAAAATGGGTCAGAATAAATTTAACCATGTGAAACTGAGGTTGCTACAATTTTTACAGATGTTACTGAATGATAATGAACAAAAAAAATTACCTCTGCATCCTCAAGCTACTATCAAATGTGCATTTCTAAGACACATAAAAGTGATATTATTATTATTATTATTATTATTATTATTATTATTATTATTATTATTATTATTATCAGACAATCCAAACCCTGTTTGGGTTGAACTTTGCATGCGATGACCCCTTTAAGAAACATTTTTCATTTTTAATCAATGTTGGAAACAGTTTAATATTTTTGTGGAAACCATTTTTTAAAAATCGTTTGTAACATTATAAATGTCTGTGATGTCACGGCTTTGATCAATTAAATGCAACCTTGGCAAATAAAAATATTAACTTCAAACTAGCGTTGTTTGTGAATGATTTGAATCATATTTTTTGAATCATTTTTTTTTTCATAAATCAAAACACCAGTGGTGATTATAATGGATGCTATGCAGATAATTATACATAAAATTAATTAGTGTTGTGTGCAACTTCACCTGAATGCAGCACTGATGGGAAGACTGCCTCATTCATCTGACTTTATTGTTGAATTTCGTGCAATTAAATGAACTAATTTATTAGTTTGAGTGAAGGAAAAAGATATATTTGCAATATCCAAATTCCTTGAACACATCCACATGTGCATTCCTGATGCATATTGCAGACAAAGGTAAATTCTAAAAGAGTTTTTCATTCATTTGTCATTTAACAGACACACAATGAATGAATTGTTGATGAACAACTGATCACAAGAACAAACTATATTAAAGAAGTAGTTCACTTCCAGGACAAAAATTTATAGATAATGTACTCAACCCCTTGTCATCCAAGATGTATATCTCTTTCTTTCTTCAGTTGTAAAGAAATTATGTTTTTTGAGGAAAACATTTCAGGATTCCTCTCCATATAGTGGACTTCTATGGTGAGCGTTAAAAACTATATAAAACTATATAAATTGTAAATTATTTATGAAAATAACCTATCGTTTCGCTAGATAAGACACTTATTCCTCATCTGGGATCGTGTCAATCCCTTTGAAGCCGCATTTGAACTGCAATCTGGACCTTCAACCTGTTGATCCCCACTACATGGAGAAAAATCCTGGAATGTTTTCCTCAAAAAACATAATTTCTTTACGACTGAAGAAAGAAAGACATGAACATCTTGGATGACAAAGGGGTGAGTACATTATCTGTACATTTTTGTTCTGGAAGTGAACTACTCCAAAGGGATAGTTTACCCAAAAATGTAAATTCTGTCATTAATTACTCACTCTCATGTCATTCCAAACCCGTAAGCTCTTTGTTCATCTTTGGAACACAAATTAAGATATTTTTGATGAAATTCGGCAGCTTTGTGACAGCACCGCAGCTACCAATTGTGGTGAAAACTCGGAAGAGATGAAATAGTTGAATAGTTGACTTTTTTAAAGATGTCATTTCTAACTTTCTGGGCTTTAAATGTGGTAGTTGCGTTGCTGTCTATGCAGGGTCAGAAAGCTCTCAGATTTCATCAAAAATATCTTATTTTGTGTTCCAAAGATGAACAAAGGGCTTAAAGGTTTGGAACGACATGAAAGTGAGTAATCAATGACACTATTTCTTTTCATTTTTGGGTAAAAGCACCACAGTGATACGCTCTTAAGGAAGTTCTATTCCAGGAGCGCTTAGTAAATTTATAACCATAAACAAAGGCGTTTCCTATGAAAAATTCAAAAATAACCTGACTTTCTCAACTTTTGTGCAGTTACACTTCTGCTCTAGCTTCTGTACACTTTTAATTTACTATCGAAACTAAGTATAAGAGTACTGTTAATTTTATCATCATTTATGTTTCCTCATTTGAAAGCTGCCTTGCATAAAGTGTTTGCTTCCTAAAATCTGTAAAACTGTGGCTATAAAAGTCCCTGGACATTGTATGCTTCAATTGTATATGAGCAGAAGGAACATTTTTCAAGTTGTCTCCTTTTGTGTTTCACAGTTTTCATTTATGGGAGAACTATTTCTGAATCAGCTCTGATCAGACCAGCGCTGACCATTTGTCCAGCAGCTGAGAGATTCTTCAGTGTGTGAGTGAAACATTTGAGGAACTGAGAGGCAAGTTTATACTAACTGATCTATATTAGTTATCCATATTAATACACCTACATGATCTAATATACAAACACAAATTGATTCTCTCTTTCCTCAACAACTGCATAGATTTCTATTAATTTTTATACTGTGAAAGAATTCCTTTCGGATTTTTAGGATCGAATAAGAACGTTCTCCCATGTCTTCAAAAGGTTTTGTCAGACTGAGCTGTATTTCTGGGACAAATCTGTCTAAAGTAAACCCACACCCACACTTCTGCTGTCTCATAGGCGTGGCAGGCGGATGGGCTTAATTAGTGTGTCTGTGGAGCTTTAACCAACAGGTTAAAGGAGCTTACAGCGAGAAAGATTTAGCAGTAGCCTGTATGTGCGTGTGCGAATTTATGACCGCATTCTCCCAAGTATAAGCCAAATGTCACTTCATCTGTATTTTATAATGGCCCCTGGTCTTTACTTCTGCTCGATGTGTGCTGGTGTTCAGTTACAGCCCCAAAAATACCCCAGACCACAGCCGCTGGCATTCACACACACCACGGCTTGTCGCACAAGGGGTTTCTGGGGATTAGCTCACAGCTACAGCCTGTCTGCTATTCATAGCCCAATCCACACACCGCTCTATAGCTCTATGAGGACGGACAGGTGTGTGGGTGGAGTGCGGAAGAGGGGCGTGGCTCACGCTTGAGCTTTTGATTGACAGGTCGCCTGTCCAATCAGTGCAGAGGTCAGGAGAAGGCTGGGGACGCTTCGTTTGGATTTCTAATCTGAGAAAAGGAGGTTGTTGTAACCTTGCACCCATCTCTTGTCCTCCAGGGTCATTATGCGACTAGACTGGAATGTTTGTACAGAAAAAAGAATGGGTGACTTAAGAATAACCTGCTTTGAGGTTCCAAATTAGTGACAAACATCAACTAATGGCAGACAGGTGGATGAGGGAGAAGCAAAGAGTAAGAAAAGATACGGGAGAGATGTGGGCCATATGCCACTAAGGGATCATGGTTAACTCTCCTCTACCTGGCTGAGTTTCAGGGGGGAAGAGGAGACCGCGACCTTACCTCAAGGCAATCACACTGATGGCCAGCGGATCATTTAGAAGGAGTGGATGCACACACGGATACACACATACGGATACTTTTAGAGTGAGTTCAGCTTTTCACACTCTAAAGAGGGAGACAGCTGAGAAGTTGAGCCACCATGAAGTACACTAAATGCAACTAAAAGAAGTGCTGATAAATAACACTTAGGCCCATTGTAAAGTCAACAGACAAAAACAATCCAAAAATGTACAAGGGATTGTTGGGGCAAAAATTAAAATTTAATGCTATGACTAGGAGATCGAGACATTAGGCAGAATGTTCATGCTGCTCCTTTCCATACAAGCTCCAAATACGACTAAAGCAACATAACAACAATAGTCACTATATTCCAAGTCATCTGAAGCTAGATACTACGTTTTTGTGGTGAACAAAGCAAATAAGAAAGAAAAAAAGTCAGATTGGGATTGACAGAAAAGAATAAAGGTTCATTTGTGAGTCAGGTCACTGAAATCTGAAGTTTTTTTTGTGGAAAGAATTAATACTTCAGCAAGGCCAATCAAACCTGCTGAAAAGTGACAGTAAAGACATTTTATATGACAAAAGTTGTTTACAAAACTTAAGCAGTATAACTCTTTTCAGCATTGATACAAAATAGGATGTTTTTGAGCATCAAATCAAATTTTAATGATTTCTGAAGGATCATGTGACACTGACTGGAGTGATTATGCTTTGCAATGAAGGAAAAAAAACATTTTTAAAAAACATTTACACAGAAAACAGTTATTTTAAATTGTAAATTGCTTTTATTCTATTTTTTTTTTTTTTATCAGAATAAAAAAAAATATTGTCAATAACACTGAAAATCTTATCAACTTTAAATGGAAGTGTATGTATGTCAGCTACACTACCAGTCAAAGATAAATTTTATTTTTATTTTTTTTTAAAAAAGTTCTGCTCACCAAGCCTGCATTTATTTGATCCAAAGTACAGTAAAAACAGTTTTTTATTTTTAAATATTTTTACTATTTAAAATAACTATTTTCTATTTGAATATATTTTAAAATGTAATTTCTTCCTGTGATTTCAAAGTTGAACTTTTAGCATCATTACTCCAGTCACATGATCCTTCAGAAATCATTCTAATATTTTGATTTGCTGTTCAAAAAACATTAGCTTTGATCACAGGAATAAATTACATTAGAAATATATTCATATAGAAAACAGTTATTTAAAATAGTACAAATATTTCAAGATTTTACTGTTTTTGCTGTATTTTGGATCAAATAAATGCAGCCTTGGTGAGCAGAAGAGAATTCTTAAAAAAAAATAAAAAAAAAACACACACATACATTAAAAATCTTAAAGCTTTTCAAAACTGTTCAAAAACTTTTGACTGGTAGTGTACAAATAAGCCTACCTGCCTGCACAAGATTAATTTAACATAATTTCAAGTAGGTTCACTGCAAATAAAGCACCAGTGTCTATGTTTAGAGGACACCACTTTTTGTTTCTCCATAACAATAAGAAATAATTTCACACTTTATTCATTGTTAAAGTTAATGTTTCTTAAATGCAACAGTTGAAGATGATGAGAGACCTCCGATCTACACACAAAACAACTGAAGGTCAGCACTATGAGTCATTTGGGACAGAAGAGACTCTACAGGAAGAGGAACACAAACACAAAAGCAGACAATGATCCAAAATAACATCTCAACTCTTTGTAAACATCTATATGATTATAGTAATGAGCCTGCTTGGTTTATAGGCGCAGGAAACGATAAAACTATCTTTCCTAGAAATCTCCTATCCAAGTCGCCCAAGACTTTTAATGTCCACTTTATGAAATAATAAAACAATTTTTAGGAGGAAATGACAGAAAAAAATGACCGGTATTCTAAAAGACTAAAATGTATTGACTTCTGATGTTTCTTAAACAGCCCCTGATTCTCATCCCAGTGCAACTCATTTCAACTAACCAAGTTTCGGACCCCTAAAATACACCTGGAGACTAGCTGAATTTATCAAATACTTTCTATAGACCTAGTCTTGCATCCTAAAATTACTCAAATTAAAAGCATGCCACTCTTCCACAGTGCAAGGCTCTGAAGTCCAGCTGTGTGCTCTGTGAGGCCAGCGGTCATTTGGAGTATTTAGACACTTCCTGTGTAGGACCTCCTGTCTTCAGCTGTGGGTCTGTTTGTGTTGATACATCACTCAAACCCTGAGACTTAAACTCTGCCAGAACATCACCATTTCCAACCTGATCCATATGTTCCTGTAAACCAGTGGTTCATTTTGCATTGGACATATATTGTTTCAAACAACTTGTTTGTGAATATGTCTGATCCCATACGTCACTGTTTTAAGTCCCGATGTATCTTAAAGAAACATTCTGGCCTTTTCTGTGACACAAAATGTTACAGGGGAGAGCAAAACTGGTTGGGGCATGAGGAAGTTGTCATTAGTGTTCAGTAATTATAAGGTTCAATGACACAAATGTTTGTTTTCTCTAGCAGTGTTCTTTACGAATCCAAACCCCTTAAATAAGTGCCAACTATATAATGAAGGTAGATTACAGACACAACGTTTTTCGTAATAGTTCGAAGAGGGGCAAGTTGTCACATGTGTAATTTAATAATTATCATTTTTGCTGTTTCATGGATTGTTTCTGAATATTTTTACTGTTTACATACTGTGGAGCCTACAACACATTTAAAAAAAAAAAAAAAAAAAAAAAAAAAAACAGACATTGGATGAGGAAGAATTTTTAACTTCGTATTTTAAAAAAGGTATTCTTCCCAATAAATGATCAATGCCCATAAATGAAGTTTCAACTGTAATTTGAACTGTATTATTATTATGAATAATAATTCTATTTTTCATTTATTTTTGTGCAACTTGGTGGAAAGTGGAATTTAGTAATTTAGTTTTAAGTTTTAGTTTTTTTAGTAATTTAAGTTTTTATTATTATTATTTATTATTAAATAATATTAATATTTATTTGGTATTGATGTTAACCTTGATTGGTTATGATTATTATTATTATTATTACTATTATTATTATTATTAATTTTATTCTTTTTTAAGGTATGTGTCAAAATAAACCTAATCTGAGAAATATTTAGTGGTGTACAAAACATGACAAATAGCCCTCAGTCTCCACTACTTTAAAATATAATATAATATAATAAATTATAATAATGATTGATTCAATGACAAGAAAAACCCAAATGTCAAAGAGCTGTGGTCAATAACAGCTGCTGTTTAATGGACTTCATCTCAAAAAATGACTCCATCTGTATCAAAACATAACTTTAACAGGAACTGCTCTTGGAATGAGAAACAAAACCATCACTTCCAACGAAAGAGAGCATGACAAACACATGAGCAAGTACTGTATGAAAAGTTTCAGAGCGGTTCAGCTGTTATTTTTACATACTGTCTCTTTCTACAGTAAAGACTATGTCAGATCATTTGACGCTTAGAACACATATTTAGCCTATTCAGTCGCAGTTGAATGTACAAACTAAATAACAACAACAACAAATACATACATATACAACAAGAGTAGATGTAAGCTCGCATACCTTCTCTTGTGCTCGGGTTATCCTCTTCTGTACATTACTGGCCAGTTTCCCGGCGTTGACTCCTTTCCCTACCTCTGCCATGTTTGAGCTTCAAGTTTCCAAAGTGAATAAATAAATAAATAAAACCGTTATGAAGTAAAGCGCAGAGAGACTGGCAGGAGCTACAGAAGAACGGTAATGTATGGGGAAATACGGTCGGATCAACAGGAGGTCGGTGGGTAAACCCTCTTAAAGAGACAGTACGCAAGTTCAGAGTCCTAAATGTGGACACGGAGAGTTATTGTTAGACTAAAACCTTTCCAAACTACGCTATCAGAAAGTTTAAACTTAAAACTGTCAAATAATTTACGGTCTAACGGGTTCCGTTATTCGCCTCTGGTGACAAGCGACTGGAAAACGAGAAAGAGAGAGAGAGAGACAGAGAGAGGGATTATGTTTCCATTCCTTATTATAGACACTCTCTTAAAGGCACAGGTAAACTCGATCACTATATTTTAGCATCTTTTTTTTTTTTTTTTTTTTTTTTTTGTTAATAAAATAGTCTTATTGGACAGTTATGCCAGGGGTTTTCATACTCGTAGGAGTTGCAAGAAAGTGCTGGGGGGTCTTTGGAAAGTTTAGGGGGACAAAAAGTTTATAAAATTAAATAACATGAATTAAAATAGGATTTAACAAAGTTAATTAAGTAGTGGTCTGTAGAAAACAAAACCTAATAATGCAATATAATAGTTATTAAAAGATTATTCATAATATTTATACTAAACGTGTGACTCTGGACCACAAAACTAGTCTTAAGTAACACATATTTGTAGCAATAGCCAAAAATACATAATTATAATTTCTTTTACGCCAAAAATCGGTAAGATATTTTGTACATTTCCTACTGTAAATATATCAAAACCTAATTTTTGGTTAGTAATATGCACTGCTAAGAACTTCATCTAGACAACTTTAAAGGCGATTTTCTCAATATTTTGATTTTTTTGCACCTTAGGATTTTCAAATTGTATCTAGGATATTATCTTATCCTAACAAACCATGCATTAATGGAAAGCTTAATTAGTCAGCTTATTTATACCCTTATGACTGGTTTTGTGGTCCAGGGTCACATAATATATTTTTAATAGTTACTAAATATATTTACTAAAAGAGGTTAATCATCAAAGTCAATAACATTTTAAATGCTGCAACCCACTTCTATAAGACAACAACAACAAAGCTTCTGAATGTCATCATTTTTAGCCTAATGTTTTAGTCTTTTAACAATTGAAAGATGAGACTAGCCTAAATGCCTTGTTTGCGTGGTCTCATTAGTAAGAGGAGAGTTTATCTATTCAGTGGGGTCATATCACATGTTTGGTGGGATTCCTGTTACATTAAACCCATCTGACTTCTCTTGCACACTGTACTGACCGTTTTCAGCCAGCAGGGAACAATTACATAGATAGACCAGTGGTTCTAAACCAGTTTTTATTACAACAAATATACCAGAGGTAAAAATCAGCTTAGACAGAAGGGCTTTCCAATGTTGTCCTGGAAAAAAAATGGGGGATCAAATTGGAGGACCATTGAGACAGACAAAACATCCAACAGATGACAAATCATTGAATTAAAGAAATATGAGCAAATATGATGCAAAATAAATAATTTGTATAAAGTTTAATTTCAAAAATAGATTTTAAATACTTTACCTGAATACCTTATATTACCTTAACGATATAACAAAGCACTTGTAAAAAATAGTTTAACAGACCATTTTAAGACTAATGACAATCTAACAAGGAAAGAGACTGGATTACGGGAATAGCGAACAAATATAAGGCACACAATGTTTGGTCTCTCGCATTTCTGTAAGAAGCAAGACAAGAGGTCAGTTTGTCATCTGTTCTTTACAGTTAAAGGTGATGTGTGGAATTTTGTTTCAATGTGAAATACTTTTTTTTTTATTCTCGCTTATGAGACAGAGACAGCTATAAGTATGACGATTCTCCCAAAAAGTGTAAACACTGACATTGCTCCAGTTGTTTGCGCATCTTGACAAATCTGACACTGCAATACTGATTCAACCAATGGATCTTTTCATTCACTGGGATGATGCTAAGCGTATAGAGCGCTGCAGTGATGACATATTTTTGTAGGTCAACCCTGAAGTTTGCATCACCCTGGTTCCCTCAAGAAATCCCAATAGAATTTTTCAGATTATTGAAGAAGACAAACTTGTGGTACTCTCGTGGTACTACTCTCTGGCACAGAAGACAAGAGATTGTTGAATAAATTAGTTATTTTTGTTTTCTTCAGACACAAAATGTATTTTTGTAGCTTCATAACATTACGGTTGAACCAGTGATGTCACATGGACTATTTTAATGATGTCCTTACTACCTTTCTGGGCCTTGAACATGTCAGTTGCGTTGTTGTCTTTGCAGGACCAGAAAGCTCTCGGATTTCATCAAAAATATCTTAATTTGTGTTCTGAAAATGAACGAAGGTCCTACGGGTTTGACACAACATGAGGGTGAGTAATTAATAGGGCTGCCGTCAACTAGTATGCATGTTTCATACGGATGACATAATGTGAGAATATTTGTTTTCCATTTGAATTGGTTCATTTAAAAGTAGACTTTCTATAGATATATTTTTTCATGTCTGAAAGGCAAGATGACGCAGAGTTTTGAAGTGACGTCCTCAAGTTCACAGAGACACAGATGACAGAAAGCGCATCCTTTCTGCTTTCATTATTTTACAAAAGCACAACATTTCATTGTTATTGTGATTGCACACAAATAGACAAATACTCTTATCTATATGACCAAAAATGACAGAGTATTTTAAGAGCAAGTGACCACACCGGCACCTCCATCTGTCATGCAGTGAATGTGCTACTATTCAGCTTTCACACTTACACTTAAATAGCGCACATTTTTCAGTTTACAATAGATTGAGCCACCATGAAAAGTTGCTACTACTTGCACATTTTAGGTGATAAGCCATATTTGAGGTCAATGAATAATAGGTAAGCGTTTGAATGTCCTGGTCAATGTACTGTATTACCACATAGAGCTGTTGACGATCTATCTGTCACGGACTGTGTGACTTCGTCACTTCCTGTGGATTTTTTTTTTTCTCTGAATAAGCGACTAATATAATTTTGGTCGACCAAGCGCATTCTTGTTGACTAACGGTTAGTCAACTACTAGGGGGCAGCCCTAGTAATTAATAATAGAATTTTCATTTTTGGGTGAGCTTTCCCTTTAATTTCAGGCATTTAACCAATAAAACCTTTTAAAAAACCCATTGAGATTTCTGGGAGATGGAACTGGAGGTGCTCAAATGCTAACTTGTTTCTGGATTTTGGCCTACAAAAATAGGTCATCTTGCAGCACTTCATAGGAGTTTAAATTTTTTTGGGATCTGAGAACCCTGGAAATGTGAAAAAGGGTCCATGGCATGAGTTTAAAGTTGGACTATCTGCATCAATGGGCATTAAATATTATTTTTGCATTTCTGCTTGTTGCACAGAAATCACACACTTCACCTTTAGTCATTAAAAAGTCTGCTTTTGGTACACATTTCGCCTAACTTAGCACTATCCCCTTAAAGGAATAGTTCACTTCCAGAATCAAAATTTCCTTATGATTTACTCACCCCCATGTCATCCAAGATGTTCATGTCTGTCTTCCTTCAGTCGAAAAGAAATTAAGGTTTTTGAGGAAAACATTCCAGGATTTTTCTCCATATAGTGGACTTCAATGGTGGCCAATGGGTTGAAGGTCCAAACTGCAGTTTCAATGCAGCTTCAAAGGACATGATCCCAGCTGAGGAATAAGTCAAAAGTCAAACGGTGTTTACAAAAACAGGTAAAACAACGTCTGACGATTTTTACGTTGAGATGGAGTTTTTGAAGAACTAATCACACGTAAAGACACACGTGTGCATCGTATCATATCATTTGTGGTTAAAAGGTATATAAATGTAATTTTTTTTTAGAAAATTGTGTAGAGCCCTTTGAAGCTCCATTGAAACTGCAGTTTGGACCTTCAACCCGTTGGTTCCCACTGAAGTCCTCAAAAACCTTAATTTCTTTTCGACTGAAGAAAGAAAGACATGAACATCTTGGATGACATGGGGGTGAGTAAATTTTCAGGAAATTTCTATTCTGGAAGCGAACTAATCCTTTAAGTTATAAACCCTGAGCATTCAGTCATTTCCATTTCATCTCGGAGGTCGTTTTTAATCCATCATCTTTCGTGATCTTCTAAGGCCCAAGGGTGGAAGAGTTCCGAGTCTAGCAGTAGTGTTCCCACACTGAGTAGGACCTGAGAGTACCAGTGTAAGCCATTCTTAAAAATCCGATCCGGTCCGTTCCAGCTGTACAACAGGCGTAGAGGTGCAAATGCCCAGTGAGCTAGCCGTTGTTCATTCACCGCGGCGTAGCATGAGGTCATCACACCATTCACCACCAAAGTCCCATGGGCAGTAAGCGGGGCGTAAGCCCCCCGGTCCTCCCGCACCTCCACTCGAGTGATCCGCGAAACGCTCTTCCTGAGTTCCCCTTCATCGACGATCAGCAAACACTGCCCTGGCTGGGCATCACTGGCAAATATGGTCTGGAGAGATCCAGATCCAGGCTTTGGCTGTCCCCTGCTGGAGCAGTTTCCAACCCAGACAAACAGTAAATGAGCTGCCGTTAAGGAGACGCTGGCCCCATCCTCAGTGCTGATCACGTAAAAGTGCCTCTGGGTAATGGGGCTACGATCCAGGAAGGTGAGGACTTCGCTGTAGACGAGCTCACCTGTCCCGTCACTTTCAGTTGAGGCCAAAACAAGGTCTCCAGTTCGTAGGTCCCGGATTGGTTTTTCCATGCCGTCCTTCATTGTCACCAAAGCTCGTCCAGGAAAACAGCCGCCTGTCTTTGCTGCTACTGAGTGCTCTGAAGGAAAGTGTGAGGAAGGAATGGAAGAGAGGAATGGGAAAGAAAGGAATAGAAATGTTTCATTAAGGAAATAAAGAATGGATTCAACGCCCAAGCCCGTTTCTAATCTGACTAGTTGATATACCTTTGGCCTTCAACACCTTGTTCATTGGTTGGTCCTATGATGTTTTCCCTCAGCGGTAAATAGGATCAGTGTGGCGTCCTCAAAGTGGGACTTTTATGTCTTCTTTATTGGGATGTTGGTGTAGGAGCGCCTCCTAGTGGACTGATTCTGACTTGACTGGCACTGCCAGCAATCTTGCCTTTTTACCTCTGAGTTCTTGTACAAATTACAATATATACATACCAATATACAATATATATAAGCTAGATTTCCTTCTGATCATGTCAGGGACAGCTGACTTGCATAACGATCTGGGCAAGAAGGACAGGAGAAATGAAGAGAAAGAAAGTAGTGGGAAAAACAGAGAAATAAATAATGAATATTAGAGTTTTTTTGATGAAATTCAATATACGTAAGAGACAAAATGGTAAATCACATCTCTATGAGAGGTGGGCCAAAAAACAACTATGCAATCTCCAGATTTTGTTTTTCCATTTCTGCGGAGTTTTCGAAGGAAAATCTGCAGAATGCATTTAAACATGGTCAAATGCTTTAAACATGGATACTTAATTATTGGTCAACATATTTAATAAATGAGCATGCATTAGTGGAAGTTTCTAAATGATAAATGTTCCAATTCTGCCAAATCTGTGGCGTTTTCTGAGAGTTGTGTGTGTGCAGAACTAACGGGTACTCTATTATGTATCCATTATGTATTATATTATGTTTTGATAAAGTATGAAAGGGTGAATGAGAATGACTTTAGTCTTACCTTGTTGTTATAAGTGATCCTGGACCACAAAACCAGTCATAAGGGTCAATTTTTAAAAAAATGAGATTTATAGATCATGAATAAATAAGCTTTCCATTGATGTATGGTTTGTTAAGATATGACAATATTTGGCCGAGATACAACTATTTGAAAATCTGAAATCTGATGGTGCAAAAAAAACTAAATACTGAGCAAATCACCTTTTAAGTTCTTAGCGATGCATATTAATAATCAAAAATTAAGTTTTTATATATTTACGGTAGGAAATACACAAAATATCTTCATGGAACATGATTTTCCCTTGGCATAAAAGAAAAATCAATCATTTTGACCCATACAATGTATTTTTGGCTACTGCTACAAATATACTTGTGCTATTTAAGACTGGTTTGTGGTCCAGGGTCACATATTGTTACCTCACAGCAAAATTACATAATAGAAAATATAAGAAAAATATATAGGTATATTAAACCGTTAAAGTGCTTCCCTGTCCTTTTCCCACTGTTTGATTAATTCTTATTACTAGAATAGTAATTGCTATGGCTATGGATGCTGAGAGCTAAATGGTAGATGCTAAAGCTACGTGACTTGCATGGAAATAAGGATCAAGGTAAAGCATAGCTGGAAAAGTATGAAAGGTAAATGTTAGAAATGGTGAAAAAAAGAAGTGTGCATTCATCAGACGGCCCAGTGCTGGAAGATTGTGCTGTTTTAATCTAATCATATGAAGCAAAGAAATTACATCTGATACCCCAAAATGAATCAAACATGGCTCTCTATATTAGATAGCTCATTATCCAAATTGTGTGCAGAAACAGGAATCTAATATGATTCCTTCTGTATCCACAGACATGCTCTAACAGTCCATCTCTTGCCCTCATCTTCTCACATTACATGGCTGTGAGAAGCTTTGTTAGTTATGGTTAGATACAAAACAAAACAAAACAAAAAATAAACAAATAAAATAAAAAGATTAAAAGGTAACATGAAATCAAATATCCTATTTACTATTTACTTTATACAATTTATTGGTGCACATTATTCCAAGTTAAAAAAAAAAAAGTTACAAAGATCAGTCATTATTATCATCATCATCATCATCAAAAATAATAATAAAATAAATAAATAAATAAATAAATAAATGTTTAGTAGGTCTGGTGTTGACTTTCTGTTTGGAAGTCTCTTATGCTTGCCAATGTTGCATTTATTTGATAAAAAGTACAGTAAAACATATTTACAAATAAAAAAAAAACAATTAAATAATTAATAATAAATACACAAATAAATTAATTAATATGTTTATATTTGTTTTTAAATATTTTATTATGTTTTATGGAATTATTATTTATTTCCTGTCTTCACTGTCACAAGATCCTTCAGAAATAATTCTAATATGCTGCTTTTGTTCTAAAGAAACATTTTATTTTTTATTATCAATGTTTAAAACGTTGCTTTTCAGCTTAATATTTTTGTTGAAACAGTAATGCATTTTTAGGACTCTTACAGAATATTTTGTAACATCATAAATGTGTTTACTGTCACTTTTGATCAATTTACTGCATCCTTGCCAAACAAAAGTATTTATTTATAAAAAAAAAAAAAAAAAAAAATTTAAAAACTTAAACTTGACCCACAAATTTTTGCACGGCAGTTTATGCCACGCCCACTATTCCTCAGTCCAATTAATTCCCCAAAAATAAGTCCCGTCCTACTGTTTTCTCATTGAATATCCTGTTTTGCTCAGAAATACATCTGATTGCAGAAATACACTACCAGTTAAAAGTTTATGAACAGTAAGATTTTGAATGTTTTTTGAAGAAGCCTTTTCTGCTCACCAAGCCTGCATTTATTTGATCCAAAGTACAGCAAAAACAGTAACATTCTGAAATATTTTTACTATTTAAAAATAATTGTTTTCTATTTGAATATATTTTAAAATGTCATTTATTCTTGTGATTTCAAGGCTGAATTTTTAGCGTTATTACTCCAGTCACATGATCCTTCAGAAATCATTCTAATATTCTGATTTGCTGCTCAAAAAAATTATTTTATTATGATGCTGAATTTTTTCAGGTTTATATGATGACTAGTAAGTTCAGAAGAACAGCATTTATCTGAAAGAGAATTTTTTTGTAATATTATAAATGTCTTTATCATCACTTTTAATCAATTTAAAGCACCCTTGCTAAATGAAAGTATTAATTTCTATCATTTCTTTCTCAAAAAAAAATAAAATAAAATAATTAAATAAATAAACAAGCTTTTGAATGTATAATGTTACAAAAGCTTTTTATTTTAGATAAATGCTGATCTTTGGATCTTTTTATTCATCAAAGAATCCTGAAAAAAGAGAACTCAACTGTTTTAAATAATGCTAATTATTTAAAAAAAAATGTTTCTTGAATAGCAAATCAGAATATTAGAATGATTTCTGAAGGATCATGTGACACTGAAGACTGGAGTAATGATGCTGAAAAATTAGCTTTGATCACAGGAATAAATTACATTTTAAAATATATTCAAATAAGAAACAGTCATTTCAAAATTGTACTGTTTTTGCTGTACTTTGGATTAAATAAATGCAGAATTAGTCAGCAGAAGAGACTTCTCTAAAAAACATTAAAACTTACTGTTCAAAAACTTTTGACTGGTAGTGTAAAATGAAATGCAAATCATGTTTCAAGCTCATTTGAAATGAACATGCTAATATCCCACCATGTATGCTGTCTTTTCCTTTCCCACATTTTTTTTTTTGTAAGGTCAAGTCTGTATCTCGCTTGACCTCTTTCCCCCCTGCACAACCTCAACACAAACACACAGCTTCTCTCACCTGATTTGACACTGCAGTGTATGTGGCCTTTGGATTCGTAGTAGACCCAGTCGAAGCCGGCCTCCACCGCCAGACGGGCCAGCATGGCGTACTTGTTCCGGTCGCGGTCCGAGGTAGTGATGTCAACCGCCCTGCCCTCATAATGCAGAGACTCTTCAGAGTGATGGCCGTCTTCATCCCAGCCCTCCGTCACACGCAGACGTACGCTAGGCCACAGGTTCATCACCGAGATGGCCAGGGAGTTTAGCTTATCCTTACAGCGCTGCAATAGAAACAACATATGAGAAACATATTATTAAAATGCTTAAATGTGAAAAGTGATTAAATGATTAACAGGTAGCAGGGTTATTATCAGTAACTTAAACTAAAACCATAAAAAAAAACATTGTTAGACTGCAAAAAAAAAAAAAAAAAAAAGAGTACATTTTACAAGAAAATACTATTTCAGTCTTTCTAAAATGCATTATTTGCTGATTCTTTATAAATATTCATTAAATTTACTAGCAATTTCTGAGTGAAAATCATTTCTACACCAATTTTTTTTTTCAGTGTATTTCAGGCTTAATACTTCAAAATTTCAAGTATATTTCAGTATAATTTGTGGTTACATGAAATTTATTTGCGATTTTCCAGTCAGAATTGTTTAAAATGTGTTTTTTAACAGTTAGATTTTTATAGTCTTTTTAAAAAAATAGTCACCAAGCCTGCATTCTTTGATCCAAAGTACAGCAAAAATGGTAAAATTCTGAAATATTTTTACTATATAAAACAACTATTCTCTATTTGAATATATTTTAAAATGTAATTTATTCCTGTGATTTCGAAGCTGGATTTTTAGCATCATTAGTCCAGACACATGATCGTTCAGAAATCATTCTAATATTCTGATTTGCTGCTCAAAAGAAAAATTATTATTATTTATTATTATTATTATTATTATTATTATTATTATTATTATTATGTTGAATATTATTATGTTGAAAACAGCAGAGTAGTTTTTTTTTAGGTTTCTTTGATGAATAAAAGCAGCATTTATATGAAATTGAAATCTTTTGAAACATTATAAATGTCTTAATCATCACTTTTGATCAATTTAAAGCACCCTTGCTAAATAAAAGTATTCATTTCTAAAATTTCTTTCTCATAAAAAAAGAAAAAAGTATACATGAAACAGGACATGAAACAAAAAACAATAATTAATGTATTGTTAAAAAAAAAAAAAACCCACACACATTTATATTTGTATATATAACTTTTATCTGCCTTACTTATGTTATTTCAGCTACCAAATTAATTTGGTAATTATCAATTACCAAAGAAACATTTATCATTTCCGTTAGTTAACTTTAGGTAGTAAAATAACTAAAACTAAAAAAAAAAAAAAAAAAAAAAAAAAAAAAAAAAATCTATACAGACAAACACACTACAACGTTAACTAAAATTAAAATGAAATAAAACCAAAAAAAAAATAAAAAAATGTTTTAGGTTTCTTTGATGAAGAGAAGCAGCATTTATATGAAACTGAAATCTTTTGAAACATTATAAATATCTTAATCATCACTTTTAATCGATTGAAACCACCCTTGCTAAAAAGTATTCATTTCTAGAATTTCTTTTTAATAAAAAAAAAAAAAATAAATAAAAATAAAGAATAAACGAAACAGGACATGAAACAAAAAACAATAATTAATGTATTGTAAAAAAAAAAAAAATTTATATTTATATTTATATATATAACTTTTATCTACCTTATTTATGTTATTTCAGCTACCAAATTAATTTGGTAATTATCAATTACCAAAGCAACATTTATCATTTTCGTTAGTTAACTTTAAGTAGTAAAATAACTAAAACTTAAAAAAAACTTCTAAAAAAATTCTATACAGACAAACACACCTCAACGTTAACTAAAATTAAAATGAAATAAAACCACTTTTTTTTTTTTTTTTAAATATTAATAAAAAACTCATCATCAATGATACTAAAATAACATTGCCAGGTAGCTACAGAAGCAAGTGCCTCAGTATAATGGTGTTATAAGTATGATACAAGCATTTCATGTGAAACAATAAGAACAATAAGAACTTAATGTAAAACATTACAGTAACCACGATTATAGTGACAAATTTTAACATTGTCTGGGGAAAAAAGTAACTTAATGACATGAGTGCAAAACAAGTTCATGCGCAGATCAGTCACGTTGTCTCACAATGAAATATACAAAAATGTACTTCTGGTGGTTTATGTAGCGTAAACGACCAGTGTGACAGTATTTAACTCAACTGAATGCTGAACTCTGATACATAAGTTACCAATTAAACAAACAGAAGGAGGCTTTGCGTGCCTGAGCGAGAAAGAACACGAGGCTATTGTTTCTACTTAGTGAATTTCCTGTAAAAATATGGATTTTAGTATGCCCATGTCAAAAAGCCTGCGGCAAGCAGTTGCTAGGTGAGAAACGCATTGAGCAATGGCAAATATAATCCTGACAGCCATTTGTAGAACTGACGCATTTGTGGTTAGCACAAACACACTCAGCCCATGGGCTGATAAATCCCTGTCTCAACCAAAGGCCACGAGACATGCAAGGTCACTGGATAACCACCAACTAAGTGGTCACAAATTGCTTACTGAGTGACGGCAGAGATTCTTTGATGTCGCCATCCTAAGTCCTCACTACATAGTTGTGCCATCAAACCATCTATTTCTGTTCGCAGAACTGGAGACCCACCTTTCCACTCAATAGCTACTCTATGAAGCTCTGCGGACTGTCTGTTTAAATCTTAGCTCAGCAATTCGATGTCTTTGCTATTAGGATGCATCTCTTAGAGCTGAGCTTGGTCTGTATGGATACCATCAGACCATCAGAGTCCAGAACTGGTACGAGAGAGCAAAAGAGATTTGAAAATACAGTGCCAGTGTGTTTAGTCACTCTGTTGAGTCTCTGAGGGTCATGGAAACCAAAACATGTACAGCAAATGCTTAGACTACAGTCAAAGCGTCAACAATGATAATACACTCTCCCACACTCAAACATACATACTTGTATGCAAAACCGTATATATGCAAACCCTTGATTTGCTTTCCTTCATGGATCACAAAATGAGATGTTTTGAAGAATGTTCACACTGCTCTTACTCAAATAATATATAAAAATACAATACAAAAAATCATAAAATGTAATAAAATATGGCCCATATGATTCATGTATTATATTTGAAGTCTTCTAAAGTC
This sequence comes from Cirrhinus mrigala, assembly GCA_036247105.1. Lineage (NCBI taxonomy): Eukaryota > Metazoa > Chordata > Actinopteri > Cypriniformes > Cyprinidae > Cirrhinus > Cirrhinus mrigala. The sequence goes on from CM070012.1 coordinate 5,765,393, forward strand.
GATGCAACACAGTAACTTTGTCGTTATTCGCTGCAGGAATTCGTCCCAAAGTCAGTGGGAAATTTAAATGCGTTTTTGGTTAACGCCTGGAATAAGGTCTGTGTTTAGTACAAGCTCAAGGTATTTTCACCTTTTTATCTACGACATAAAATCCAGAAATACCCCCTGTGATTTTTTAAGCTTTTCATGTTTTGAAAAAGGTGGTTGCTATTAAGTGGCTAAATGGGACTACAAAGGTTGTCGGGGATATTAAATGTCATAGCGCAGAGCAGGAACAGTCATTTACTCACTAGTCCATGTTTACAGCCTTATTGTGTTCACACTCATGCTCTTGCTAACTTCTATAACTCACACTTCCCAACTTTAAAGCGAATTTTGATTATGTTGAACGGTTGCACTCGGTGTGCTACTGGCACTACCTGTTGCTATTTGTTTTTTTTTTTTTTACCACATCACAACTTAGAATACACAACTTTGAAAATAAAATAGTGATACGATGCCACATTGCCTTTGGTTGTAATTTTCAGTCAAAGGGCGACAAAAGAAGCGATGTAAGTCTTCACTTTTTTCTATCGATAAGAAGAGGAGAAAAGAATGGGAAGATGCCTGTGGACAAATAAAACTTCCTGAAGACTCGCATCTTTGTTTTCTCTTCACTTTAGCCCTGATGCCGCTGAAGCTTTTAACAGACCACAGCTACTGAAAGAGCTTACAAATGGCAGAAACAAGAAATGCTAGATGCCATCCTAGCAGGATGTAAACATGCCAACGCTTGTCATGACGTCGCAGACACTGAAGGAGTTTACTCGAAATCCGGGGTGTTTAGACTAAGCGCTTTCAGTAGCTGTGGTCATTGTATCAGTATTTTACTTTCTGAGTTGTGTTGGGTAAAAATAGTGTAGCTCAGTGCCAGTAACTCACTGAGTGCAACTGTTCTACATAATCAATAGAAAAATGTGGATTTTTTTAAATAACGTAAATATTTCATGGGTTTCCTACTACTTGTTTCAGTACGGGACATCATTTAAGTTATATTAAGCAATACAAGTCTCAATACCCAGGGTTTCCTAAAGATGTTGGAAGCTTAATGGTGGAGAAGTTGAATTCGTGTGACTGTGGCGTACTTTGCTTATTGCTTAACTTTAGCTTTTTACTTCTGGAGATTGTTTATGTTTCAAACTTCATTAAAGGATTAGTTCACTTTCAGAATAAAAATTTCCTAATTTACTCACCCCCATGTCATCCAAGATGGTCATGTCTTTCTTTCTTCATTCGCAAAAAAAAATATGTTTTTTGAGGAAAACATTCCAGGATTTTTCTCCATTTAGTGCATTCATTGGGAGCCAATGGGTTGAAGGTCCAAATTGCAGTTTCAGTGCAGCTTCAAAGGGCTCTACGTGATCCCAGCCGAGGAATAAGCCAAGAAATAAGGGAAATGATCAGTCATTTTCTTTCAAAAATTTATATTTATATACTTTTTAAACCACAAATGCTCATCTTGCACTAACTCCGCGATGCGCATCTTCATGCATTACGCAATCACGCTGGAAAAGTACTTCGGTTCAAAAATGTAGGGTACCGCAAAAAACTAGATCTACTTTTTTCCTCCAACTTCAAAATCTTTGCACATTCCACGTAGTGCTTCCGCCTACGTCACAAGTGACCTTTCCAACATCATTACGTAAGGTCGGGCTGGTGCAAGACAAGCATTTGTAGTTAAAAAGTATATAAATTTTTATTGTTGACCGATTGTTTTGCTAGATAAGACCCTTATTCCTCAGCTGGGATCGTGTAAAGCCCTTTGAAGCTCCAGTGAAACTGCAATTTGGATCTTCAACCCATTAGCCACCATTAAAGTCCACTAAATATATGTTTTCCTTTCAACTGAAGAAAGACAGACAAGAACATCTTGGATGACGGGGGTGAGTAAAATTATCAGGAAATTTTTATTCTGGAAGTGAACGTCTTTAAAGTTGTTTGTTTGTGAAGATCATCTTGATGAACAAAAGGTTAAGACTCATAAGCTTTTGTTGGTCTGAGAGCACAAATATCTCAGAGCAATAATCCAGATACCAATGAACATGGCTTTTTGTCAAGGGGGCTAACTTCTGGACTGGCCAACAAAAATATGTCATTAATGCAGAACTCTACAGACTTCATTTGCATTTGTACATATTTAAACTTGTAGAAGACAAAGCACACTAGGTTTGACATAAGATGCCAAACGCTGGTTCTCACACGTCTCATAACTGATTAGGATAAGTTTGAATATGCAAGCAAATGAGATTTGAACTATATGGAAAAGGCCAAGATTTTTAGTGAATAACTCCATTATACAGAATAGAACAGTGTGAACTTTTTCGAACACATCTCCTTTGAAAAAAACACAGGTTTGGAACAACAGAATGACTGAATTTTCATTTCTGAGTGAAGAACAAAACCCTCAGTGTCCCTTGTTAGATTTTAAATGCATCTTGCCCTCTCCACATATACGTGAGGGAACATAACAGACACTTTAAAAAAGTCGAGGTTTCCCCAATCCAAAAGTTAAAACACTGAGCTCCTCGACTTTGAAGCGTTTCAGTGAATCTGAAAAGACCGAGATTGATAAACTCTAAGACTGCAGAACCGGTTTATGGTGACCTGCAGAAGGAAACGGTAGTTTATGGTTAACTAGAAATATGTGCATTTGGCATGATTTCAGAAATGCCAATCTGAATGGAAAAAGATGTGCTTTTAGTCATAAGAATGCAAATATAGATATTTATGAAGACTTTTTCTGAGCACGTCTCCGGATTGGACGATAAGAATAGCGACTCGGCGAGCCGTAATAGATGCCTATTCACATAGCGGTGTGGATTTCAGCTTTTTTCGTTGTGGTTGCAAAAGTGAACTGGACTTCATAAATCAGCCCGTGAACTCTGTTAGTTTTGCTTTCAAAGCGGAGATCGACGGGTTTTCAGGAGGAGAGCCTTCACACTAACCGCGGGCTACACAAACATTCACCCGGCGCGCACCAACGGCGCGGGGCCCTGAACACTCGCGCCTGTATGAGAGCGCCGGGGCCGCTCGCCGCTGAATCAAAAATAAGGTGGAGAAAAATATGTGTGTAATTAAGGCTTAAATGCATGCGAAGCCGACTATTTTTACACACGCATGCCACAAAAACAAACAAAAAAATAACACAGAATAAAAAGGAAAAACAGACCAGAGGTTGTCTCCAGCAGTCGCCGCAGTTTGGCCCTCATAAATCGCGCGAAGGTCAGGTAAACGAACGCGGCGCTCGCCGGAGAGGTGACAGGTAAAGACGGGGTGAGATCTACGAGCCCCTCCTCAGTTCCCACGTGGCTCTCTCCTGGATATTAACATGTGGGCATTCAGAGGGGAAAGAGCTGATATAAATACTTTTAGGTGAGGGGGAGATCGGAGTCAAATAAATTCCGCTCGGTACCACATCAACGTCGTAAAAAATATCTGACGGTTCGCGAAGGGGGTGTACGCCGTTAATCACGAGCGGTCGTGTTTAAGCATACGGGTAAACATTAAAACAGTCACAGGTCATGCTCAATCTACAAGGGCCGTTTTAATGTTTTCTTTTCCAATCGCGCTTAAAACAGCGACGGCACTGTTTTAATTAAACGTTTCAGGTTTCCCTTCCCTTCCACTTTATTGACAGTCACCCCTTTTGCGTTCATTCATTCACATAAATTGAGCAAGAGCCCCGTGGGAGAAAGTTCAAATATGCGGTTATAAAATAACCTGACGGCTACTGTGTCTTTAATTTGACGAAACCTGCCCCCATATTCTCTGTTATGAAGACTGAAAGACCTGAAACCTTGAATGAACTCAAGGATTTTCACTTTTCAGTGAAAAAAAAAAAAAAAGAAGTGGTCTCTATATATACACACGAGCGTCCACAAACATTTTTTACCTATGAGACAGTAGTAAAAGAAAAGTGACCTGAACAAAGGGTCCACATTGATGGGGAAGGCAACTTAAGGGTTGCAGGTTTGAATCCCATAGTGATTGAGCCATAAGCTCAACATACTGACACTAAACCACATGTTGTTCCAGGTGGTCTGTCTCTGTTATAAGTGAAGTCTCAACTATACAATGAACTTTATATTTGCATATTTTCTTGACCATATTTTTAAGAAGTCAAGAACTTTTCAAACCAAATCCCTGACATTCATTGATGTCCACAACAATTTTTAAGTATGACAGTGTTACAGGGCCCTGACTTACTAGGCAAAGCTAAAGGACACAATATGGTAAATTAAATAACAGCATTAGAAATATTGCACTAATGACTGAACATCTGGGTTGGAAACGTAGGGTTGTAGGTTCAAACCTCACTCATCCATGCACTATTCTTGGACAAGTAAAGACCCTTCACCACATGTTGACCCAGATGTTATGAGTGAAATCAGTTTAAATTAATAATTTACAGACCTTCTTTATCACATTTTCTGAAACACCTACATTTACTGATGTCCACTACAATTTGTAGCCTAAAAGACAGTACCCTGAACTAATGCACTTGAGCTTGAAAAAGTGAACTTTACAATAAAATTGAATATCAGGACTAGAAATAGTACTCTTTTGCATGAAGCATAGAGTGTTGTGGTCTAGCTTAAAGATCTGGCAACCTAAGGGTTGCAGGTTCAAACCTGATTGACTAAACTTGTATGATTTCCTTTCTTCTGCTGAACACAAATAAAGATGCTTTGAAAAAGTTTGTGACCAAACAGTTTCAGTTACTATTGACTTCCAGTGAATGGACAAAAAACAGATGTATCTCTCAAAACATCTTCTTTTATCCACAGAAGGAGGAGAGCTACAAAGGTTAGGAACGACATATGTGACCCTGGACTACAACACCGGGTGTATATATCAAAATATAAAATAACATATTTTTGATCAGTAATATGCATTGCTAAGAACTTCATTTGGACAAATTTAAAGGCGATTTTCTCAGTATTTTAATTTTTTTGCACCCTCAGATTCCAGATTTTCAAATAGTTGTATCTCGGACAGATTTTGTCCTATCCTAACAAACCATACATACAAACCATTGATGTATCAATCTCAATTTCAAAAAGATGGACCCTTTAAAAGATACACAGCTCTCACTGGGGTGGTAATACTATGCAAACTTTAGCTACTAATACGTCCCCTTGAAGCACTAATGTTTACTATTTAGAGGTAAATAATGCACAAAGATGCGCCTTTTAAGTTTTGTGGATTTAGGTGCCGCTGTTATAACTTTTTTCTGAGAGTGTAACGCAAGCGTAGGTCCTTTAGGATAGAAATCTCAACTAATAAATCAACAATAAGCCTACCTAACTAGGCTTATGCAACATTTCCGCGCGTGTCTGCCTCACCTGCGTCATCATGCGGTCCGCACCTGTGTTCTCCTCATCCTTGAAGATGATGTCTGGGTTGTAGTTGGGCGTGAGCTCTTTAAAGCGCTCGGAGTTGCGGGTTATCTTCCCCTCATATCTCCCACTGGCTCCCAGCGTTTTTTCGGCAACGTTCGGGCTGAACTGCTTATAGGCGAGAGGCGTGAGTTTCCTTGGAGTCCGTCTCTTGCCGTAACCTCTGCCCGGTCCACAGCTGTCGTACGCCGGCGAGAAAGCCAAGATGAAGCCGGTGAAGAGCGCCGCCGCTGTGGAGAGTCTCATGCCAACCGGTGCCAGCGGGCACTCCAAAAGATGGAGTGTCAAAGATGGTGAAGATGATGGTAAAGCGACCCTCCTCCCCCCAATCTCAGCTTTAGTCCCCGCGCAAGATCACCGGAGGGGGAGGAGGACCAGTCTATTAGGACACCTGGCGCTCACCATCCTTTTACGCACGGAAAGACACCCCGGCAAACGTAGGGTTCCTCAGGCGGTGAGGCTGGTGCCAGCTCGTCGGTCCTCCTCTCAGGTCTGTAAAACTCGCTTTCTCTCAGTCCAAGCGGAGACAGGGGGAATAAATAGAGAAGTTCCGTTTATCTTGGCACGCGCGTTTAGAGTCGCCTGCAGGCGGGTCCTGGTTGCGCAGAGCCGCGGTCAGAGTGTGCGTCCCCGCAGCGGTTTCTGGCTCCCGGCTCGGCTGTTTGACTACTGCGCTGTGGCGCGCGGCTCTCAGTTGAGATGGAAATGGAAGTGACCCGAGCTCAGATGCTACTGAAGCAGCCGCACCCTGCCAGTCCTGCCCTCTGTCTGTCTCTGCCCTCCTCTCCACCCCTCCGGGCAGACGCGCTTTATCAGCACTGCCGCTCTCCCCCTGTACCGCAAGCGGCGGCTGCCAAGACGCGAGACAAACAGGAGGCGCATTACAGGTCTGGACTCTCGGACCCTGATGTGTCCAGTCCTTTGAACCTCAGCAGCAATGCTCTACTGCCTGTCGACAGTACGTCAGCACACGTAGAGTACTTAAACAAACACACACACGACTTTCACTTGGAGACAACGAGTCTTTAACCTGATTAATTGACAATTTAAATGTTTAAAATTGATTTTTTTTTAGATGCTCGTTATTAATCCATTAATATTATTTAACTTTCAGTGCTGTCAAACGATTAATTGCAATTAATCGCATCCAAAATAAACGTTTTTGTTTACATAATGTGTCTAATATTTATATTTATTATGTACATATAAGTATACATACAAACAGTATAAATTTTAAAAATATTTACATTTACATGTATATATTTGTATTCATATAACTGATAATATATATAAATATATTTAATATATAAACATAAAATTTGTCTTAAATATATACATGCATTTGTCTTTATACATACATGATAAATCTACACAGTGCACATACATATATGATGTAAAAAAAACAAAACAAAAAAAAAACGTTTATTTTGGATGTGATTAATCAGGATTAAATCGCTTTGAGAGCAAATTTATTTAATGAATAATGCAATTTATATATCAGTTTTTCAGTTTAATTCCGACATTTGATTATATCATTTCTACTTCTATAAAGTAAATGGCCTATGTTCATTATTTATTTATTTATTTATTTATAAAGTCACTTACCTTTTTTTCCATAAACTGATTTGTTTTAGGTGGACTATGCAAAAGTGTTTTTTTTTTTGTTTTGTTTTGTTTTTTCAATTAATTTGTGACAACACTTTTTTAGTTAAGGAGGGATCATCAGCAAAAGTGTGACAATGCAGCAAATATATTTTATAAATTCTATAAACAAATAGAAATATTGGAATAGTACAAAAATCTTTAAATTATTTTTGTGCCATTTAAAAATAAAATTGTAAAATAATAAAATACAATGGTAACATTTTACAATAAGGTTAATGAGTTAAGTTAGTTAACATGAACTAAGAATGAACAATACTTGTACAGCATTTATTAATCTTGATTAATGTTAATTTCAGTATTTACTAATGCATTAAAATCACCAGTTGTGTTTGTTAACATTAGTTAATGCACTGTGAACGAACAAACAATGAACGACTGTAACATTAACAGATTACACTGTAAAAAACAAAAAACAATTTGAGTCAGCTTAAAATAATTTGTGACCCTGCTGCCTTCAAATTTTAAGTTCAGTCAACTCAAATAAGTTTAGTCAACTTGAAATGTTAAGTTGTACTAAGTAACAACTTAGATATTTGTGTTTTTAAGTAAGTAACCCAGCTGCCTTAAAAGTTTAAGTTGAATCAACACAAATATCTAAGTTGTCACTTAGTATAATTTAACATTTCAAGTTGAATAAACGTTTTGAGTTGACTGAACTTAAAATTTTAAGGCAGCCGGGTAACAAATTATTTTTAGTTGACTCAACAAATTGTTTTTTTTTACAGTGTAATAAATAGCATAATAAATGTATTGTTCATTGTTCGTCCATGTTAGTTAATACATTAATATTAACAAATGACACCTTATTGTAAAGTGCTACCAAATATATGTATTATTTTTATTGATGCTCTTTTTGAAACCACTAAACTTCATTCATCAGTTTTACTTTTGTATTAACCGTATTAACTTTTTATTAATAATGGCATTACTATATTAAGTTTTCAGCTTATTTAAGACCTTTATTTTTCCACTTTTAATTTTAAAAGTCAATTGACTGTTTTAGTTATTTATTTATTTTACACATCTACTTTTTTATTTACTGCATGTAAACTGGTTTGGTTAAGATGGGCTGTGAAAGATAAGGACGGTTTTAGTGGCAGATGCAGAACATTTTTTTTTTTTTAGTTATAACTGGGATGGTTTATAATGTTTAGAAAATATAGTTGCTGCAACTGAAAAACTACAAAATCATTAACACTTTTCTGCCATTTATAAAATAGAATTTTGTCAAATGAATCATTATGTCCCTGCTGGAGAAAAAAAAAAAAATTCAGCTTGAGGTGGTGAAGGTGTTTGTAACTTGGCAGATGGTTTGTTACTACAAAGTGCTTATGAGGACTACCAGGTCAGCTGTGGCCAAACAAGCATGTAGTCTAGCAGATTCATCATCTAAATCAGCTCTGACCAGCCGCTGACCATAAACAACCAGCTTGGTGTAGCTAAAAGTCACGTAAAACCAATCACTACAATGTGGCTGGCAGGAAATAACCAGGGTCTTGTATGGGGTAACATGTTTCATTATATGTTACTTTATAAAACGGTGATGATAAATGATCAAAATCCATCAGAACAATGTTAAAAAATCCTACTTTTCTGAATGACAAAGATCATTGTGACAATCAAATGATTATTTACTTCATGTTATTTACCACTATTTCCGAAACCATTTTTCTTAACATATTTTTAAATAAAAATTGGATTTAGCAATAGTGTTCAACGTGTTCCAAATTGCAAAACAAAACATGTTTTTGCTTTAATCTAATAAAAAAAAAAAAATTTGGTTGGTGATTGGTGGTCAGGTTTAGTTTCACTGACAGACACTGGAGACAAGACATGAAGTGCCGTCCCTCGCAGCAACTCTAATGTCTTTAAAATAACATTAATGGTTTCTCCACTAAAGACGAATCACCAGTTAAATGCCAGAACTATTACCAAATGATACTGGTAGGAAAATTATGACAGTTCTGTGTCTCCTTCAGTGGCGCAGACATTTTTTCTGGTCCACTGTGACCGCACTGTTGACAGCTTGAAGATGTTACTGGTATTGCTGAATACATTTTAATTAGAGACTGTTTTGGCCAGGCATCAGAAAATAATCTGTGGACAGCAAAAATACACCAGTAAAAAGGGATTACCCAGAGCCTTCTATCAGTCTACAACTTCATATTTAATTCAGTAGGTTTTAGAGTAGTTTCACAGAGTTAGACTGCTGACTATTGGCATGCCGTCTGGTCCACTTTACGGCTAATTCTAACATGAATTAAATAAGCAGGCATCTGGCTAATAGGTAAAACTACAGCTTTTATGTCATGTTTAGAGATGGACAAATCGACTATGTTAGGATATTAGAACAACGTGACACAAAGCGGTAGCTTATTTTAACAAAAGCCAAAACCATAGAAATTAGTGGAATATGTGCGTTGGGTTTGTGGTTCAGAATTTCCGTCCATTCAAAAGTCCTGATGATTTTACGGAACATGAACCGGAATATGAAGCGGAACATACGTTTGTGCTCAAGCATATCACATTTACTGGCTAGTAAGGGCCTCAAACTAAACTCTGGATATCTAATGCCACAAACCTTACCAACTGTGTTAAATTCAGTGACCTTCTTGTCTTGTCTTCTTTCTTGGAAGCACTAGTTGTAGTAGTCGGTATCCTGTAAATCACAATGTTATGCCCCCAACGAACCTGTGCATCAACCCTACCAGTCAGAACATGTCTTAAGGAATGCAATATTTTATTTATTACTTTTAAAACACAAAAACTTTAAAAGAGGCATACAGACTAAAAACCAATAATAAAATGTCCATGATCACCTAAAATCCAACCTTAAAAGAATAAAAACATTTCTAAAGCATTCAGAAAATAAAAGGGTCCATATGTGCACTGTTCAGATTTAGAGGCATAATTTGTCACCGGAAAAGCCCCACTGCTTTCTTCTTCTTCGGCCGTGAGGTGGAGCGTTCCTCAGAACCAGCAGCAGCAGTTGATGGTAATGGGACAGTCTGAAAGAATCATTCAAAGTTGGTTTTAGTTTCCTCAAAGGAATAATCTAGGTTCAAAACCATTGATGATTTAAAATGTAAAAATTTACATTTAAAGGAGAACAACAGTTTCAATTACAAATAATGTACTCACCCCCTTGTCATCCAAGATGTTCATGTCTTTCTTTCTTCAGTCATAAAGAAATTATGTTTTTTTGAGGAAAACATTTCAGCATTTTTCTTCATATAATGGACTGATATGGTGCCCCGATTTTGAACTTCCAAAATGCAGTTTAAATGCAGTTTCAAATGATCCCAAATGCGGTTGTAAACCGAGAAAGAATGGTCTTATCTAGCGAAACGATTGGTGATTTAAATAAAAATAATACAATTTATAACTTTTTAATGCCAAACGCTCGTCTTGTCTTACTCTGCCTGGATTGTTTTTGTTCCGGTTTATGACAGTTAGGGTATGTTGAAAAACTCCCATCTCATGCTCTCCCTCGTCCAATCTCGCTGTTTTACCTTTTTTGTTAAGGGTGTTTGCACCCTCCTTTGCATGTTCACTTTGCAAAGACTGGGTCGGTACTTGTGCAGTGATGTATAATGAATTTAAAATGATTTTTGTAGTTGAGGAAGAAAATACGATTGGAGTTTTTCCACATACCCTAACTGTCTTGAGTCAGAATACACGGAGTTCAGAGAGAGAAAGGCAAGACGAGCGTTTGAGATTAAAAAGTATTTAAATTGTATTGTATTTATGAAAATAACCGATCGTTTCACTAGAAAAGACCCTTCTTCCTCGGCTGGGATTGTTTACAACCGCATTTGGGATCGTTTGAAGTCGCATTTAAACAGCCTTTTGGAAGTTCAAAATCAGGGCACCATAGCAGTCCATTACATGGAGAAAAATGCAGAAATGTTTTCCTCAAAAAAAAAATTCTTTATTTGTTTACGACTGAAGAAAGAAAGACATAAACATCTTGGATGACAAGGGGGTGAGTACATTATATGTGAATCTTTGTTTTGGAAGTGGACTTCTCCTTTAATCTTTAGCATTTCTTGATTGCCACAGAAAATGATTTTGACTTGATTTGTATCTACAAGTCTATTTGTTAGAGCTTAATTTTTCCACCTTATGCTTCAACATGGAATAAGCTTATGGGCGAAACTTCCGGTTCATTAGTTGCTACAGAGAAATAATGAGAATAACAATGTGCAGTAAACCGTAAAACTGTACAACAAACCAGTGTGTTCATAATTAAGATAATACGTTAATGTAAGACACACAAATTTGCAATATCAAGCAGCAAAACGAGCTGTTTTGTACAGCTAAAAATAGCCACACCCATAAAATGTACAAATGGCCACGCCCACTCTTATGGGAATAATAAGGTGGATATTTTAACCCAGATTATTGCTATTATATAAAGGTGAGTAACATTTTGTAGCCTGCTTAGAAGCTTATTCAAATTGTCCTTTTGTTGAACCTCCAAAAACAAAAAGTTCAAACAGAGTTCAACTGTTCAGCAATGATGGGTTCACGGTAAACCGAGGATTCAGTTGTAAATATCAGCTAAAACACTGTGTTCACGGCACAACGGTTCTCTGAAAATAATGAATCAAATATTTATTTTGTTAAATTAAAAGAAAAATTAAAAGAGCAAACCTGTTTGCTGTCTGCCACCCGAGGTCTTCCTGATGATCCTCTGAAATCATTCCGTTCTTGAGAAGCAAGTGAAGAAGCCACATCTGCACAGCACAGCAGACAAGACAAACACCGCTCAAAAATGATACATTTTATCATTTATTCACACTAATGTTGTTCCAAACCCATATAATTTTCATGTATCCTTGGAACACAAAAGGAGAAAAAAAGGCACCATAACAGTGTTCCATACAAATCTGTGTGCTGGCCATAGTTTAAGCATAATTTAAAGGGCACCTGTTATGAAAAATCCACTTTTACATGTTGTTTGACCATAAATGTGTGTTGGCAGTGTGTGTTCACAACCACCATATAATAATAAAAATCCACTTGCTCCTTTTTTTTATTCCCCATAAATCATAAGTAGTGTCTGTTTTCATTTTATTGTTTAGCTCATATTAACAGCTTAGACAGCCAGTATAGGTACTGTACATTACGCTAATGTCATTTAATACACAGATCTAATATAAACATGAGATTTCTTTCCCAGCTGTTTACCGTAAGAGACATAACCGACTGTGTTTTTGTAACTTATGTGTGTTTTTAACATAAATGTATGTGTATTTGACAGTTTAAGCGCAATAAGACACGAAAGAAAGGTTAAGTTTAGTACTCACATGCCGAGTGACAGCCGCTTTCTGTGTGCATGCTTTGGATGTGTGCGCTCAGAAAACCCTGTGTCAGAAGTTTAAACTGAAACGGCTTCAAAACGCATGATTTCAGCGCAATAGACATAATAATCAAAACTAAACAGATGTTATTTCGGCAGAGTATCTAAGGTGCAAGCTGTTAATGCACAGCCCTATTCTGGAAAAGGGGGCGGGAAGCATTTGCATCATTTGCATTTAAAGATACATGCACACAAACAGCGTGTTGTGCTTCCACTCAAAACTGACATTTTCAAAATGATATAATAAATGATCTGTTGGGTATTTTGGGCTGAAACTTTACAGACACATTCTGGGGACACCTGAGACTTATATTACATCTTGTAAAAAGGGGCATAATAGGTGCTTTTAAATTACCAAAAACCAGAAATTGATAAAAAAGCTGTCAAATTTCTTAAAGTCTACACGTGTTCATGTGATTAGTCATAAAAGTAGCGCTAGGCGATAAATTGATAACGATAATTATCACGCAATACGAATTTCCTAGATAAATGATACCAAGAGTTCGATAAATGTTCGATATAATGTTTGTACAGCAAAGGCGGAACAAAAGAGTGCTAGTCAAAGCACGGCACTCAGACCGTTTATCCGCTCGGATCAAAGTTCAAACGGCAGCAAAGTCCAAACTTACTACAAAGAACTTAGCCTGCATCCCAATGTGTATACTATCCATCCTAAATTCGACGTGATAGTAGTCATTTTCGATACTATTTTGGGCAGACAGGGTGAATAGTATGCACACTGGGATGCAGGGTTACTAGAGCAGATGCGTTCACTTGCTGATGAGTCTCAGTCACTAAACAGCGCCAGTGTGAAGAGCTTGAATTCAGTGAAGAACACAAATGACTCGGTTTATAGCCAGATTAAACAGCGCTGACAAATAAGAGAAACACTGTGCGTAACGATACAGCCAGAAGGCTTTTAAATCTACAAATCGCCCTCATTTACCAAAGATTTACTGTAGTGGCACTAACTGCACAGTGGTATCACAGTGTCAGAAATGTGGGTATATTTGTGTCGAATTTTATTATATTATTAATGTAGACGTATTAAATGTATTGAAGCAGGTGTAATGGAATATAATTACAGTATTTTTTTGTGATCAAACTGTAGTGTTTATGCATTTATACTAAAATGTATTTAGACTGCTGTTTTTCATACAAATCCGTAGGAACCATATTACATTTGTACCATGGTACTGAGGTGCTGCATTGTGGTTTTAACTGTTATTATCATGATCTATGGATGATACTATGGATGAGCAATGGTTAATTAAAAAAAAAAAAAAAAAAAAACTCAAAACAGTCAGAATAATTTAATTTCACCATATAAAAATGAGGTTGCTACAATTTTTACAGATATTACTGATTTTGATAATAAACATCAATGTACACCTGCATCCTAACTCAAGCTACTATCAAATGTGTATTTCTAAGAGACAATGTTTTTTTATTATTACTATTATTAATATTATCAGGTAACACAAACCTGTTTCTTGATTTGAAACATTATTACTCATTAAAACATGCAGAACAGAAGTTTTTTTTCTATATTAAGATATTTATTTTGTTAATGAAAAGGATGACTGGAAAAAGTGTGAAGAATTAAAAAAACATGTCATGTTTTGACCATAAAGAATATTTAAAGCCACATTTAACTGTCTTTTACAACTTTCACATTGTAGCAAAAATCTACAAAAATCTGCCTTTAAACTTGAAAGAAATAAAAATTTGACATTTATCATGATAATTATCGATATTGACTGATATGAAAAAATTATCGTGGTCATTTTTTGGTCATACTACCCAGCCCTACATAAAAGCAATCTGAGCCGAGGTGTAATTACATAAAGCACTCTTCAGCGCTCTTCTTTGTGAGCTATGAGTGTGTGGTTAAAAACTAGATTAAAGCGCCATCAGCTGTTAAAAACTATGCTCAAAATCGATTCCAGAAAGAATCGCAATGCATTCAGAATTGATTAATGAATCACAATGCCTCAATTTACCGTGACAGCCCGAATGTCCATACTGTTTGGTTATGACAAACACCAACAGCTAAATGATGTTTGATACCACCAATATCAAATCTGGCTGTACATGTATACAGCAGCTCTTTTACAGCCCGTGCTCATTTTACGGAAAAGAGCAGCCAAGACATTCTGCAAAATATTTCCTTTTGTGTTCCACAGACATACAGGTTTGGAATGATTCTTTTAACTCATGTATTAAGCTCAGTGTGCGTGAGGCATTAACCTGTGGTGACATCAGTGACATGTTGGTGATCAGATGCGTGATGTTCAGACACGTGGTTGTCTTCTGCCGCAGGGCTGCTGTCAGCAGATCGTTTACGTTTCTGACCCGTTTTCCCCAAGCTCACGGCCATGTACAGTGCCTGCAACTCTGAGTCAAAACCCAAACTGTCCAGCGTCACACCCATCTGTGGAACAATCTAGTAGACAGAAAAGAGAAAATGACCACATCATAAAGAAAGAGGAGACATTTAATTACTTATTAGACTCCAGAGGAACTTAGACTATTGCTTTCCTGAGTACTATTCATTTCTTCAGATGGAAAATGTTTTAAATGGAAAAATTACTTATGCAATATATTTTTGGGGATATATGTATGGGCATGTGATGGCAAAGCTGAATTTTCAGCACGTGCGTCACATTTTCACTGTCACATGATCCTTCAGAAATCATTCTAATATGCTGATTGCTGCTCAAGCATTTATAATAGTTATTTTTATTACCAGAGCAGAAAACAGCTTTTGCTGCATACTATTTTTGTGGAAACTGTGAAAATTCAATGAACAGCATTTATTTGGAATGGAAATCTTCTGTAACATTAAAAATGTCTTTGCTATTGCATGATGCATCCACATCGATAGGTGTCAGTATAAAGTAAAAAAAAAATAAAAATACATAAAAGAAATAGAAAATACATTAAATTAAAATGAAATTTTGAAAATTTAAATTTTTCATATTAAAACTGAACGCTCTAAAAAAACAAATCCTTTAAAAGTATGCATTATGACAATTTAGAACATGGGAGTGAAATGTTCTTAATTGTGACGGAAAAAAATGCAACAACAAAGAAGTCTTAATGCTAAAGGTCGGGTGACAGCAAGTTCATCAGGGTAATGGTAAAGATGACTGCATTCACACATTTCCCAAACACATTCTCTTTCACAACAGAGAGGACAAATTCTCAAAATTAGCTTGCCAAATATTGACCTGGTGAGATTGGTGACCACTGGATGAATGAAGGGCCCCTAAATATACGTGTAGACGTTTGGGGTTTACATTGATTTATTTTTATTATTTGTTTGTTGAAATATCATAAAAATAAATGAATGCTTTGAGTTCCTCTTTGGGGACAGAGAGGGCAATGTGAGGAGAAAAGCCACAGTTCATGAGTGTGCACTTCCTGTCTCCCCTCGAATCATTTCTCCACTCCTGATCCTTTCATTTTTTTTTCATCTTCTTGTCATATCAATTGAGCAATTAAGCTTTAATTCCGAAAACATGTGAGATTTAAAACTAAAATTGTTTATATGTGAGCTGTATAATCACAAAGGTATCAGGTCAGATGATCTACACAAGCACAGATATCATCCATCATCATTTGTGTGCGTCAAAGAGGGAAGTGTCAGGAAAAGTGGTTCATGTGTTAGTGCATCATGTTGATACACCTATTCATAGCTGGTAAACAGCATTGGCTGGTTTTTAGTGGTTTGTGGAAGAACTCTGAACCTGTGGACTCCAATGGAAGATTCCAGAGAGTGTCCTGATTCTTGTTCTGTGTTCAGCACTTTGTTGGTGAAAGGATATACTTTTGAGTGTGTAGTAAGATATTAAGACATACTGCCACTTAAAATGTATTATATACATTTATTTGATCAAAAATACAGAAAAAGCGATGTTATGAAATATTATTGCCATTTCAAACAGTTTTCTATTTTAATATATTTTAAAATATAATTTATTTCTGTGATGCAAAGCATTTCATCAGCCATTACTCCAGTATTTAGTGTCACATGATCCTTTAGAAGTCATTCTAATATGCTGATTTATTATCAATGTTGAAAACAGCTGTGCTGTTTAGTATTTTTTTGGAACTGATATTTTTCTGGGATACTTCGATGAATAAAAAGTTAAAAAGAACAGCATATTTAAAACAGAAATCTTTTCTAACCATGTAAGTCTTTACTATCACTTTTATTTATCAATTTAACACATCCTTGCTGAATAAAAGTATCAATTTCAATTTTCAGAAAGAAAGAAATAAAATGTACTGACCCCAAACTTTGATTGGTAGTGTATATTGCTAGAAAAGATTTCTATTTTAAATAAATGCTTTTTAACATTTTATTCAAAGAATCCTAAAAAAGTATCACAGTTAAAAAAAAAAAAAAAAAATAAAGCAAAACAACTGTTTCCAGCATTGATAATAAATCAGCATGTTAGAATGATTTCTGAAGAATCAATCAACACCGGACACTGGAGTAATGATGCTGAAAATTCAGCTTTGCATCACAGGAATAAATTCTATTTTAAAGTATATTAAAATAGAAAACCACTACTTCAAATTGCGATAATATTTCACAATATTACAGTTTTTACTGTATTTTTAAATCAAATAAATGCAGCCTGAATAAGCAGAAAAGACTTCTTTTAAAAACATCAAAAAAATCTTACTAGCTCTTTATTTTTTTTGTCATGTCAGCACCTAAGGCTATCTTTATAGCAAAAACTGAGATGGAATAATACAAGGGTATAAACACAAAATACAAACCAAGCAAACACAATATATATATATATATTAAGTTTTTAAATTTGAATATATTTTAGAACTTTGTAAAATATATTTTTAAATAATTTTCATTAATTTTACATAATTTTAATTTTTTTTTAAATAAACTTATGTTCATCATACTTTTCTGTAACGTTTGATCAATTTAATTCATCATAAACGCATTAATGCAAATAAAAAATAAAAAAAAAATCTTATTAACCCCAAATTTTTGAAAGGTAATTGTATCCAAAGGTTTTTTTTTTAGTAATTCCTATT
Source organism: Cirrhinus mrigala (assembly GCA_036247105.1). Taxonomy (NCBI): domain Eukaryota; kingdom Metazoa; phylum Chordata; class Actinopteri; order Cypriniformes; family Cyprinidae; genus Cirrhinus; species Cirrhinus mrigala. Next base: position 5,782,931 of record CM070012.1, read on the forward strand.
ATTCTCAATAATTAGTTTTATTAGATTCTCATGACTGTGATAGAAAATTACATTTTACCAAAGACAATTTGGGAAGGGAAGTACTTAAATAAGCATGAAAAAAAGCACAAGTACAGAAAATACTAATGATTGTAAAAGTAGACTTTATTTTCTGTTATTCTGCTATCTATACAGATCAAACTTTTGATCTGGTGGTGGAATATGACCCACACCAATCTTAAAATAAAATACCTCAATGATCATTTTCTGAACACTTTGCTAAAAAATTCACAAAGCAGCTCAATAATAACTTTCCCTTCCTAGACTGCTCTTCAAGTTCAAATTGTTTTGAAAAACAAATTACATTTAGGGGAGGTCTAATGCAATTTCATGCATATTGATTTATTTTCACTGTCAAAGAGCTGCATTTTCATGCTACACATGACCAAAGTTTCAAAAAATGAGTTGGACGGAGTATTTCTGTGCCCAAAACCACTAACAGTAAGTATGAATATACATTGCATGTTTTCCTTTATTACCTGATTTTAGCGCACACACACACACACACACACACACACACACACACACACACACGCACACGCACAATCTATAGGGAAACAAATAAAGGCAGGTGAAGTCTTAAATGTGCGTCATGGATTGAACCCCGAGAAGAGCTTCATTTTACAGTCCTCTATAAATCTGTCCTCACTCTCATTCAGGCAAACCCCCCTCCTAAAAATATCTATTACCTCTTCCTCTCAGTTCACCCTCTGTCTCACACTCCCTTGATTTCTTTATTAGTGGTGCGTACTAAGACAAACATCACATTATTATCATACTTAGGGGTTAGGGATTTAAACAAACCTTAGCACAATTTATGTGGCCTGTTGAGGAGAGCTCTGTTTACTTTTCTACATGACTGGACAATTTTCGCAGTAATAAAACAGCTAAAACCTCCCATTTTTGTCTTGGTCAAAAATCCTGCAGAAGCGCAAACTACTATTTCTTTAGAAAGCATAAAAATGTAGTCGTTATCGCTTTTTGCTCTCTATTTTTACATTTTCTACAACGTTTCCATTCCATCTATTACATTTACGAGAGGGACTCGTGTTTGACGGGATGTTACTCTTGTTCTGGCTGGCAGGGCAGCTCTTCTCAGGGGTTCAAAGTAGGCAGAGTAAACCACAGCCCAGCTACAGCTAACTAATTACAGATCAGAGCTCACCCTGTGGAAAACTGGACCAGAGCTACGGAGGGAGAGAGAGAGAAGGAATAACAGAAAGAGAGACATCTGACCTCGAGAAGCGCTCCTGAATGGGTTTCATGGTTATCAGATTGGGGCGATTATAAAGGCCAGGAGCCAAAAGCTTCAGTTACAGGAAGACGTCTCGAGGTTTAGCTGGAATTAAGGCATGGACACCTGACAGATTCTAGTGTCTAACAATAAAACACACATTTACACAGGGGTGTAGCAGTTATGAGGGAAATGGGGGACATGTTTCCCCCTACTTTACCCCATATATTTTACTTTTGGAAAGCTGAATTTCAGCATCATTACTCTAGTCTTCAATGTCACATGATCTTTTAAAAATCATTCTGATATGCTGATTTGCTGCTCAAGAAACATTTTATTAGTAATGTTGAAAACAGTGCTGCTGAATATTTTTGTGGAATCTGTGGTGCCTTTTTTCAGGATTCTTTGATTAATAAAGTTCAAACAAACAGCAATTATTTAAAATCTTTGTTAACATTATAAAAGACTTTACTGTCTCTTTTGATTCATTTAATGGATCCTTGCTAAATAAAAGTATTATTTTTTTAATCTTACCGATACCAAAACTTTGAATGGTTGTGTAAGAAAGATAGATACTATGACATTAGAGTAGAAGTGTCTCGAGAAGACAATGAAAGTTATTTCTGCTTGGGGCGCACTTCTTTGTCACAGAAAGCTTAAATTCCTCATTCTTGTGTTATTTATTCTGCAGTCCCACTTAGGATTGGTGATGTTATAAGTGTAGAAAGGAAAAGCCTGGAGAGAAGACTATGAAGATACACAAATCAATCCCCTAAACCTATAAGTATTAAACATTGGTGCAATGTAAAAAAAAAATTATACAGTTGCTATCGAAATTATTTAACCCCCCAGAGACTGCAGCACTTTACAACAGGGTTCATACAGACACTGTGAAATGAAATTCCAGGACTTTGAATGTTTTCAAGCACTACTTTTTTGATTTTTTTGATTGTCTTCCATTTCAAATTCTAAAAAAAGAGAAATAGATAAATAAAATATACTAATAAAAATGTATTCAATTGTGTATTTGTATTTGTGTATACTTTATTTTTTCTTTGTTTTGTTTTTATAACTGCACTGCCTTAATGGTTTGATATTTTCTACTTAAAAAATAAATAAATAAATAAATGATATATATATATATATATATATATATATATATATATATATATATATATAAAACATTTGTGAAATCACTCGGAAATCCTGATCTAAAACAAATGATTCGTGAACCCGCACCAAAGTCCTGATCTGAATCAAATGATTCACGATCCATGCTCTGAAGAGCCATATGTAAACCTGGACCACAAAACCAGTCATAAGTGTAAATTTCTCAAAATTGAGATTTATTCTCATAAATAAGCTTTCCACTGATGTATGGTTTGTTAGGATAGGACAATATTTGGCTGAGATACAACTATTTGAAAATCTGGAATCTGATAGTGCCAAAAAATCTAAATATTGAGAAAGTTGTCCAAATGAAGTTCATAGCAATGCATATTACTAATCAAAAATTAAGTTTTGATATATTTACGGTAGGAAACTTACAAAATATCTTCATGGAACATGATCTTTACTTAATATCCTAATGATTTCTGGCATAAAAGAAAAATCGATAAATTTGACCCATCCGATGTATTTTTGGCTATTGCTACAAATATACCCGTGCAACATAAGACAGGTTTTGTCATCCAGGGTCACATATCATTTCAGATGAGGACTTGGACCGCGACACGACAATCATCTGACTTAAATCGTAACTTCCCGCATTGCAAATCATTTGATTTAGATCAGGACTTCAAATCACGTATAGTGAATCATTTGATCTGAATCATTTAATTTGTGAAATGATTAATGAACCCGTTCCGACCTAAATCAAATGATTTGCGATATGCTCTCCGATTGGAGTGCTTCGAAAGAGTGAATCATTTTGCAACGCAATGGTTTAACTGATTCGGAGTTTCAAACAGCTCCGTTTCACCTCATGGGTGTCAGAACCATTGTATGTCCCACCCACTTTTGAAGACCAATGATATTGGACCCACCCACTTTTACCATATCTAATTCAGCGAATACTAATACAACGAACTCCCCTAGTAAATTAAACTCCATTTAGCTTCAGCCTTAAATTCCATGCTACTACTTTCTCAAATCCATTCTACTTGGCTCATTCAGAGCCCAAATAAGTTAAACTCCATTCCGTGTTTTTACTAGTTAATCACGCCTGCTGCACTGGTGCGACACAGCAAAGCAAACAAGGCATCCGAGCGTATCTGCGGCTCAGATACACCTAACCCTACCTGATACTTTATTTCAACTTTCGATTATTTCCTTCATTTTTATCCTCAGTAAAAACAAAAGCCTTTCCATCGTGATATGAGATGTGAAAAGGGAGAAGAGCGCTTTTGCAAAAGGTGGACGTGAACTCGGGTCTCTCGCATCAAAAATAACATAATATTTAACTGCCATCTTTTGTAATGTTGTGATTAGTCCCTGCCAACAGGGCGGCCTATTTGCACTGTTTAAAAAGACACTCCATTAATTAAAAGGGACCAGACCACAGAAAATGGCACATACTCAAGTAATTTTTTTTCTGGGGAAGGACCCACACACATTTATTTTGCTTCCGACGCCCATGGTTTCACCCATCACTCTATGTGCTTTTTAAAATCATTACAAGCGATGTTGAAATTTGAAAACGAATGGCTCTTTTATTTTTAATCTGGTTTTTGCTAGTGAATCGCTTGAAATGAATGATCGAGTTGTGAGTTTGAACTGATCGGAGCGGTTCCAGTGTAAATGACTCAATTATTTCGGGTTGTCTGTTCCTCTTTTCGCGTCTTCAGTCACGTTTACACAACACTGTCAGTACTACTACTGGCTTGATTGTTTTTGACATCAACTGAAACCACCGAAAAAGGATGTTTTTTTGAATTGAGTGAATTTTGCATGAAAAGAAATGTGCTTATTGACCAAATTAAACACTTATTTCTTAGATACATTGGTCTTTCAATAATTCAAGCACTTTTCAAGTACCTCTTCAGTAATATTAATATTTTCAAGGGTTTTCCAGGCCTTAAATTTCAAAAAGTCAAATTCAAGTACCTTGTACGAACCCTGTTACAAATACAAGCTTTTCTGAAGATCCGGGACTTTATAAAAATTGCATCTAAAACAGATTACTGGCATATTAAATACAAACATATAATAGAATATTTTTGAGTTCTAGGATTTTTTAATAACACAGCTATGTCATAATTATTCAACCCCTTTTCAACACTGCTGTTTTTAGTCACTTATTTGTGTGGTGGAGAACAAAATTGTCTTAAAACCCAATTAAACCTTTAGAAAGTCTCTAGTAAAAAGCAGAATTAGCTTGAGATGTTACACATACGTACAGTTAACCCATGCATGTGCTGAAGGTTGAGTAGCTAATATGACAAAGTCAACAGAGCTCTCACAAAAGCCATAGAGAAGCTATTAAAGAAATTTTATTACTTTAGAAAGTCTAAGGCTATATGAAGATTTCCAAGATATTAAAAGTTCCTAGAGACACAGCTGGCAGTCTTATTCCTTAGCTTAAAATGTGTTGTACCAGAAAACCTTTGAGGGCGTTAAAGAAAAAGCACAATATCATAAAATGTTTGATCAGAACAGTTGAGGAAAAACCTGCAATGTACAGCCAAAGACTTTTAAGATGACCCAATGAAAGGTAAAAAAAAACATTTCAATGCAGAGTATAAGATGAACACAAGACAAGCATGGCTTTCATGTTGGGGGATCTTGCTGAAAGCCTCTCTTGAATATGCTAAAATTAATTTGGATAGACCTGTGGAGTTCTGGAAGAATGTTTTATGGAGTGATGTGACCAAACTGGAACTTTTTTGGATCAGCAGTATGTCTGGTGCAGAAGAACACCATCTCCATAGTCAAACATTGAGATGGACCAGTCCTGTTACGGGGGTGTTTCACTGTTGCAGGAAGTGGAAATCAAGACTGTAGGAAGGACATAATGGATTCTTTGAAGTATCAGGCCATTTTTGCAAGAATTGTGATTCCTTTGGTGCAAAGACTGAAGCTAATGATCAATAGACTTTCCCGCAGGACAATCATCCCAAAGTATGCATCCAAATCTACTCTACTACCAAATCAGGGATCAGTCATAGAATGTGCTTGAGTGGTCTGTTCAGTGTCCAGATTTAATTCTCATTGAAAATATTTGGTTGAATTTGAAGAAAGCAGTGGCAACCAAATATTGTCGGTTATCTGTAAGCTATTTCAGGTGAGAAATGGGCCAAGATTGGAGTAGAGAGGTGACAAAAGCTTCTAAGCGCTTCCAAGCAGCTCTTATGGGAAGTTTTAAAGAATAATAGATTCTGCACCAAATTTGACTTTTGGTGGTTGAAAAATTTTGAACATGAACATTTAGAGCCAATTTGATTTTTTTTTCATTATTCATCAACTTATGTTCTCAGGATAACTCAAATGTGTATTAATAAACTTTCTTTAATAATGTACTGATGCCTGTGTTGAATTGTTTTCAGTCTTGCGGGTCAAGGGGGTTGAATAATTTGAACCGTGTATATATATATGAAGAGTTCATAGGCAAAACCAGCTAAATCCATCTGTCTTTCTCTAAAAAATGTATTTTTATCAGGCTCAGATGTATAGGTTTCTATGTAAGTACCAATACTTCTGATTGGGCTGAGGGTGGTATTTTAGCGAGTTTGAAGAAAAAGTATTTGATGGACGTATAGTATGTGTCAAGAGCATTTACTCATCATTATCTCATTTTTGACCGAGATGGCTTTTAGCTGGTTTTGCATCTGAACTCTGAAATCTGACAACTTTCTTTAAAAAATGCATTTTTATCAGGCTTAGATGTATAGGTTTCTATGTAAGTACCGGTACTTCTGATTGGGCTGAGGCTGGTATTTTAGAAGTGAAGTAAAAGTATTTGATGGACGTATAATATGTGTCAAGAGCACGAGAACGAGACGAGATGAGATTTTTGAACTTTTCTTAAGAAATGAATTATATGCAGTAATAAATAACATTTAAACTAGGGTTTCACAATTCTGGATAAACTGAGAATCTCAGTTGTTTTTAATAAATTGGAGACCATGATTCTCTCACGATTCTGGAGAAAAAAAGATACAATACAAATGCAAACAATAGAGTGAAAAAATATCACAATTTTAGTTTGACCTGAGCTATATCTAGAGACTAAAGGTTGGCTCTTTTGACACACATCAGTTGCAAATAACTTCAGCAAGGATGCAGTAAATTGATCAAAAGTAACAGCAAAGACATTTGTAATGTTACATTAGATTTCCATTTTAAATTAATGCTGTTCCTTTATACTTTCTATTCATCAAAAATATTTAACAGCAAAGCTGTTTACAACACTGATAATGAGTAATGTTTCTTGAGTACTAAATCAGCATATCAGAATGATTTCTGAAGGATCATGTGACACTGAAGACTGTAATAATATTTCACAGTTTTTACTGTATTTTTAATAAAATATACGCAACTTAAGAATCCTCAAACTCTTGAGCGGTAGTGTATATGTCTAAATTTGCCAGTTCTTTACAGTAATAACTTGGACTAAAAGCATCGTAAGAAGGACTTCTATATGTATACACGTCTCAGAAAGAGGATGGTTTGGGGTGTTTTTGCTGGTCTTTCGGTGTGGCAGTGGGAAGGGTCACTCCGTCAGTGCCAAACCCAAACTGGTTTCTCAACTCACCCGGTCAAATTTTCTCTTTTTATGCCTCAACGCTAAAAAAACCAACAGTTTGCGTCACTGAAACACATTCACACATAAATACATTCAACCCCAAAAGACCTGCATGCACACTAATATGGACCCTAAAACAAGTCTTTGTGTTAATCAAGCTAAGCTCACACACCCACTCAAAACACAAAGTAAACGTTCACACTCTCCTCTCCCCTCAAAAAACCTGAGCATGCGTCACAGGTCTGGGGTAGACATTTAAACTCAACTTTACAAACTCATGGTAACATGTCTTCGTTTAAGTTTTGACCAGTCAAAAGACAGCACTTCAAACAAGTCTGTACATCTATCCATCAAACACACACTCTCATCCAAGCTTCTGCCGATCAGGAATCTCAAGAACGGCCTCCATTTTTCCAGAGACTTGCTATGTTTGTTTGGCATTTCAGTGAGACATTTTTCCAAACACACCTTGAGTTTAATTCTGACTTGGGTCTTAAATGATTCTTCAACGTGGAGTGGAATTTCCCATTGTATTGCGAGACAGCGGCAGTCAAATGACTTTGATATGTCCAAAAAAATCAAATAAAAATCTAGAGGCTTTCCAAACCATGGCCTAGGAGGTAGCAAATCTGCTTCTTTTATAAAAGTTTATCCATTTCTGCTATAAAATAAAATAAAATATAAAATAAAATATTAATTTAATTCAATTAAAAAAAATGTAAAAAATTGTAGAACCAGAGAAAGCAAATACGACTCTGAATACTAAATAATTGCCATTAAAAAAAAATATCACCACATAAAAAAATAATAAATAAATAAATAAATAAAGTCAATGAAGTGATTAAATTTATTAGGACAGTTAAAAAAAAAAAATCAATTCAGTAGTGCTCATGTGCAAAATTCCACCATTTATCACCATTTTCAACTTGTATTATTTATATTATTTATATTTATAATATTAATTTAATGCAATTTAAAAAATTAAAAAATTTGTAGAACCAGAGAAAGCAAATATGACTCTGAATACCAAATAATTGCCATTAAAAAAATATCACCACATAAAAAATAATAAATAAATAAATAAATAAAGTCAATGAAGTGATTAAATTTATTAGGACAGTTAAAAAAAAAAAAAATCAATTCAGTAGTGCTCATATGCAAAATTCCACCATTTATCACCATTTTCAACTTGTATTATTTATATTATTTATATTTATAATATTAATTTAATGCAATTTAAAAAATTAAAAAATTTGTAGAACCAGAGAAAGCAAATATGACTCTGAATACCAAATATTTACCATTAAAAAATATCACCACATAAAAAATAAATAAACAAAGTCAATGAAGTAATTAAATTTATTAGGACAGTTTAAAAAAAATCAATTCAGTAGTGCTCATGTGCAAAATTCCACCATTTATCACCATTTTCAACTTGTATTATTTATATTATTTATATTTATAATATTAATTTAATTCAATTTAAAAAATTTAAAAAATTGTAAAGCCAGAGAAAGCAAATATGACTCTGAATACCAAATAATTGCCATTAAAAAATATCACCACATAAAAAATAAAAAATAAATAAATAAAGTCAATGAAGTGATTCAATTTATTAGGACAGTTCAAAAAATGTGCAAAATTCCACCATTTACCACCATTTTCAACTTGTATATAGTGTAAATTTATCTGCTGGGTGTAATACTCTTACCAAAACTGAGATCTTTATTGTTTTTGTGGCAGATAAGCACTGGTCTGATAAATAACTGCTTTCTATTTTAATACATTTTAAAATTGAAAGCACAAAATTGATATAATCTGCATTATAACAGTCTTTTCTGTCACTTTTGATCAATTGAATGTGTCCTTGCTGTATAAATGTATTAATTTCATTGCTGTACTGAATGGTAGTGTTTATAATGTTTAGATCAATACGATTTTTTAAAAGAAGTCTCTAATGCTCACCAAGGCTGCATTTATTTGATTACAAATACAGCAAAAACACTAATATTGTGAAATAATTTTACAATTTAAAATAGCTGTTATCCGTTTCACTATTTTTTAATATGCAATTAATTCTTGTTTTGGCAAAGCTGAATTTTCACCATCATTACTCCAGTCTTCAGTGTCACATGATCCTTCAGAAATCATTCTAATATGCTCATTTTTGTCAGGATTTTTTATAAATAGAAAGTTAAAAAAAAAACAGCATTTATCTGAAATAGATATCTTTTGTAACATTATACACTACCGTTTAATACACCTATTACTGGTGTCACAGTGGGTTGGAATTCCACCAGTTTAAGGGGCGACCAGTATCTCAGTGTTTGGTACAGTGGGCGAGTGGGTGAGTAGACTCATATCCTTTTCTCACACCACCAAGTCAAGCCACACATATCTGACTCCCCATTCACCAGGCCAGTGAGAAATACCGGTGGATTCGCACATACACACTGACAGAGATCAAACACCCGCCTATCAAAGGACTCACCTCACGCAGAAAACACGGCTGCCAGCACTGAAATTAAAGCTCATGCCTGAATCCAATAAATAACTCACAGCCACAAGAACATTACTCATCAGCAGAACAACATGTGTCCCATAAACACACAGTTCTGCTCTAAATTATGACTGTGGCTTTGGCTCCTCCCACTGTGGTCAGTGTGTTTGTAATGACCGTAAAGCACAGTGGACAGAAGCGTGATTGACTGGCATTCTTGCTTAGGAATGGTGGTATGAACAAAACCCTGGTGTAAGTACTTATATGTATACAACAATACACTACCAGTCAAAAGTTTTTGAACAGTAAGATTTTTAATGTTTTTAAAGAAGTCTCTTAAAGAATCTGGAGCTGTGATATAGTCAAAAGATTTTTTTTTGTTGTTGTTGTTTTTTTAAGAAGTCTCTTCTGCTCACCAAGCCTGCATTCATTTAATCCGAAGTACAGCAAAAACAGTACAATTTTAAAATATTTTTACTGTTTAAAACAACTGTTTTCTATTTGAATATATTTTGAAATGTAATTTATTCCTGTAATCAAAACTAAATTTTCAGCATCATTATGTGTCACATGATCCTTCAGAAATAATTCTAACATGCTGATTTGCTGCTTAAGAAACATTTTATTATTATTATTACCAATATTTAAAACAGTTTAGCAAGGATGGTTTAAATGGATCAAAAGTGATGATAAACATTTATATTGTTACATTCTATTTCAGATAAATGCTGTTCTTCTGAACTTTCTATTCATCAAAGAACCCTTAAAAAAAATTCTACTCTGCTGTTTTCAACATAATAATAATAATAATACATGCTTTTTGAGCAGGAAATCAGAACATTAGAATTAGTTCTCAGATCGTGTGACAGGAGAAAGATGCTAAAATTTCAGCTTTGAAATCACAGGAATAAATTATATTTTAAAATATATATTCAAAAAGAAAACAGTTATTTTAAATACTAAAAATATTTCAAGATTTTACTGTTTTTGCTATACTTTGAATCAAATAAATGCAGGCTTGGTGAGCAGAAGAGACTTCTTTAAAAAACATTAAAAATCTTTTGACTAGTAATGTATGTCTATAGCTCTGATGAATATAAATCAAAAGATCAGATTATCCTAAGCAACTGAATGAAAAATCAGGCATTAATGCAAAAACGGCTTCAGATTGTGTAACAAATCATTTAAAAAGAGACACAAAAGTGCAAATTCATTATTATCAAATGGGTATTTCAGGATGAGCCATATTCAAAGGCACTGTAAAACAGCTAGTCAAAAGAAAACACAGATTAGCTGAATAGTATCCATTAATTAAGTCCAACACTGTTCACACTTAAAATTTATATTAAACATCTAAATATAAACATAAAACTTTATCAATAAAGTTTTGCAATGTCAAAAATTTTAAAACAAAGAAACTATATGACAAAATGTACCTGAAATATTTAAGATACTGCATTTTTTCTGCATCACTACTAATCAGATTTTTATGTTGAAATAATTTTTGTATTTTTCCATTTTAATTTTAGTTAAAGTTTTACAAATTCTGTTATGCACTTTTGTCATTGTTTTTAATTATTATAATTATAGTTTTTATTCATTTTTACTAGACTTTTAGTTATTTTTGTACAACAAATTAAATTATATTAAATTAAAAGGAAATAAGAAATGGTGCTTTGGCAGCCAGCTTAATTTTTGTTTTATTTCAGTTGACGTTTATTTCAGGTAATGATGTTTTTTATGGTTTTAGCTTTAATTACATACTGTATAATAACCCTGCTTTGTAAAAAAAAAAAAAAAAAAAAAGTCAGATTGCTTCCATTAAAGCACAGAGCTTTGGATTGTTCTCAACTCGTATGAAATTGACAAAATTTGTTAAAAAATGTAAAAATCAACATTCCACGCTAATTGTTAAACTAATATTTTTGTAATTTAAAAAAATAGTTATTTATTTAGTATGTAAATGTAAAATTCTTCAAAAATTTTCAAATGTGGACCTGACTGTACATCTACCATTGAACAAACACTACAGTTTTACCATCATATCGCCATCACTCACCACTAAAAAAGCGGGAAATGCTCAAACACACACACACGCACATCTGTGGCGGGAAAAGAAATAAAACCTCATCCCGTCAATAGACAGTTCAGTGTGAGGCAACGCTACAAGTGAGCTGTCAGTGCAAACACTCTTTGAGTTCCACAAACCACAGCCTAATTATACACTGTGTGTGTGTATGTATGCGTGTGGTGACCCTCAGCTGAGTCAAACAGAGATCCAGTCTCTCTTTCTGTCTAGCTTTTGCAGTTTCCTCTCCCGTAACAAACCCTAGAACAGCAGTAGGGCCCTGGCGTCAGTACATACATGTGACTGAATCATGCTGTCACATGCATGCTAGTTCTGACAGAGCTTGTTTACCCTGGGTATATTTAGCAGGAGACTGAATGTAAAAACGTTTCGCACCTGTGTGAGGAAGTTCTCCCTGTACTTGTGCACCTCAAATGGCTCCGTCTGTAGTCTGGCTGTGAGGGAAGAGTTTTAGATGAGTTAAAATAGACACAAGAGAGTATGCGAGTAAAAACGCACATGCGATTGTTACCTCTACTCAGGACAGCTCCGTTCTCCTGATAGTCCTGTATTTCTGCATCCTTCCGGGCCAAAAGAGCAGCTAGATCCTCCACTTGCCGCTGCAGGACTCGACTCACTGCCAGCAGGGGGCGCACCAGCTGCCTGCACACCTGATTCACAAGCAGAAACATACTGTAAATTTGCTGATACATGCATTTGTTTGGATCATCAACATGATCCAAAACATGTTGTGCACAATCTACTACATGTCTTCCGCTATTTGTTTGTTTGCACACTACCAGTCAAAAGAATTTTTATATTTTTTTAAAGAAGTCTCTTCTGCTCACCAAGCCTGTGTTTATTTGATCCACAATACATGTATATTTTTATTTGAATATATTTTAAAATGTAATTTATCACTGTAATCAAAGCTACATTTTCAGCATCATTACTCCAGTCTTCAGCATCACATGATCCTTCAGAAATCATACTAATATTCTGATTTGCTGTTCAAGAAACATTTATTATTATTATTATTACTATCAATATTTAAAACAGTTGAGTACATTTGTGTTCAGAATTCTTTGATAAATGGAAAGTTTTTGTAACACTATACCACTCAAAAGCTTGGAGTCTCTATAATTTTATTTTTTTTTTTTGGAAAGAAATTATAAGAATTAATACTTTTATTTAGCAAGGATGCTTTAAATTGATCAAAATTGATGATAAAGATGTTAATAATGTTGCAAAAGATTTCTATTTTAGATAAATGCTGTTCTTCTAAACTTTATATTCATCAAAGAAACCCTACTCAGCTGTTTTCAACATTTAGCAAATCAGAAAGATGCTAAAAAAATTTAGCTTTGAAATCACAGGAATAAATTACATTTTAAAATATATTCAAATAGATAGCAGTTATTTTAAATACTAAAAATATTTAAAATTTTAACTGCTTTTGCTGTACTTTGGGTCAAATAAATGCAGGCTTGGTGAGCAGAAGAGACTTCTTTAAAAAAACAAAAAATCTTTTGACTATATCACAGCTCCAGATATTATTTTATTAGATAATTTTCATACCACGGCAACAGGTGTTGTTGTGCAGCGAAACTCCCAGTAGAACGGCAACCCAGCCAGCTCACTTTTGAGTTTGACTGTCAGATTGTCTCCATGCTGTTCAAGAGTAACGTGTGCAGCAGAAATCTGATCATCATCTTGACCGGAGAAACAAGGCCGTGCCACCGAACACAAATGAGAGAAAAAAGCCTGTGTAGGAGCCCTCAGACGCTTATTCAGATCCTTTCATATAGAGAAAGAGGAAAAAAAAGACCAAAATCAGCATAAAATATTGACAGGCTAGAATGCCATAAGTATCAATAAAATAGGAACAGACTGTGATACTAAATACCATAGTACTGAAAAACATTTCATTCTTACAGGTTTTGGCACAATTATATCATTCAGAGTGACTTTGGTTCATCAAAAATACACTGACTTGATGCTACAGTATGTTTAATATTAAAAAAAAAAAATGTAAGTTCAATTTAAGTTCTAAAGTACTAAATTAAAAACATTTCAGCTGTATAACAGCAGTGTTGCCTGTCTTGCCTGTACTCGACTCTGGATGTCATCTGTGGTCATTTCTTCCTCCCACACAGTGTTCAGGTCACTCAGAAGAACCCGGTACTGTCTGTCACCAAACCAGGCTTTGGCCAGTAGATCAGAGCCACCAATATTCACTGGCACCCATGGGAGAGCAAACAGGGCTGCTTCCATTTCCCCACAGCACACTTTACACTATCTACTTCATATAAACAACAATACATATGTATTACAAATTATATAAAAATCATTTAAACATTAGATAAAAATGAGACTTTCCCTAAAATACTAGTTACCACAGTTACTATGGTATAACCATGGTACATATGGTTTCAGCCATTCTTAATAATAAATTCGATATAATACGATCTTCTTGCATTCGTGTCAGAATGTCTGATGAGCCTTGCGCAAACCGAGACAGCTTTCGACGTGTTTTAATTATATATAATGAAACTATTAACTATGAGGGTGAAATCTGCATTATTTCAGTTCCATTGTCTAACGTAACAGATCTCACACTTCCTTCGATATCCATAAACAACTGACAGTGGATTAAATAAACAGTTCGCACAAACATAACGAACTTTAGAAAACTTTAAATGTTTAATAAGTGAAGAATTGACCAGTATCGACTCACCAACAAGGGGACGTTTCGACTGACGCACATTCCCCATGAAAACAAACGACGATTAAAACGTTCCGTGAGGAAGAGTTCCGTTCCTAGATGCCTCAGGTATTAAGGTTATAAGTAAAACAAAACAACATGTTTATTATACACTGTCTTTATTGAGACTGTAACATTCATGAAAGGGCTGTATATTGTGTAAGAGATCAAGAACTGTTTTAAACACCACATATTTTATAACCATTTCTCTTCTGATTCAGCTTGAAGAATGTGACAGGTTTCTCTTTAAGGTGAAGTTTCTTTCTGTGAAGTGTAGGAGACATATGTTAAAAGGTTAGTGATTACATATGAAGAAGAACTTTAATATGTGTGTTTACAGAGTTACATACTACAGGACTAATTTTGCAGATGTGTTTGGTTGGTTTTCTGATTCCAGGTTGTTTGTTGTCCAGGGGGATTCAGGCTCCTGTCTCATAACAAGTTTCTCCAGAAATTGAACAACTTCTTGCTTTGTCTCACATTTTTCTAGAGTTTTATAAAGCTTGTGCAACCTGGGAGGACCACAAAAGTGTGATCTGAAGAATCTCAGTTCTTTTCAACACATTGTGAATAATGTAAAATGACTGTATATATATATATATACACACACCATTACGTACTGATATTCAGGAAAAACATTAAATAAATGTTAGAAATGAAATGTTATAACATTTTAAATAAATTAAAAAAAAAAAAAGAAAAGAAAAAAAAAAACTCATAACAGGGACATTTTTACCCCCACATCTTAAATGAAAATTAAATGTGTGAAATTTTTTCAAAAGGTGGTGTTGGAAATTAATGGGATAAAAAGACCCATGCTAATAAGGAATATTAGAAAGATTCTATAAGTGAATAATTATGAATTGTCATGCACAAACACACACACACAGACCAAATAATCACAGCACATTTTATATATATATATTTTTTTATTTTTTTTTTTTTATTGGGGTTGGGATATTAGATTGAAATCAGTTCATTGTTGAATCAACTGGATTAATAACTGTAAAGTTTATATATTATGAAATTAGTATAATTTATCTATAAAGCAGCTCTGGAGAAAGGAGTGATGTCATAATCAGCTCACTTCAGTTTTATCTAATAGGGTCCGTGCAGTAATATTGCCTAATATTAAGAGTCCCCAACTAAGCAAGCCCAAAGGCGACAGTGGCAAGGAACCCAAACTCCACCAATAACAGAAATGGAGAAAAAAACCTTGGGAGAAACCAGGCTTAGTCGGGGGTCCAGTTCTCCTCTGGCCAGACGGACCAACAGGGTGATTTAACCCTTTAACTGTCACCGTCCCCTTAGTGAGACAGTTTACGTCACCATATTACATATAAATCCTAATCTGATCATGACACATAATACATAGGTGGAAAGGTGTATACCGTATTTTTGTTACAAATTATGTAGGAAAAGTAATAGATTAATATATGTAAAGAGTGCAACTTAAAAAAATGTACATCATAACATGAGTTCTGACCTTTGTCACAAAAGACTTCCTTCGTTCACGCTTTAGAAATAAGAAATTACATATCAGTTCAAAATTTAAAATCTCAAAATTCATCCTTTGAAAGGCATTTTAAAATCAGACATTGCATTACCACGGAAAATGTACATCAAAATCATATAATACAAAATGTTTTCATTCATGAATTATAAAAATTTAAGTCTGGATTTTTATGTCTTTGTTAAAAAATGGGAGTGACAGTTAAAGGGTTAAATCCAGGCTGCAAGTCAAAAATATAAACTGATATAATTTGGAATATTTAATTTAATTTAATTTTTAATTTAATTTAATGCACTAGGGATAGGATTTTATTTAATTAATATATTTAATATTTTATTTTTATTTTATTACTTAATTTTTGTATTTTAACTTTAACTTTAATTTTTATTTTATTTCTTTTCTGAACTAGGAATAGGATAGGCTTAGAAGTTTTTATTTTATTTTACTAAATTTTATTATTTTGTTTTATTTTAGATTTTTTCTATTTTATTTTACTTAATTTTATTATTTTGTTTTATTTTTTTATGCACTAGACTTAGAATTTTTGTATTTTTATTTTTTATTTTACTTTACGTTACTTTATTTTATTTAATTTTTTATGCACTAGGGATAGGATAGGCATAGGGATGTTTTCTTTTTGCACTAGAGATAGTATAACTTTAGGAATTTTTTGTTATTTGCTGGTATTCTACTTCCTTTTTTTCCACACTATGAGACAAAGCAACCTTCAGTGGTCGGTTGCCGACAATATAGCCATTCATTAATGATACAGCTACAACAGCATCATTAATCAAGGAATATGAAACAAATCCATAACCCCTGCTCCGGCTGTTGTTCATCATTACCTTTGCGCTGGTCACATACCCAAACCCAGAAAACAGGGAGAATAGCTCCTCACTGCCCAAGCTGTATGGCAGATTTGATATATAAAGACTGTAGTCTTTCTTTTGGCAGGATTTGGAATTGGCATTTTGATCTACCTGCCGTTCCTTGTAGGGCTTGTGATGGCTTATAGAAACTAGATGGTCATTTAGTAGCATACCATCTAGTTTCTTAATCGCCAATTCAGCAGCCTCTAGTGTGGCATAATGGACAAACCCATAGCCTTTAGGTTCACCATTACTGTCGCACACCACTCGGCTGGAAAGAACTTCCCCAAAGCAGGAGAAAGTGTCATATAGGGCAAGGTCATCGATGTCTCTTGCTAAGCCCTTAATAATTATATTACCAATTCCACTTTTTCTCAAAGTGGAATCGTGTTGAGCCCACATGATGCGCATCGGTTTGCCCAAGAGCTCAGAAAAAATCAAATTATGTAGGGCGTTTTCTGCATTGTATCGGTGTGCGAAAGTCACAAAGCCAAACCCACAAGAAAGGTTGGTTGCTCTGTCTCTGCACACTTGCACAAAACAGATTGGCCCAAATGGGAGGAAGGTTGAAAGCAGCACCTGTTCGGTTACATTTGGGTGCAGATTACCTACAAACAAAGGACCCGACTGGTCTCTTTCAACTTTAACCTCACCTGAACTGCAGGACGTAGTCATTTTGACTGTCTCTGAATTAAGATTTTTGTTAGACAGCTCTTGGTCTAAAGCAAACCCCTGTGTGGAACTCACAATGGCTGGTTTTTTCACAAATGCTGTTGTCTTTCTTGTCACAGCATTTGGAATTGGCATTTTGGTCTGCCTGGCGTTCCTTATAGGGCTTGTAATGGCTTATAGAAACTAGATGGTCATTTAGTAGCATACCATCTAGTTTCTTAATGGCCAATTCAGCAGCCTCGAGTGTGGCATAATGGACAAACCCATAGCCTTTAGGTTCACCATTACTGTCGCACACCACACGGCTGGAAAGAACTTCCCCAAAGCAGGAGAAAGTGTCATATAAGGCAAGGTCATCGATGTCTCTTGCTAAGCCCTTAATAATTATATTGCCAATTCCACTTTTTCTCAAAGTGGAATCGTGTTGAGCCCACATGATGCGCATGGGTTTGCCCAAGAGCTCAGAAAAAATCAAAGTGTCTAGGGCGCTGTCCGCATTGTGGCGATGTGCAAAAGTAACAAAGCCAAACCCACGAGAGAGGTTGGTTGCTCTGTCTCTGCACACTTGCACAAAACAGATTGGCCCAAACGGGAGGAAAGTTGAAAGCAGCACCTGTTCGGTTACATGTGGGTGCAGATTACCCACAAACAAAGGACCCGACTGGTCTCTTTCAACTTTAACCTCACCTGAATCATTGGATGTGGTCATTTTGACTGTTTCTGAAATAGGATTTTTGTCAGGAAGATCTTGGTCTAAAGCAAACCCCTTTGTGGAACTCACAATGGCTGGTTTTTCACAAATGCTGTTGTCTTTCTTTTCACAGCATTTGGAATTGCCATTTTGGTCTGCTTGCCGTTCTTTATAGGGCTTGTAATGGCTTATAGAAACTAGATGGTCATTTAGCAGCATACCATCTAGTTTCTTAATCGCCAATTCAGCAGCCTCTAGTGTGGCATAATGGACAAACCCATAGCCTTTAGGTTCACCATTACTGTCGCACACCACACGGCTGGAAAGAACTTCCCCAAAGCAGGAGAAAGTGTCATACAGGGCAAGGTCATCGATGTCTCTTGCTAAGCCCTTAATAATTATATTACCAATTCCACTTTTTCTTAAAGTGGAATCGTGTTGAGCCCACATGATGCGCATGGGTTTGCCCAAGAGCTCAGAAAAAATTAAAGTGTCTAGGGCGTTTTCCGCATTGTAACGGTGTGCAAAAGTAACAAAGCCAAACCCACGAGAGAGGTTGGTTGCTCTGTCTCTGCACACTTGCACAAAACAGATTGGCCCAAATGGGAGGAAAGTTGAAAGCAGCACCTGTTCGGTTACATTTGGGTGCAGATTACCTACAAACAAAGGACCCGACTGGTCTCTTTCACCTTTAACCTCACCTGAATTGTTGAACGTGGTCATTTTGACTGTCTCTGAAAGACGAATTTTGTCAGAAAGCTCTTGGTCCAAAGCAAAACGCTGTGTGGAACTCACAATGGCTGAATACATATCGCAAAAGCTGAGTAAAAATCGTGCCGCAACTGTAGTATCTGAAAAGGAATGCCTCAGTCAGATGCTTCAGTCATAAATGATTTAGAATTCTACAGCTCAGCTCCTTTTATATGCAGAACATTCTAACATTCCAAATTAGTCATGTGACTCCTCTGAGTGACATTCCTTAACAGCAAAACACAATTAAAGCTATTTTTGTGTTTTTCATCAAATATTAACATTTTATTGTATTTCAGCTTTATTTTAATTGCAAAAAAACATTTTTAAAAACAAACACCCTCTCTGAGCACCAGTGTAATCACATTACACTGATACTGACCATAAGTAAACGGCTTAAGAGCACTATTTATCAAAAGATACTCAAAAAGATTAAACATTAATTAATATTTTAACATTTATATGATTATTTCAAAATTTGTTTGATTTTTAGGTTTTTAGATTTGGAAAATGCCATCTTTTGTATTTCTGTATAAACTATTTTTTAACGAATGTTGCATGAGGTTACTATTAACACAATATGGCCTATCACACTAGAAAAATTTACATTGATTTAAACATTAAAATGCAATTCTTACCTGCCTCTCTTCTGTATTTGCTTCATAAGGTCGCTGGAATCTCTGCCTCCTTGGTTGTCTCTTTGAATCAATTGAGAAATAATGTCTGACTGATTGGATTTTTCATTACTGAAATGGAAGAAGAAGAAGCTTGTTTAGTGACTTACATGAGAAATCATTGATTTGACAATGCTTATTTTAGGAGGGAATCTCACTAGTCAGCATCTTGAAGGTTGTCGGATGATGGACAGTGGGGAAAAAGTGATTTTTCCACTTGTTCCTCCACAGTCCTGTCAGGATGCTTCAACTAAAGAAAAGCAACAACACCATTATGATCAGTTTATCATTCCAAAACGCTTATGCCCAACTCATCATAAATCCATCATGCATCAACTAATCATAAATTCAGATCATATATGAAACATTACAGCAAACACTACCAGTCAAAAGTTTTTGAACAGTAAGATTCTTAATATTTTTTAAAGAAGTCTCTTCTTCTCACTAAGCCTGCATTTATTTGATCCAAAGTACATTTATTATAATTAATATTATTATGATGATGTTGAAAACAGCTGAGTAGAATATTTTCAGGTTTCTTTATTAAATAGAAAGTTCAGAAGAACAGCATTTATCTGAAATAGAAATCTTTTGTAACATTGTAAATGTCTTTATCATCACTTTTGATCAATTTAAAGCATCCTTGCTAAATAATAGTATTTAGATCTTTGGGTCTTTCTATTCATCAAAGAATCCTGAAAAAAATTACTCAATTGTTTTAAAAATAATAAATGTTCCTTGAACAGCAAATCTGCATAATAGAATTATTTCTAAAGGATCATGTGACACTGATAACTGGAGTAATGATGCTGAAAATTTAGCTTTGATCACAGGAATAAATTAGATTTTAAAATATATTCAAATAGAAAAGAGTTAGTAAAAATAGTTAAAAATATTTCAAAATTGTACTGTTTTTGCTGTATTTTAAATTAAATAAATGCAGGCTTGGTGAGCAGAAGAGACTTCTTTAAAAACATCAAAAATCTTACTGTTTAAAAACTTCTGACTGGTAGTGTAGTTGAGTAATATCACTGACCTGATGAGAGTATCCATAGCCAAATGATCCATATGTTATAGCCATCTCGACATCTAACTTGCAAACAACCTACAATCAACCAGAAAATTATATTTATACATTATCTTAGGATAAATCTGAAAACCTGTTATCAATTATGTACCAATTATATATTTCTGATTTATACTTTTTATTTATTTACTTTTATTTTGGTTAATTAAATGTTGATTGCTAGAAAATACTTTTGATACTAGGATTGCAAAGCCTAAAAAAAATAAAATAAAACAATAAAAAGATATACATTCTATATTTACTTTGACATTTTTAGGTTGATAATTATGATTTTCTGAAGGTTTAGCAAAACATTACTGTGCATTTTGAACACAAACACACACACACAAAACAATAAACCTGGTGGTTACCTGCTTATTGAGCATCACATCAAACTGGTGAGTGACAATGGATTCCTGAAGAAAGATAATCTCAGCATTATTTGACAAAAAATCATCATAAGGTTTGAGAATCTCTACCAAAATTTAAACAACAACAACAACAACAACAACACTGTATTCAGTGCACAACCATACATTGAGAACTTTCAATACGTTAAAGCAAGCACTGCCCATGGGTTTAGGATCTCTTGCAGCTGGCTCAAAGAAAAGAAGCTCCACCATGATTTGATTGGGATTCACAGCACTGGAACTCTGCTCAGGTATCTGAAAAAAAAACAGACACAAAACATATAAAGCTGGGTGAAAATACATAAGCATGTCAGACTCAAAAACACAACTTTTGAGAACTGAAACATGGTTGAATATAATTTTATTCAGTGTTTTGGATTAAACTGTTGCTCCTGAATGAAACTTGATACATAATATTAATATTATTTTGTGATACAGATATTGTCTAACATCAGAACACATAAATTCAGTGAACACATCAGAAACTCTGCACTCCATGGAGATACAGAGTATAATTCAACAATTGAGAGTAGTGACAAACCTGGATGGAGAAGTATTTCCACTCTTCAAAGCAAACTGAGAAATCTGTTTTGCCTCCTCTGGCATCTTTGTTGCTTTGAAGCTTGGTGCATTTTTCCTTTCCACTAACAGATATCCTGAGAAAAAACTGAAAGTCTTTTGTGTAGGATGGATTAGTGATCAAGGAAAATTAAAAAGTTCAGTGTAAATAAATATTACATTTTTTACATGCTATTTTGAGATGCCGAACATATAAGGATACAGATGTTTGGAAACAATTTACAATCCTTTAAATGTATAGTCAGAACCCCTGTCTGAAAGAAAAAGCATTGTAGGCAGATATTGTAATCTACGTTAGGAAAAGGGCCATGAGATAAGGATATGACAAACAATGTAGTTTTTACTGCTGGTATACTTGGAGAAATTTCATATATAATATACACCAGCAGTAAAATCAAACTACATTGTTTACATAGTGAATGTTGCTCAAAAATGAATGTACTATAGAGGTCTTGCTGCACTTTAGTTCATTTATATAGGTATATGCCAAATACTTCTGACTGCATGTACTGTATCTATGTATGCATGTACACTACCAGTTAAACATTTGGACATTCCTCGTTATTACCATTTACATATTTTAGAATAGCTTAAATCTAATCAAAACTACTTAATGGAGTTTATTGGGGAAAAAAACAATCAGTCAATATATCTGTCTGTCTATCTGTTTATCTGTAAATACTGACTGGCACTTCATGAGGCACCAGCATGTCCAAATTGTCCTCAGTCTCCTCTGTGTCTCTTCAATCTCATTCTTTGAGACTCTGCTGTAAGTCTAAGGAAACGTGTGGGGAAGAAAAAAATCAATCAAGTAACAAACAAATCTGACACACAGGTTGAGTAAATTTATTAAACGTAACTCTATTTATTTATTTATTATTATCATTTTTATTTCCTGAATGATAATATCAGACACTTTTCACAAATAGCAAACAATAATTGGTCCTGAAACTCTTAAAAAAAAAAAAAAAAAAACAGCTTTACTACACAACTGAATTAAGTCAAAATTCTGACGTTGTATGATTTTAACGGTAACAGTTGAGAAGGTCAAGACCTTTAAAATGTAAACGTATATTGCTTAAAACTCTAACTATTTAGTCCAGGTTAACTTGGTTTGTTATAGTTTTATCCTAAAGCCTATAGCCAGTATTTTAATAGAGATAGAAATAGACATACTAAAGAAAGGGAATAATACTTATAAGGAAAACTATAACTTATTTTAATTAAAGAAACCGATCTCAAACAATGTCCCTCTGTCTATGAAATGTCTTATTTTGCAATGACGTCATCGCTGTCAGTTAGATTTTAAAAGTCGAGGGCTATGCTATGTATTTTCAAGCTAAAATGTACAAAAAGCAAGAGCATATAACACAGTTGAGCGTAAATTATCGACTACCAAGATACCCAAAATCCTTTACGCTGCAATAAACTGACAGAGATACAAAACAAACTTTTATCTAACAAACTTCACCTTTTGCCTGGTTTCATCGTTCGTTGCGCTGCCTCCATGTTCATCCATCGGGCGGTTTCACAGGAGATTTGACAATTAGTTCAATCTTTTTACTGCTCCCTGGCTATGCTATTTGTCAGTTGCTGTATTATGACTGTGTCCTGTTGAAAGTTTATTGGGGTCAAAATTAAATTAATTTATTCTAAATCAAGTTATCCGGCCAATGAGAGTAGTTGTGGGCGGGGCGATACGTGTAGCTCCGCCCGCTTTAAAAGTTGTGGCCAAAAATATCTCAGTAACTGCACTTAATTGTTTTGTACTAGACACAGTTGTATTAAAATAATAATTTGAAAAACTATTTTGGAGAAAATGATTACTATACATAATGAACTGAGTTGCATTAACATGAAAACATATACAACGAAATACAACTATTTTAAAAGACCACACAAGACTTATAATCACGATATAAATTTGTACGTTTATCTATGGACCACCATGACAGAAGACACACAAAAGGCTTTTCCACATTCCAATTCAAATCCTTTCCAGCTCCTCTTCCTCTTGTATACCAAGTTACAGTATTACATACATAAATTACATACAGTAATTGTGGTATGTATCAATTCTACAGATGCAGATATTTGGACTGTAAATACGTTTTACCACAACAATGGTCTGGATTCAAGACAGTGATTCCAACATTCAAAGAACAATGCGTTAAGACAAGCTGGCATGTAAGTCGATACGTCCAACACCAGACAAAGCTCAGCTCACACAAAATGATTCTGATCATACAAATAACACCCACATATTTTGACAGCCATTTATTATTTGCCATTAAAACAAGAGAATGGCTCGTTATAAGTCGCATAAGTTTTTTCGAAACGTAAATATAAAATAAAACACTTTTAGATTCAGAACACCATTAAGAGCAAGTGGCTAATACAGAAAATAAGCTGAAGAACAGTTGGGAAACTGGATTTAAATGCGTGTGGATAACCATCTCAGCCATTTCATAGAACATTCCCAGCATCTTTCCAGGACAGTGTCTCTTTTGAGGTTTATATTGTCGCTGCTTCCTCAGCGCAGTAACAATACTTGTTGTCATAGTTAAGGGCATAACTTAGAATGGTGAGTTACATGGTAAAATGCCTTGTGTAATCATATTCTGTGGTAGGAATGACAGCTTGCACAAATTAAAGGAAAATCAGAAGATACCTAAAGTTAAGAAAGTTAAGGAAAACTGCATTTTTATAGGAACTCATAAGCCAACATAAACATTTGCATTTTACATATTAAAATAAAAATCTGCTATTTTTAAATACAGCCTTCATGTTCATGTAATGCATGTAACAAAAAAAAAACCTTATCAACCCTAGACTTTTAAATGACAGTGTATGTGATTATGCATATAATATTGTATTACAACCTTTTAAAAAAAAAAAAAAGGATACATATGGACCCCAAGTTCCTCCTCCTGCCGCCATTGTCTCGATAATCTTTTTCATCACCTCCGCATGTCTGACAAACAAAAACAAGAGAGTCACTTTAGTTTGCGTGACACTGTAAATGAGAGGGCATGAAAAAACCCCTGTCCCCCCCCAGTGCACTTCATGGATTGTTGAATGGTTGTTATTGTTGTATTCCCATCGTTAATGTTTTCCTAGTTTCTTGTTCCTAGTTCCTAGTTCCTAGTTCTTGTTCTCCCGCCTGGTTTTCTCTTTATCGACTGTCTAGCCGCCTGCCTTTTCGGACTATTGCTCGTCTTACTGGACTATTCTCTCGTCTCGCCTCCGACATTCCTGTTTACTGTTCTCTGACCCTGCCTGTACGACCGTGTATCTGTCTCGTCCATATAATAAAAGCTCGCGTGTGGATCCGCTCGCCTCTGGTCATTCACTCCTGGTAACATCACCTTTGCTTCTTCTCTAGATGCCCTAAAAGTAAAGAAAATCTATTTTCAACACTATAAAGCCACAAAAAAGTATGTGCATAAAAAAGTAAACTACAGAATATTACTCATTTGAAGTATTTCCAGGAACTCGATAAATGTTTTTTTTTAGTTATTTTTTTTTTTACTCCAAAATAAGAATAGAAAAAGAATAAGAATTTCTATGACTTTAGCAGGTCTAGAAATTACATTTTCAAAACTCCTTGATGTATATCAAGGTTTTCACAATCCTGCTGCTTAAATAAAAGTGACAATTATTGAGGGAACAAATTAATTAAGAAATATAATGTTAGTTTACACTGGGTTTTAGCTTAATTTAATGCTTGTTAGGTCTTATTTTAAATCATTTTCATCATCTTATGCCCCTATCCCCCAATTGAGCCCCAGCCCCTGGTTGAGAACCACTGGCATAAAGCAAATCACAAATCACAAGCAGAAACATACTGTATATTGACTGATGCATGCATTTGTAAGGCCTTGAGATCATCAACATGATCCAAATTTTGCTGAAAAACATGTTGTACACAATCTACTACATGCCTTCCGCTATTTGATTGTTTGTACACTACCAGTCAAAAGTTTTTGAACAGTAATATGTTTTATGTTTTTTTAAAAGGTCTCTTCTGCTCACCAAGCCTACATTTTTTTGATCTGAAGTACAGCAAAGACAGTAAAATTTTGAAATATCTGTACTATTTAACTGTTTAAAATAACTGTTTTCTATTTGAATACATTTTAAAATGTAGTTTATTCCTGTGATCAAAGCTGAATTTTCAGCATCATTACTGCAGTCTGCAGTGTCACATGATCCTTCAAAATATTAATTTTTAAAAATCTGATTTGCTGTTGTTTGTAACACTATACCACTCAAAAGCTTGGAGCCTCTATAATTTTTATTTTTTTTTTGTTTGAAAGAAATTATAGAAATTAATACTTTTATTTAGCAAGGATGCTTTAATTGATCAAAATTGATGATAAAGACAATAATAATGTTATAAAAGATTTCTATTTGAGATAAATGCTGTTCTTCTAAACTTTCTATTTATCAAAGAAAACTGAAAAAATTCTACTCAGCTGTTTTCAACATTCAGCAAATCAGAATATTAGAATCATTTCTAAAGGATCATGTGACGAGTAAAGAAGCTAAAAAATCAGCTTTGAAATCACAGGAATAAATTACATTTTAAAATATATTCAAATAGATAAGTTATTTTAAATACTAAAAATATTTCAAAATTTTACTGCTTTTGCTGTACTTTGGATCAAATAAATGCAGGCTTGGTGAGCAGAAGAGACTTCTTTAAGAAAACATAAAAAAATCTTTTGACTGCATCACAACTCCAAAATACACTGACTTGATGCTACAGTATGTTTAATATTAAAAAAAGATGCAGGTTCAATTTAAGTTCTAAAGTACTAAATTAAAAACATTTCAGCTGTATAACAGCAGTGTTGCCTGTCTTGCCTGTACTCGACTCTGGATGTCATCTGTGGTCATTTCTTCCTCCCACACAGTGTTCAGGTCACTCAGAAGAACCCGGTACTGTCTGTCACCAAACCAGGCTTTGGCCAGTAGATCAGAGCCACCAATATTCACTGGCACCCATGGGAGAGCAAACAGGGCTGCTTCCATTTCCCCACAGCACACTTTACACTATCTACTTCATATAAACAATACATATTTATTACAAATTATATTAAAATCTTTTAAAAATTTGATAAAAATGAGATTTTAGTAGATTTCTCAGTCCCAAAGCACTTTCCCTAAAATACTAGTTACCACAGTTACTATAGTATAAACGTGGTACATATGGTTTCAGCCATTCTTAATAACAAATTCGATATAAAATCTTTTTGCATTCGTGTCAGAATGTCTGACCCTTGCTCAAGCCGAGACAGCTTTCAACGTGTTTTAAATAAATATAATTAAACTATTATTAACTATGAGGGTGAAATCTGCATTATTTCGGTTCCATTGTCTAACGTAACAGATCTCACACTTTCTTCGATATCCATAAACAACTGACAGTGGGTTAAATAAATAGTTCGCATAAAAATAACGAACTTTAGAAAACTTTAAATGTTTAAGAAGTGGAAAATTGACTAGTATTGACTCACCAACAAGGGGACGTTTCGACTGACGCACATTCCCCGTGAAAACAAACCACGATTTACAAGTTCGCCTGCCCATCCAGTCCTGATGGGCAATAGTAAACAAAGTTGGCTTGCTGTCCTTAATGGAGGCTCGAACCCGAGGCTCGGCTTCAGCGCCGAGTTTAACCCCCCATTGTGATATTACCTAGAGGGAGAATAACAGAAACAGAGGAGGAGAAGAGGAGGCGGAGGGATGCCGAAAGAACTGAAGCTGGGACTGTGCAATGACAGCTGCTTATATAGGCTCGTAATGATGATTGACAGGACTGGATGATTAGGCTCCTCCTGAACCTACATTTGGAACTTCACTTAAAACGTTCCGTGAGGAAGAGTTCCGTTCCTAGATGCCTCAGGTATTAAGGTTATAAGTAAAACAAAACAACATGTTTATTATACACTGTCTTTATTGAGACTGAAAGGGCTATATATTGTGTAAGCGATCAAGAAGTGCTCTAAACACCACATATTTTATAACCATTTCTCTTCTGATTCAGCTTGAAGAATGTGGCAGGTTTCTCTTTAAGGTGAAGTTTCTTTCTGTGAAGTGTAGGAGACATATGTTAAAAGGTTAGTGATTACATATGAAGAACTTTAATATGTGTGTTTACAGAGTTACATACTACAGGACTAATTTTGCCGATGTGTTTGGTTGGTTTTCTGATTCCAGGTTGTTTGTTGTCCAGGGGGATTCAGGCTCCTGTCTCATAACAAGTTTCTCCAGAAATTGAACAACTTCTTGCTTTGTCTCACATTTTTCTAGAGTTTTATAAAGCTTGTGCAACCTGGGAGGACCACAAAAGTGTGATCTGAAGAATCTCAGTTCTTTTCAACACATTGTGAATAATGTAAAATGACTGTATATATATATATATATATATATATACATACATACACCATTACGTACTGATATTCAGGAAAAACATTAAATAAATGTTAGAAATGAAATGTTATAACATTATAAATAACTTTAAAAAAAAAAGAAAAAAAAAACACATCTTAAAATGAAAATTAAATGTGTGAAATTTTTTCAAAAGGTGGTGTTGAAAATTAATGGGATAAAAAGACCCATGCTAATAAGGAATATTAGAAAGATTCTGTAAGTGAATAATTATAAATTGTCACGCACACACACACACACACAAATAATCACAGCACATTTTTTATATATATATTTTTTTATTTTTTATTTTTTTTTATTGGGGTTGGGATATTAGATTGAAATCAGTTCATTGTTGAATCAATTGGATAATTAACTGTAAAGTTTATATATTATGAAATTAGTATAATTTATCTATAAAGCAGCTCTGGAGAAAGGAGTGATGTCATAATCAGCTCACTTCAGTTTTATCTAATAGGGTCCGTGCAGTAATATTGCCTAATATTAAGAGTCCCCAACTAAGCAAGCCCAAAGGCGACAGTGGCAAGGAACCCAAACTCCATTAGTAACAGAAATGGAGAAAAAAACCTTGGGAGAAACCAGGCTTAGTCAGGGGGCCAGTTCTCCTCTGGCCAGACGGACCAACGGGGTGATTTAACCCTTTAACTGTCACCCCCCCTCAGTGCAACAGTTTATGTCACCATATTACATATAAATCCTAATCTGATGATGACAAACTATACATCGTTGGAAAGGTCTATACCATATTTTTGTTACAAATTATGTAGGAAAAGTAATAGATTAATATATGTAAAGAGTGCAACTTAAAAAAAACTTACATCATAACATGAGTTCTGACCTTTGTCACAAGACTTTCTTCGTTCACGCTTTAGAAATAAGAAATTACATATCAGTTCAAAATTTTAAATTTCAACATTCATCCTTTGAAAGGTATTTTAAAATCAGACATTGCATTACCGCGGAAAATGTACATTAAAATCATATAATACAAAATGTTTCCATTCATGAATTATAAAAATTTAAGTCTATATTTTTATGTCTGTGTTAAAAAATAGGAGTGACAGTTAAAGGGTTAAATCCAGGCTGCAAGTCAAAAATATAAACTGATATAATTTGGAATATTTAATTTAATTTAATTTAATTTAATTTAATTTAATTTTTAATTTAATGCACTAGGGATAGGATTTTATTTAATTTATATATTTAATATTTTATTTTTATTTTATTACTTAATTTTTTATTTTAACTTTAACTTTAATTTTTATTTATTTTATTTTATTTCTTTTCTGAACTAGGAATAGGATAGGCTTAGAAGTTTTCATTTTATTTTACTCAATTTTATTATTTTGTTTTATTTTAGATTTTTTCTATTTTATTTTACTTAATTTTATTATTTTGTTTTATTTTTTTTATGCACTAGACTTGGAATTTTTGTATTTTATTTTATTTTACTTTACGTTACTTTGTTTTATTTAATTTTTTATGCACTAGGGATAGGATAGACATAGGGATGTTTTCTTTTTGCACTAGGGATAGTATAACTTTAGGAATTTTTTGTTATTTGCTGGTATTCTACTTCCTTTTTTTCCGCACTATGAGACAAGGCAACCTTCAGTGGTCGGTTGCCGACAATATAGCCATTCATTAATGATACAGCTATAACAGCATCATTAATCGAGGAATATGAAACAAATCCATAACCCCTGCTCCGGCTGTTGTTCATCATTACCTTTGCGCTGGTCACATACCCAAACCCAGAAAACAGGGAGAATAGCTCCTCACTGCCCAAGCTGTATGGCAGATTTGATATATAAAGACTGTAGTCTTTCTTTTGGCAGGATTTGGAATTGGCATTTTGATCTACCTGCCGTTCCTTGTAGGGCTTGTGATGGCTTATAGAAACTAGATGGTCATTTAGTAGCATACCATCTAGTTTCTTAATCGCCAATTCAGCAGCCTCTAGTGTGGCATAATGGACAAACCCATAGCCTTTAGGTTCACCATTACTGTCGCACACCACTCGGCTGGAAAGAACTTCCCCAAAGCAGGAGAAAGTGTCATATAGGGCAAGGTCATCGATGTCTCTTGCTAAGCCCTTAATAATTATATTACCAATTCCACTTTTTCTCAAAGTGGAATCGTGTTGAGCCCACATGATGCGCATCGGTTTGCCCAAGAGCTCAGAAAAAATCAAATTATGTAGGGCGTTTTCTGCATTGTATCGGTGTGCGAAAGTCACAAAGCCAAACCCACAAGAAAGGTTGGTTGCTCTGTCTCTGCACACTTGCACAAAACAGATTGGCCCAAATGGGAGGAAGGTTGAAAGCAGCACCTGTTCGGTTACATTTGGGTGCAGATTACCTACAAACAAAGGACCCGACTGGTCTCTTTCAACTTTAACCTCACCTGAACTGCAGGACGTAGTCATTTTGACTGTCTCTGAATTAAGATTTTTGTTAGACAGCTCTTGGTCTAAAGCAAACCCCTGTGTGGAACTCACAATGGCTGGTTTTTCACAAATGCTGTTGTCTTTCTTGTCACAGCATTTGGAATTGGCATTTTGGTCTGCCTGGCGTTCCTTATAGGGCTTGTAATGGCTTATAGAAACTAGATGGTCATTTAGTAGCATACCATCTAGTTTCTTAATGGCCAATTCAGCAGCCTCGAGTGTGGCATAATGGACAAACCCATAACCTTTAGGTTCACCATTACTGTCGCACACCACACGGCTGGAAAGAACTTCCCCAAAGCAGGAGAAAGTGTCATATAGGGCAAGGTCATCGATGTCTCTTGCTAAGCCCTTAATAATTATATTACCAATTCCACTTTTTCTCAAAGTGGAATCGTGTTGAGCCCACATGATGCGCATGGGTTTGCCCAAGAGCTCAGAAAAAATCAAAGTGTCTAGGGCGTTTTCCGCATTGTAACGGTGTGCAAAAGTAACAAAGCCAAACCCACGAGAGAGGTTGTCTGCTCTGTCTCTGCACACTTGCACAAAACAGATTGGCCCAAACGGGAGGAAAGTTGAAAGCAGCACCTGTTCGGTTACATGTGGGTGCAGATTACCCACAAACAAAGGACCCGACTGGTCTCTTTCAACTTTAACCTCACCTGAATCATTGGATGTGGTCATTTTGTCTGTTTCTGAAATAAGATTTTTGTCAGGAAGCTCTTGGTCTAAAGCAAACCCCTGTGTGGAACTCACAATGGCTGGTTTTTCACAAATGCTGTTGTCTTTCTTTTCACAGCATTTGGAAATGGCATTTTGGTCTGCTTGCCGTTCTTTATAGGGCTTGTAATGGCTTATAGAAACTAGATGGTCATTTAGTAGCATACCATCTAGTCTCTTAATCGCCAATTCAGCAGCCTCGATTGTGGCATAATGGACAAACCCATAGCCTTTAGGTTCACCATTACTGTCGCACACCACTCGGCTGGAAAGAACTTCCCCAAAGCAGGAGAAAGTGTCATACAGGGCAAGGTCATCGATGTCTCTTGCTAAGCCCTTAATAATTATATTACCAATTCCACTTTTTCTTAAAGTGGAATCGTGTTGAGCCCACATGATGCGCATGGGTTTGCCCAAGAGCTCAGAAAAAATTAAAGTGTCTAGGGCGTTTTCCGCATTGTAACGGTGTGCAAAAGTAACAAAGCCAAACCCACGAGAGAGGTTGGTTGCTCTGTCTCTGCACACTTGCACAAAACAGATTGGCCCAAATGGGAGGAAAGTTGAAAGCAGCACCTGTTCGGTTACATTTGGGTGCAGATTACCTACAAACAAAGGACCCGACTGGTCTCTTTCACCTTTAACCTCACCTGAATTGTTGAACGTGGTCATTTTGACTGTCTCTGAAAGACGAATTTTGTCAGAAAGCTCTTGGTCCAAAGCAAAACGCTGTGTGGAACTCACAATGGCTGAATACATATCGCAAAAGCTGAGTAAAAATCGTGCCGCAACTGTAGTATCTGCAAAGGAATGCCTCAGTCAGATGCTTCAGTCATAAATGATTTAGAATTCTACAGCTCAGCTCCTTTTATATGCAGAACATTCTAACATTCCAAATTAGTCATGTGACTCCTCTGAGTGACATTCCTTAACAGCAAAACACAATTAAAGCTATTTTTGAGTTTTCATTCAAATATTAACATTTTATTGTATTTCAGCTTTATTTTAATTGCAAAAAAACATTTTTAAAAACAAACACCCTCTCTGAGCACCAGTGTAATCACATTACACTGACACTGACCATAAGTAAACGGCTTAATAGCACTATTTATCAAAAGATACTCAAAAAGATTAAACATTAATTAATATTTTAATCATATAATATTTATATGATTATTTCAAAATTTGTTTGATTTTTAGGTTTTTAGATTTGGAAAATGCCATCTTTTGTATTTCTGTATAAACTATTTTTTAACGAATGTTGCATGAGGTTACTATTAACACAATATGGGATATCACACTAGAAAAATTTACATTGATTTAAACATTAAAATGCAATTCTTACCTGCCTCTCTTCTGTATTTGCTTCATAAGGTCGCTGGAATCTCTGCCTCCTTGGTTGTCTCTTTGAATCAATTGAGAAATAATGTCTGACTGACTGGATTTTTCATTACTGAAATGGAAGAAGAAGAAGCATGTTTAGTGACTTACATGAGAAATCATTGATTTGACAGAGCTTATTTTAGGAGGGAATCTCACTAGTCAGCATCTTGGAGGTTGTCGGGTGATGGACAGTGGGGAAAAAGTGATTTTTCCACTTGTTCCTCCACAGTCCTGTCAGGATGCTTCAACTAAAGAAAAGCAACAACACCATTATGATCAGTTTATCATTCCAAAACACTTATGCCCAACTCATCATAAATCCATCATGCATCAACTAATCATAAATTCAGATCATATATGAAACATTACAGCATACACTACCAGTCAAAGTTTTTGAACAGTAAGATTCTTAATATTTTTTAAAGAAGTCTCTTCTTCTCACCAAGCCTGCATTTATTTGATCCAAAGTACATTTATTATAATTAATATTATTATTATGATGTTGAAAACAGCTGAGTAGAATATTTTCAGGTTTCTTTATTAAATAGAAAGTTCAGAAGAACAGCATTTATCTGAAATAGAAATCTTTTGTAACATTGTAAATGTCTTTATCATCACTTTTGATCAATTTAAAGCATTCATGCTAAATAATAGTATTTAGATCTTTGGGTCTTAGATCTTTCTGTTCATCAAAGAATCCTGAAAAAAATTACTCAATTGTTTTAAAAATAATAAATGTTCCTTGAACAGCAAATCTGCATAATAGAATTATTTCTAAAGGATCATGTGACACTGATAACTGGAGTAATGATGCTGAAAATTTAGCTTTGATCACAGGAATAAATTAGATTTTAAAATATATTCAAATAGAAAAGAGTTAGTAAAAATAGTTAAAAATATTTCAAAATTGTACTGTTTTTGCTGTATTTTAAATTAAATAAATGCAGGCTTGGTGAGCAGAAGAGACTTCTTTAAAAACATCAAAAATCTTACTGTTTAAAAACTTCTGACTGGTAGTGTAGTTGAGTAATATCACTGACCTGATGAGAGTATCCATAGCCAAATGATCCATATGTTATAGCCATCTCAACATCTAACTTGCAAACAACCTACAATCAACCAGAAAATTATATTTATACATTATCTTAGGATAAATCTGAAAACCTGTTATCAATTATGTACCAATTATATATTTCTGATTTATACTTTTTATTTATTTACTTTTATTTTGGTTAATTAAATGTTGATTGCTAGAAAATACTTTTGATACTAGGATTGCAAAGCCTAAAAAAAAAAAATAAAACAATAAAAAGATATACATTCTATATTTACTTTGACATTTTTAGGTTGATAATTATGATTTTCTGAAGGTTTAGCAAAACATTACTGTGCATTTTGAACACAAACACACACACACAAAACAATAAACCTGGTGGTTACCTGCTTATTGAGCATCACATCAAACTGGTGAGTGACAATGGATTCCTGAAGAAAGATAATCTCAGCATTATTTGACAAAAAATCATCATAAGGTTTGAGAATCTCTACCAAAATTTAAACAACAACAACAACAACAACACTGTATTCAGTGCACAACCATACATTGAGAACTTTCAATATGTTAAAGCAAGCACTGCCCATGGGTTTAGGATCTCTTGCAGCTGGCTCAAAGAAAAGAAGCTCCACCATGATTTGATTGGGATTCACAGCACTGGAACTCTGCTCAGGTATCTGAAAAAAAAAACAGACACAAAACATATAAAGCTGGGTGAAAATACATAAGCATGTCAGACTCAAAAACACAATTTCTGAGAACTGAAAAATGATTAAATATAATTTTATTCAGTATTTTGGATTAAACTGTTGTTCCTGAATGAAACTTGATACATAATATTAATATTATTTTGTGATACAGATATTGTCTAACATCAGAACACATAAATTCAGTGAACACATCAGAAACTCTGCACTCCATGGAGATACAGAGTATAATTCAACAATTGAGAGTAGTGACAAACCTGGATGGAGAAGTATTTCCACTCTTCAAAGCAAACTGAGAAATCTGCTTTGCCTCCCCTGGCATCTTTGTTGCTTTGAAGCTTGGTGCATTTTTCCTTTCCACCAACAGATATCCTGAGAAAAAACTGAAAGTCTTTTGTGTAGGATGGATTAGTGATCAAGGAAAATTAAAAAGTTCAGTGTAAATAAATATTACATTTTTTACATGCTATTTTGAGATGCCGAACATATAAGGATACAGATGTTTGGAAACAATTTACAATCCTTTATATGTATAGTCAGAACCCCTGTCTGAAAGAAAAAGCATTGTAGGCAGATATTGTAATCTACGTTAGGAAAAGGGCCATGAGATAAGGATATGACAAACAATGTAGTTTTTACTGCTGGTATACTTGGAGAAATTTCATATATAATATACACCAGCAGTAAAATCAAACTACATTGTTTACATAGTCAATGTTGCTCAAAAATGAATGTACTATAGAGGTCTTGCTGCACTTTAGTTCATTTATATAGGTATATGCCACATACTTCTGACTGCATGTACTGTATCTATGTATGCATGTACACTACCAGTTAAACATTTGGACATTCCTCATTATTACTATTTACATATTTTAGAATAGCCTAAATCTAATCAAAACTACATTATGGAGTTTATAGGGGAAAAAAACAATCAGTCAATATATCTGTCTGTCTATCTGTTTATCTGTAAATACTGACTGGCACTTCATGAGGCACCAGCATGTCCAAATTGTCCTCAGTCTCCTCTGTGGTCTCTTCATTCTCATTCTTTGAGACTCTACTGTAAGTCTAAGGAAACAAGTGTGGGGAAGAAAAAAATCAATTAAATAACAAACAAATCTGACACACAGGTTGAGTCAATCTATTAAAAGTAACTCTAATATGATCATTTTTATTTCCTGAATGAAAATATCAGACACTTTGCACAAATAGCAAACAATAATTGGTCCTGAAACTTTACTACACAACTGAATTACGTCAAAATTCTGACGTTGTATGATTTTAATGGTACAGTTGAGAAGGTCAAGACCTTTAAAATGTAAACGTACAATGCTTAAAACTCTTAACTATTTAGTCTAGGTTAACT
Organism: Cirrhinus mrigala; assembly: GCA_036247105.1. Taxonomy (NCBI): domain Eukaryota; kingdom Metazoa; phylum Chordata; class Actinopteri; order Cypriniformes; family Cyprinidae; genus Cirrhinus; species Cirrhinus mrigala. Next base: position 5,818,638 of record CM070012.1, read on the forward strand.
TGGTTTGTTATAGTTTTATCCTAAAGCCTATAGCCAGTATTTTAATAGAGATAGAAATAGACACTAAAGAAAGGGAATAATACTTATAAGGAAAACTATAACTTATTTTAATTAAAGAAACCGATCTCAAACAATGTCCCTCTGTCTATGAAATGTCTTATTTTGCAATGACGTCATCACTGTCAGTTAGATTTTAAAAGTCGAGGGCTATGCTATGTATTTTCAAGCTAAAATGTACAAAAACCAAGAGCATATAACACAGTTAAGCGTAAATTATCGACTACCAAGATACCCAAAATCCTTTACACTGCAATAAACTGACAGAGATACAAAACATAAACTTCTATCTAAACAAACTTCACCTTTTGCCTGGTTTCATCGTTCGTTGCGCTGCCTCCATGTTCATCCATCGGGCGGTTTCACAGGAGGTTTGACAATTAGTTAAATCTTTTTACTGCTCCCTGGCTATTTGTCAGTTGCTGTATTATGACTGTGTCCTGTTGAAGGTTTATTGGGGTCAAAATTAAATTAATTTATTCTAAATCAAGTTATCCGGCCAATGAGAGTGGTTGTGGGCGGAGCGATACGTGTAGTCTCGCCCACTCTAAAAGTTGTGGCCAAAAATATCTCAGTAACTGCACTTATAATTGTTTTATACTAGACACAACTGTATCAAAATAATAATTTAAAAACTATTTCGGAGAAAATGATTACTATACATAATGAACTGAGTTGCATTAACATGAAAAATGAATACAACTATTTTAAAAGACTACACAAGACTTATAATCACGATATAAATTTGTACGTTTATCTATGGACCACCATGACAGAAGACACACAAAAGGCTTTTCCACATTCCAATTCAAATCCTTTCCAGCTCCTCTTCCTCTTGTATACCAAGTCATCAACACGTTAAATCCACACATACAGCAATTGTGGTATGTATCAATTCTACAGATGCAGATGTTTGGATTGTAAATACGTTTTACCACAACAATGGTCTGGATTCAAGACAGTGATTCCAACATTCAAAGAACAATGCGTTAAGACAAGCTGGCATGTAAGTCAATACGTCCAACACCAGACAAAGCTCAGCTCACACAAAATGATTCTGATCATACAAATAACACCCACATATTTTGACAGCCATTTATTATTTGCCATTAAAACAAGAGAATGGCTCGTTATAAGTCGCATAAGTTTTTTCGAAACGTAAATATAAAATAAAACACTTTTAGATTCAGGACAGCATTAAGAGCAAGTGGCTAATACAGAGAATAAGCTGAAGAACAGTTGGGAAACTGGATTTAAATGCGTGTGGATAACCATCTCAGCCATTTCATAGAACATTCCCAGCATCTTTCCAGGACAGTGTCTCTTTTGAGGTTTATATTGTCGCTGCTTCCTCAGCGCAGTAACAATACTTGTTGTCATAGTTGTGGGCATAACTTTGAACGGGGAGTTACATGGTAAAATGCCTTGTGTAATCATATTCTATTGTAGGAATGACAGCTTGCACAAATTTCAGGAAAATCAGAAGATACCTGAAGTTAAGAAAGTTAAGGAAAACTACATTTTTTATAGTAACGCATAAGCCAATAACATTAGCATTTTCTATATTAAAATAAAAATCTGTTATTTTTAAATTGTATATATTTTTTTGGTTTTACTGTATTTTTGAAAAAATAAATATAGCCTTCATGTGCATGTAATGCATGTAATTTAAAAAATAAATAAATAAATCAAACCTAGACTTTTAAATGACAGTGTATGTGATTATGCATATAATATTGTATTACAACCTTTTTTTTTTACTTTTTTTTTTATAAAGGATACATATGGACCCCAAGTTCTCCTCCTCCTTCCGCCACTGTCTCGATAATCTTTTTCATCACCTCTGCATGTCTGACAAACAAAACAAGAGAGCAACTTTAGTTTGCATGACACTGTAAATGAGAGGGCATGAATTAATAATGAGATTGTTAAGGCTGTTTTCACAGAATCTGGGATAAATATGTTTTTTAATACTGATCTATAATATGACTTCTGAGCAACAGAACTGAAAGTGTTTGAGATGCATGTGAATTTTGTTTTTACCTGCATGGATGCACAGAGCACATAGCAGGTGGAGGCAGATGAGGGTGATTCTCAATGGTGACTGTTTTTTTAACATGATCCTGGCTGATGTCTTCATACATTTGATCCACCGTTAGAGGCTGTCTGTCCTGAAAATAAGCACACATGCAGGGTTTATACAACTTAACTTAAGCCATGGGAGTAATGCAGGAAATGTGCTGCAATCATGTCAAAGCATAATGAAGCAAAGTCACCTCATCATATCCAAACAGCCATAGTCTTGGTGTCTGGTAATATTTATCATATGTGATGTAAAGATCATAAGTTCTTGTCTGTAGAATGGCATCTTCCCCTCCAGCCTCTGCCTTGGTTTTACTTAAATCAGCCATTTTACTTGTGTCAAGAGTGGCCTAAACAAAGAATATGAAAAATAATTCTGCAATACCAAATCCTGATGTTGAAAAACTTGAGCATAATTTCTTACTTCATCTGTCTCCAAAAGTCCACTTTCTTCATATTCTGAAATATAAATATACAATATACAATTACCAGTTACAACTGTTATTAGAGACTGACAATCTGTCATGAACACTAAAACAAACATTCAGAGCTACCTTCCATGTCTGCGGCCTCTCCTTCTTCATCATCATCTTCATCACCATTTCCACAGGCACCCGTCTGTACGTTCATATTCATATTGTCCTTCACATGCAAACAAAACAATATTTATTTACGTATACACAATATGATTAAAAGAAAAGTTTACAAAAATGTACTCAATCTTTAGGGCATGCAAGATTGAAATTTCTGGAATTTACCAATGGATCCTCTGCAGTGAATGGGTGCCATCACAATGAGAGTCCAAACAGCTGATAAAAACATCACAATAATCCTTAAGTAATCCACACCACCCCAGTCCATCAATTAATGTCTTGCGAAGTGAAAAGACGCGTGTTCGTAATCCATAAAATATAATAACTCTTCCTTCAGTGAAAAGTCCATCCCCTGTTGTTCTCTCATATCAAAACCCACAGACATATTCATTTAAATTTGTTTTCACTTGTAAACGATGCTTAATTCCGTGCATATTTCTCTCCAGATTCAAACAGGACAACTTTTTCAATGGAAAAAGCAATATTATGGATAGTGGACTCATTTTAGCCGACAACGGTTAAAAACAGCACAATGATGGAACTGTTTCTTACAAACACAGTTTTTTGCTTTACAAGACATTAACTGATGGACTGGAGTGGTGGATTATTTGAGGATTATTGTGATGTTTTTATCAACTGTGTAGACTCTCATTCTGACGGCACCCATTCATTGCAGAGGATTCACTGGTGAGCAAGTGATGTAATGCTGAATTTCTCCAAATCAGTTCTAATGAAGAAAGAAACTCATCTACTATCTATTTTGAATGGCCCTAACCCTAAGGGTGAATGAATTTACAGCAAATTTACATTTAAGTGTGAAATAATTCTTTAACAATTTAAAACCAATCAATTCATACTTTCATTCTTGAAGTAGTCAACACAATGCGGCCTACCTTATTATCCAATGAGATTTCCCGAACTGCTTCTGTCACCCCTGTAACACCTAGTGACACAATAAGAGTCAATGAGAATGTCTGTTAGAAACATAAGCACGACAAAAACATGCTGCTTGTTCAGATTGAGTTTCATACCAGAATTATGATAGGTATCCACCCATCCTCCATCTCCATCATCCTCTTCTATAATGGCCTCCAACTCATCCGAGTACTCCATCTGTTTACAGCGCTTGTAACATGGAACTGAGCCCCAAAACAAACATATTGTGACATTAACAAAACAGTTCACACAACACAATCCAGCTGATTTATACTACATTTCAGGAACTGACTAAGGTTTTCACTTCCTTTACCATTTCGGGTTAATAGAAACTGCTTGTCTTTGGGCAGATAGGGCTTCACCTTTGCTTCTTCTCCAGATGCCCTAAAAGTAAAGAAAATTTATTCTCAACAGTACAAAACCACAAAAGAGTATGTGCATAAAAAAGTAAGCTACTTTTAACTACTTTTTTTTTTTTAATTCCAAAATAAGAATTTCTATGGCTTTACCAAGTCTAGAAATTACACATTTAAAACTCCCTCATATATCAAGGGTTTTTACAATCCTGGTGCTTAAATAAAAGTGACAATTATTAGGGGAACAAATTAATTAAGAAAAATAATGTTAGTTTACATTGAGTTTAATGTGTTTTAGCTTAATTAAATGCTTGTTATGTCTTATTTTAAATAATTGTATGCCATCTTGAACCCCTATTCCCCAATGGGCTGCAGCCTCTGGTTGAGAACCACTTGTGTAAAGCAAAATCACTAAAATGTGCTAAGGTCCAAAATTTGGACTGATTACTTTGGACCTTAAAGACCTTTTTACCTAAACACTTGAGTTTAAATAACTGAAATGAATTTTGCCAAAAGTTGATTTAACACTCTATAATTGGCATAAGTTAATTTGTGTTATTTTATAGTTTTGAAGCCTTTACACTTATTGTAAAATGCGTTAAATATTTATAGTAATAAGAGAGGGTTACATTGTATTGCAAACTTTTAATTGGTTCTATAATACTAGATGATAGTATTTATAAATTTAAGTTGTACATAAACAATAGGAGGCTATAAAATGTCCCCATTAACTGGCTAAGTAAATGTTTGCACGTGTGCACGCGTGCATGCGTGTGTGTTCTTGCCATTTCCATGTGGGGCAGTGATGAACCAGATGATCTCCTGCTGCAACAAACTGCACAAAACAAAACACTGTTGTGTTTGAATCATTGTGTGTGTAAATAAATTGTGTTTAAATTGAGTATTTAACACCATAACAAAATCAAAACACACACTCACCTCCTCTGGAGTTATAACCCCAGTTTCTTTAAATTTAGATTCCTGGAAAAAGAGGACACATGAAAATGATTACAATTTTCCAACCCATCGAATATTACTAGTCGAACTAGTCTTTATAACAACGAAGATGGCCTGGGTGTGAGAGAGAGCTTTGCCATCTCAAATGTCAGTTGACAAACTATCCCTGCCCTGTTTGCTAATATAAATCAGTCAGCAAAGTAAAGTCTAGATGGTTAATGCAGATATGGCCCACATGTCACGGTTTCCAGCAATGATATGTGTGAATTTATAGCAGTCATAGAGTTACAGTAAACTGTAGCAATACATTCACATTATATTTATATTTATGCATTTTGCAGACACTTTCATGCAAAGCAACTTATATTGCATTCAAGCAATACATTTTATCAGTTCATGCATTCATGTATATGCAAAACCAAATAATTCAAATCAAATAATTCATATGCAAAACGAAATAATTGCAATCTATTAATGCAAGGTAAAATCAATACATTTTAGTTAACATTGAAAAACTTTACTTGAGAGTTTATAGAAATATTCATTCCATTGTGAACAAGTAGTGCTGTTTAGCATGTTGTTGCACAATTGACAAAACTTTGAGTGATGTGGCATCATATGTATCACTCCAATAATAAAATATGACATTTTTATTGTCTAAACTAAAATCACATTCACATTCCAGGCAAATCAAAACTTAATCCGTTTATTTTTCCTAAAATATCTGTTACAGTCAGACAGCAGTGGCGTCTACTCAACTTTGGGCCATCTGACAGGTTGCATGTTTTCCAATGTTGTGACATGCACGCCTGCTGGAACTGATCTCTTCTTACATCAACACAGCACTGTTTCAGTAATTTCTGCTTACAGGTCAATGCTCGATTTTTACAGACTCATTAAACCCTTTATTTTATGCTGCAGCTACAGGGCACAGACTGCAAATCATGCTAACACTCATCGCCTTACCTTCAAAACTGGCGTTAAAAACTCTGCCACTCCCAAAGCGGTGCCTTTCACCGAGTTTATGACGTTCTGCATGCTGGAAAAAGAGTCTCCAAGACAGATGAATTCGCGTAGAGATTCAAATGAATTACACTTGACTTCTACTACACACAGAGTCTTTTTAAAGAACGTCTAATCCGGGCTACACCACATGACCTAAATCATCTGACAAACACTTCCGCATCTTAAATATCGCGATATTACGTGACACGCCCATTGTTGACAAGCAGACCGTCTAAAAACTTCAGCTTGTAATTTTTTTGTATTTAATTTCTGTAGTATTGTGTATTTTATATATATAGAAAGCGATGAGATGAAAAACAGTATAAACGGTTAGACTGAAATGCAATCGGTTTTTATTTCACTGTCACCAATTTACTGTCATTAAATAATTTTGTAAAACAAAAAAACAATACGTTTGCTTTGCTTAAATATTTATGACATTCTTTTAAATAATGATTTAATAATGATGAAATATAATGATTTGTTTACACATGTTCATGAAGGACACGCATTTTCATGTCATTTCCGATTCCCTCAAACAAGCGCTTTTTTCTGTTATTGGCTTTATTATTTGCTATGAATACTTGTCATTATGATATGCGACGTGGAAAGTCTTTCAATTTCAGTATTGCTATCAGCGCTCGCCCAAAAGAGAGGGCGGAACTTCATACAGTTTGCAGATCGTTAATTGGCCAAGCGCAGTCATGTGACTTAAGTGATGTCACCTGCGGGAATCTTTAATCGTCTTTGGTGGTCCAAAAGTGAATTCCATAATAACAGAACAATGAAAATAATACAGTATTGAAAAGCAAACTTTAAAAGCGCACTACTCTTTTTAGGTCTGCAATAACTAAACACCCACTTTAACGTCTTGTTACAGTGACTGCATTTTATAAACACACTTTGTCAAAAGTAGACTGCAACTTGCAACATTACGTGTATCACAAAACCATTTAACCGTAAGTTTCGGTGATGCATATGATTTTAAACTTTTTGAAATGCAATTGGGCTATTGTCTAGTGCAGTCTAAACAGAGACTCCAGACCACACACAGACTCACATACAGGCTGAGAGAGACGGGGGAGACATGAGCCGCCATTGCGGTGGTAGTTTCTGAGACTCCCATCAGCGCTAAACTGAATAACAATCACAAAACTGATACATCTACTTTAAGCGAGATTCAGTACCATCTAAAACAGGGAGGTGAGTTGGTCAGTACTTGTCTTTAAACTAATATAACTCCGAAGTAAACTTTTTTTTCGTACTAACATTGAACGGTGCGTTTAAAACAGTGGTCTTTGTTAAATCAGAGATGTTAAGTTAGATATCGTTTTATCTGTAACGTTAGCTGTGATTGAACCTAACAAAATATTTGATCATTCTCTATACTGAACTACTAAACTAAAATGTACTGAAGGTTTTTGTATTGTTTTTACAGTTTGGAGTGTCATATCAAACTGAACATCTCAAGTTCTTAAAAAGTAATATCAATTCACTTTAATTTAAGTGAAAATGTTTAGTTTTAACAAAAACCTAAGACCTGTTGCTTGGGATAAACTGTTGGTATGTATGTCGTATTAATATTATGTTGGTAAACGCTTTATTACACTTTTATCATCTGATCTTTGTTCAGATGTAGTAATAGGGCGGTGGAAATTGTTATTTTGTACCTTAGCACTTACATTTGCACTTGATTTAGCAATCATATTTGTAAAATTAAAGAAGATTTCACTTAACAGTGAATATAGTCATGTTCATGTTGCTCCAAACCTGGATGAATTTTATTTCTGCAATATTTTGCAGAATGTCCAAACTGCTTATTCACACAACAAAAGTAAATGGAGACTAGAGTGGTTGTGAACAAAAAAAAATCTATATCATAAAAGTAATTCAAAACTCAAAATAACTTTATGGACCAAGCTTCATTATATGGCTTAAGAAGATTTGGGATTAAGCCTGCAACTATTATAAAAACTGATTAATCTGCCAATTATGTATTTAATTAATTGAATAAAAAAATACATTTATTTTCAGTATTTTTTAAAGTTATTCTACACCCTGCCCAATATTGCCCCCAAACATTGTGCATGTAAATATATTGAATGTATCTACACTACCAGTCAAAATCTTTTAGATTTTTAATGTTTTTAAAGATGTTTCTTCTGCTCACCAAGCCTGTATTTATTTGATCCAGAGTACAGCAAAATACATTGGTCAAAATACATTTATTATTATGTTGAAAACTGCTGATTTTTTTCAGGTTTCTTTGATAAACAGAAAGTTTAGAAGAGCAGCATTTATCTGAAATAGAAATCTTTAGTAACATTATAAATGTTTTTATTATCACTTTTGATCAATTTAATTTCCATAATTTCTTTCCCAGTAAAATAAAAAAAACTGACTCCAAGATACTCTTCAGATAAATCCTTCTGACTCTTCAGATAAATCCTGGCTTGGCGAGCGGAAGAGACTTCTTTAAAAAACATTACAAATCGTACCAATTACAAACTTTTGACTGGTAGTGTATGTAAATTATGCATTATGACCAAAAAAATTGTTAAAATATAAATATTACATTATAGTGGCATTCATTATAAACAACTATTACTATAAGTGGCAACAATGATACTACCGGCATGTGGGAAATGCTTTAGTGGGCTCATGTACTTCATTCAACACAAATCCAAATGTGTGCATTTTGATCGTTAATTGCATCACTTTGGAATATAAGCCACAGCATGTATCAAAAAGACATGACTTATATTCCTCTATACACAATATTGCATAAGTAATAGAATTGCTATTTATGGTGTTTGTTTGTTTTTTTTTTTTTCATTTTTTGAGATTGACTGCTTCAGTCCCCATTTAGTTTTGCTGAATGGACAGGAGCAACTTGGACATTTTGCTAAATATCTCTGTGTGTGTTCCACAGAAGAAAGAAAATCATGCATTTTTTAATGACATGAGGAATTTAGTTTCATTTTTGGATGATGGTTTTGGACATAGTTAAACAATCATTACCAACCTGTGTTTTGCCTTTTTAGACACCTTTGTGAGACGAACAAGCAATGGATCTCCAGCCTCTGCAAACATATCCTTGGTCTGCATTTGGATGACATAGCATGTTTACCATGAACACCAGCAGCAATGAAACCTTACTGGGGAACGCCACAGACGTGAGAGGCACCAGTGCCTGGGTCGTGGAGTCTGTTGTCATATTGGCCATTGCCTTGTTTGTCTGTTTGGGCAATCTGCTCGTTGTGTTGACCCTTTATCGGAAGCCCTACCTCTTAACACCAAGCAATAAGTTTGTCTTCAGCCTGACGCTTTCCAACCTCCTGTTGTCAGTACTGGTGCTGCCGTTCGTCGTTGCCAGCTTTCTTAATGGAGAATGGCTGTTTGGCGTTGTCTGGTGCAACTTCACGGCACTGCTATATCTGCTCATCAGCTCTGCCAGCATGCTCACACTGGGAGCCATTGCCATCGACAGGTAAGGAGTGTTATATATCAAGTGTTATATCAGTTCATCTTTGGAACTCAATGAGCCAAGCATTTCCCAACAACTTTCATTGTTCTATAAATTTTTTTTATAATCAGGAGTCTAGACGTTAAACTCTGCATCCTGTAACTGAAGTACTAATGAATGGTTGCTTTGTTGTCTGTTTTTTTTGGCCCCTACTGCTGTGATTTTTAGACTTGGTATGTGTGGATAGGGACAAAACATTATAAAACACACTAAAACAGGTTTTTAATAGTATGCAGAGTGTCTTGATCTGATGCTTTTGTATATCATTAATAATGATTCATTATGTCATTATTTATTTAACATTATGTTGTTCCAAACCTAAGTGATTTATCCTAAACCCCACCTAAACACAGAATTAGGTATTTGTTAAAAATAAATTGCTTAAAGGATTACTCCGCTTTCTGAATAAAAAAATAATTCCTGATAATTTACTCACCCCCATGTCATCCAAGATGTTCATGTCTTTCTTTCTTCAGTCGCAAAGAAATTCATTCCAGGATTTTTCTCCATATAGTGGACTCAATGGATTAAGGATTAAAAATGCATTTTCAATGCTTTTTTTTGTAAAGGGCGTTTGACCTTCTTTGCACGTTCACTTTGTAAACACTGGGTCGGTACATCTGCAGCAGTGTAGGACGATTTTGAAGTTGGAGTTTTTTGACTTACCCTACCTGTCTTGAACCAGAGTGCACAGAGTTTGCATGCATATCACAGAGCTAGACAAGACAAGCATTTGAGGTTAAAAAGTATATACATTTTTATTTTTTTTAAAAAATGACTAATAATTACGCTAGATAAGATTATTTCTCAGCTGGGAGCCCTTTGAAGCTGCATTGAAACTGCATTTTTAACCTTCAATCCATTGAACCCCATTGAAGTCCACTATATGGAAACCCTGGAATGTTTTCCTCAAAAAACGTAATTTCTTTGCAACTGAAGCAAGAAAAACATGAACATCTTGGATGACATGAGGGTGAGTAAATTATCAGGAAATTTTTGTTTTGAAAAAAAAGTGTTCATTTATGACTATAAAATCGCTTTGAATGAATGTGATCTTAATCATTTATATGCTTATATATACTTTTTTTTTGTTGTTGATATATATCAAATATTATATAAATTATTTGTACATAAATATTACGTTTTTGGGCTAGTTTTTGTCTTGTCATAAAATATTTAAATTATCTGATATTGTAAGAGACTTATTAACCTTGTATATCTGTATGCATTATATTTTTTTGGACAGATTTGCATAAATATGTCATTTCACTGTTCCATATTTTAATTCTCCTTAAGTCATATGTCAGCAAACCATGACAGACCAAAATGTAAGCCATTGATCATAAAAATCTTCTCTTTAGGTACCTTCATTTTATCATTAAATTATTGATTTTTTTTTAAATAAAATTAGTTTAAAATGAATTTAATTTTATTAAATATTATTACAAACAATTTTACTTTATTAAAATAAAAAATGCAAAACACTAAATACTTTTTTATTTAAGAATTTACGGTTCTTGAAATGTCTGGAATCACAAAATGAATTGTGGTTAATTATTTCAACAATTCCAGTTTCTGTAAATTAAGGTGAATAGGCAAAAAAAGTGACTAAAAGGTATCACAATACTTCTCCAATTAAGCATTACCTAAATTAAATATGCACTCAACTGCATACATAGAAATCTGAGCATTGGATATAGCCTGGTTCAAATTTCTTGTTTCATTTTGTTCACATATTAGAATTTTTACTTAGAGTTTTTTTGGATTTCTGTTTTATTCACTTCAAAAATCTAAAAACACTGTCAACAACCAGGAAAAAAAAAGTTTTTAGGAATTAAATACACTAATTAAATACACTTGATTTATTTAAACATTAAATAAATCAAGTGAATCATAAATGAACAAACCCCTCTGAAAAACCTTCAGAATATAGATTGGGATAAAACTAGAAAAACTTGGTACATAAATGCTGCTGAAGTGGAGATTTCTGTTCATTTGTGCAAAAGAAGCCTGTAGATATATAACTTGTAATTAAAATCTACAGATAAAAATAGACTAAGTGCAATAAAGTACACACTTAAAAGTTAAGATGTTGGGTGTTTTCATTCAGCTAGTCTGAAACAGCACATAAAAGTCAAATAGCCCAAAATATTAAAGCTACATGAAAAAATAAATAAATGAATGAATTAATTAATTAATAATAAAAAAACCCCTTTGGTTTGTTATCATTGACACTGTTCACAACACATGCAAAAGCAGTATGATTTCCTTGTCGGTCAGAGTTAGAACATATCGATATCTAAACCTAAGCTAACCATGTTTTGTGTTCTGTCAGGTATTATGCCGTGCTGTTCCCGATGGTCTACCCTATCAAGATCACAGGCAATCGTGCAGCAGTGGCCATAGTCTACCTGTGGCTGCATTCTCTGGTGGGTTGCCTGCCTCCTCTGTTTGGCTGGTCCACATTTGAGTTTGACCATTTTAAGAAGACCTGCACCGTTGCCTGGTATCGTGACGCCAGCTACACTGCCTTCTGGGTTGCGTGGTGCTGCCTGATTCCACTGTTTGCCATGCTGGTGTGCTACGGCCTCATCTTCCGCGTGGCACGGCACAAAGCTCGTAAGGTGCACTGCGGGACGGTTGTGGTAGTTCAGGAGCCCACGTCCTGCAATAGGAATGGACGGAAGAACTCCACTGCCTCGGTTTCTTCCGTCGGGAGCCGAAGAGGTTTGATCTACGCCGGAAGCCAGTGTAAAGCCCTGGTCACTATTTTGGTGGTGGTCGGCACCTTCTTGATGACTTGGGGGCCGTACGTGGTAGTGATCTGCTCCGAGGCGGTATGGGGGCGAGGAAGTGTGTCACCAGGACTGGAGACGATGGTGAGCTGGCTGTCGTTTGTGAGTGCTGCCTGTCATCCTCTCATATATGGGCTGTGGAATAAAACTGTAAGGAAGGAGCTGCTTGGCATGTGCTGTGGAGATCGCCATTACAGGGAATCATTCATTAGTCGCCACAGGAAGTCCCGCCTTTTTAGCGTCTCCAACCGAATCACAGGTGAATGTTTTACCCTGAATGTTTAACACGTAATGTCATGGTCGTGTGGTTATGAAGGGCAATGATGTTACTAATATGAAATAGGTTGATTAGCATATATATAGAGAGAGAGAGAGAGTATAAATATATATATAGACAAAGAAAGTGTGTGTCTATGTATATATACACTACTAGTCAAAAGTTTTTGAACAGTAAGATTTTTAATGTTTTTTAAAGAATTTTCTTCTGCTCACCAAGCATGCATTCATTTAATCCAAAATACAACGAAAGCAGTAAAATTGTGAAATATTGTTACTATTTAAAATAACTGCTTTCTATTTGAATATATTTTAAAAAGTAATTTATTCCTGTCATTAAAGCTAAATTTTCAGCATCATTACTTCAGTCTTCAGTGTCACATGATCCTTCAGAAATCATTTTGATATGCTGATTTGCTGCTCAAGAAACATTTGTATTATTATTTTCCATATTTAAAACAGTTGAGTACATTTTTTTAGGATTCTTTGATGAATAGAAAGATGAATAAATTAATCATTTCTATAAAGAAAATTATAGGAATTGACACTTTTATTTAGCAAGTATGCTTTAAATTGTGATTAAAAGTGATGATAAAGACATTTATAATGTTACAAAAGATTCCTATTTCAGATAAATGTTGTTCTTCTGAACTTCCTGAAAAAAATCTACTCAGCTGTTTTCAACATAATAATAATAATAAATGTTTTTTGAGCAGCAAATCAGAATATTAGAATGATTTCTGAAGGATCATGTGACTGGAGTAATGATGCTAGAAATGTAGCTTTGATCACAGAAATAAATTACATTTTAAGATATATTTAAATAGAAAACAGTTATTTTAAATAGTAAAAATTAAAAATCATTAAAAATCTTACTGTTCAAAATCTTAACTGGTAGTGTGTGTGTGTGTATATATATATATATATATATATATGCTGTAATTTGTATGATTAATTGATAATTTTTATTCTTTTCATAAAAAACATTCGTTTATATTACCATTCATAATAATATAATTCTTGTTTTTAAAAATAATTAAAAATGTATTTTTGTTTCATGCAAATATTTTACTTTTTATCTAATATTGTTTTATATTATAATACATTTATAATTATTTAAAAAAAAATATAAATACTTTTCAGAATTACAGCACCATTACAACAGACATACAGCATTACATCAGCATAACAGCAGATATCTGCTATAATTCTGAAAATCTTTTTTATTATTTTTATTATTTTTATTATTTTTTATCAAAGACTGTGAAAACTGATACACTGAACTATGATTCCAGATGTTTAAAGTAAGACAATTTCAATTTATATCTTCATTTAATATGTATTCTTGCATTTAAATGTGCGTTTTTGTATGTATTTGTAAATATATTTAAAATGTTCTATATTAATAATGAAATGTTAATAATTTTATCATTTAAACACTTTTAAATAATCTCAAGGCTTCCCTGGAAGTTTGGCCCAGCACCCTGAGTGAGAACCACTATGTTAAAGGGACAGTTAACTCCAAAAATAAAATAAAATAAATACATTTATTTATTTAAATTTCATTTAATTTTATTTTTAAAATCTGTCATCATTTACTAGCCCGTTCCATGTCCTTCTAAACGTGTATGCATTTTTTTTCCTTTGTGATTTTTTTCTTCCATACATTATACATTAAACGCAGGTTTGAAACAACATGGGTACATTGGGTAAATTATGCTAGAATTTCCAGTTTGTGATTAACTATACCTTTAAGTATTTCCTTTTGGCATGTTCCTTATGATTTGAATGAAGTCGCAAATTGAAATCATGCAGCTTGTTGAGGAGAAGTGTACATACAGATCTCATTTATCATGCAAATACTGTGTCCTGTCCTTAACGGACATCTTTGTGTTGCAGATCTCGGTATGTCTCCACACCTGACGGCCATGTTGGCAGGTGGTGGCCAGCTTTTAGGTGCTGGCAGCAGCACAGGAGACACTGGCTTCAGCTTTTCCCAGGACTCAGGTGTGTGTACATAAAACGGTATATTTACATAATAATTTAAACGTTTGAGGTTGGTAAGATATTTAATGTATTGGAAAGAAGTCGCAAATGCTCACCAGGGCTGCGTTTATTTGCTTAAAATATTATTTCTATTTTATTTAAAATGTATTTTATTCCTGTGATGCAAAGCTGAATTTTCAGCATCATTATTCTAGTTCTCAGTGTCATATGATGCTGCAGAAATTATTCTAATATGCTGATTTGATGCTCAACATTAATTATTAATATCAATATTTATGCTGCGTAACATTTTTGTGGAAACTGCATTTTCATAATGGATAACATTTTTATCTTGCATTTTAAGTAGAAATCTTTTGTAAATGTCTGGAATGGCACTTTTGATCAATTTAATGCATTTTTACTGAATGAAAAAAATCTACTGACCCCAAACCTTTGAATGGTGGTGTGTATGCATATTTGAGGGAATTTTTAAAAGCAACTCAAGTGTTTTGTTTTGCAACTGTCACTCTCCAGGTACAGATATCATGTTGCTGGACAACTGTTCTGAAGGAGCGGAAAGCTCACACTACAGTGCTTTAGTCAACAAGCGCAGGAGTTCAGTGAAGTTTGAGGACCAGGTGGAACAGCCGTCTAAAGGTATTGTCAGCTACCTCTGGTAAAATAAATGATTTAAAGGACAGAATTTTACCAAACTCTACTGAACCTTTAATCCACATTACATGAAATTACTTAAAATGGCTTGCAAATGTCTTTTGGAACATTACAGGTTAAATACAATCTCTAGCCATTTCTTATTTCTGATTCTGTTTTATTTTCCAGCAGATGAGGATCAGTCTCAGCGCCTGGTGAAGGCGGAGATACACCAGGTGATTGACAGCTTTGCATCCAGCATGGCGAAAGCCATCGAGAGCGATGCCAAACTCCTGCTGTTCGGTACAGATTTTCTGACCGACAGCGTTTCATCGTGTCGACCCGCGCAGAGGAGCTCGCGCTACCCGGACGGACAGAGGGTTCGTCTGGAGAGCATCGATGAGGGAATTGTTAACGATGACAAGGTTGAAGACGACGAGGATGAAATCGAGGAAATATGTGCATAAATAAATCTTCACATGGCTTGAATTTGGTCTGTAATGTTTTCAATGAAGCGCATATTCTGATTGTGTATATATGATGTGTGTACAGCATACACTACCTATCAATAGTTTTTGAAAAGTTAGATTTTAAATGTTTTTAAGTCTCTTCTGCTCACCAAGCCTGCTTTATTTGATCCAAAAGACAGAAAAACAATACAATTTTGAAATATTTTTTACTATTTAAAATAACTGTTCTATTTGAATACATTTTAAAATGTAATTTATTTCTGTGGTCAAAGCTAAATTTTCAGCATCATTACTCCAGTCTTCAGTGTCAAATGATCCTTCAGAAATCATTCTAATGTGCTAATTTGCTGTTCAAGAAACATTATTAGTATTATTAGCAATTCAGGATTCTTTGATGAATAAAAAGATCCAAAAATGTATCTGAAATAAAAAGCTTTTGTAACATTATACACTATTGTTGTATAATGTCAGAAGAAATGATCAAAATTAATACTTTTAATTAGCAAGGATGCTTTAAAAAGATTTGTACAAAAGATTTCTATTTCAGATAAATACTGTTCTATTCTTTCTATTCATCAAAGAAACCTGAAAATTAATAATAATAATAATAATAAATGTTTCTTGAGCAGCAAATTAGAATAATAGAATGATTTCTGAAGGATCATGTGACTGGAGTAATGATGATAAAAAAATCAGCTATAAATTACATTTTAAAAAAAATTAAAATAGAAAACGTTATTCAAAATAGTAAAAATATTTCAGATTTTTACTGTTTTTGCTGTACTTAAGATCAAATAAATGCAGGCTTGGTGAGCAGAGAAGACATTAACATTAAAAATATTACTGTTCAAAAACTTTTGACTAATAGTGCACATACAGCAAAGATGCCATGATATTCATCCTAAACTTCTAGAAAAAGCAGTTGAATTTCTAATTTAAACAGTTTACATATATATACTATATAGGGCAGGCTGGGGCTAGTTGAATCACTTGAATATTTCTCAGAATAGGTTTATTGCTGAAAGACAATTTCTGTTTAGAAATATGCTATTAAGCCACAATAAGGTCATTTTCTGGGCATTTTATCACACCATATGGCGTATGCTGTCACAATGAGAACCTTAAGGAAACTACAGAAATTCTAAAGATAACAAAAAATGGATGGACTACAACCTTTTTTTCTTTCTCCTACCATTTTTTTTTGTTCGCCTACCAACTTACCTTTGTTCTAAAAACAAAAACAAAACCTTATAATTACTGTGATACAGTCAATGTGACAACTAGCCCCGGTCTCTTTTAACAGTAGTGACATTCAATATAAATGAGCTGTGTAAAGGTGGTCAGTGTGTAATTTGTTTGTACAGATGGAGGGACCCACAGGTAAAATAATCTTTTGAATTTTGGGTTTAGCACTGTTTACATTTAAAGTTCTGTGTATTACATTCATGTCATATTTACAAAGTCACAATGTGGCTAGTCCTGCATGTTTAAATGGTCCATGAATAATGTTTAGACCTGCCAGAAATGATGAACCACTATCCGTTATGAATGCAAAGTGGTGCCGTGGTCATGTACTGAGCTTGTAATTTAGTCTTCAATTCAATAAGTACACAGTCATGATATTCACATTTGATATTTTTACAGTGGGAAAAAAATGTTGTAAATACTTTTATAATACCTTGTCTTATTCTTTAAACACTCCAGATATGCAGGTGTTTCTTTGTATTGCATTTCAAGGTGTAAACAATTTGTAATTTAGTATTCTTTTGTAAGAACATTTAAATTATTCTTTACTCTTTGTCTTTTATATCATAACTGTCTTTCTAAAAAAAAATAAACAGCACTTGTCTATAAAGGTGTCGAATGATTAGCATCTGCTTAACATCTGTGAGATCTCAGCCAACACAGGATGAGAAGAAAAACGTGCAAACAAAAGAACAGAGAAAAATTCTTAATCAGTATTTTTATTTTTATTTTTTTTTCATCTTTATTCAATGAAAAATTTATTTTAAAATTTAAATTAATCTTGAGATTAGTTTTATTTTTCTAGTTCTTTTGGCTAATTGTTTTCAGTTTATGCATAATTCTAACAAAAATCAGTGGAATTTATGTCTATAACAACAAAAAACAGTTTGTATTTGGACATTCTTTTTTTTTTCTTTTATATAACTCTTTATATTTATATGCTCACTATGTAAAAATAGGCAAAATATATAAAATATTCACAAACACCCAATAAAAAAGTCACCAAACTGTGACATTTTATGTCATAATTTGGACCTTTTCTTGTCATTTTGCATTTATATCTCACCATTCTGTTTATTGTTTCCACCACAGAATAAAGAATAAACAGATAAATGCAAATTTTTATCTCACAATTCTGACTTTTTTTCTTGCAACTGTGAGTTTTGCACTTTTCACATTTTTTCCTCATTTTTTCACAAACTTACAATTCTGAAAAAAGGTCTGAATTCAGAAATACAGACTTGTAATTCTGAAAAAAACTCTGATTACTAAGTTTAAATCTCTTAATTTTGAGTTTATAAAAGAAAAGAAATTCTGAGAAGTGAGATGTAAACCAGCAGTTGCGAGAAAAAAAGAATTGTGAGATAAAAAGTTGCAAATACCTTTTTTTTTTTTTATTCTGTGGACAAAACAGTCTTTTATACTATTCATATGCTATTCATATGTAGTTCATTCATCATTCTCCTGTCCGGAGCCTTCTGATCGATCTCCTTCAAAACGATCTGCAAACAGTACAGAAAAAAAAATATTATTATGTATTATGCTGTGTGTATTATTATGTGTAATCTGAGGCTGATATGTGGTTTAATCAGACCTGTTCTGATGTAGTTGAGAGATGCAAGCATTCTCAGCATGAAGGATGCTGGGACTGTGATGGTGTTTCTGGTCTCTTCAAGCATCCGTTCATTACGCAGAATTACCTGCAGAGGGAGACAAAGACAACTCACTGCCCACTGAGACCAGAATGGTGTCCATGACTGAATTTAGATCATTTATGATCCTCAGCTGCATGCATAAACATACCGGCAAACTGCATTAGACAAGAATAGGGTAATAAATGAACAAACTAGACTGCACCAACCTCTTCTGTCAACACTTTGTTAAATGATGGAGACTCTTCCATGGGCGACCAGATTTTAATATCATAATCAATTCCGGAGGAGGCAAGTACTATGACAAAAAAAACTATAATTAGGAATTGATTCTGCAGTTGGGGATCATAAATTACAGCCAACTAAAGCACAACTAAAATGCAATTTTGCTGAAAAATGGAAAGGATTTAAACGTATGACCTTTTAAAAACCTTAAATTCATTACAAAATTTCTAAAAGACTTGTGTAAAAGTTAAGTTTCAATTTCATGTCAGGACAAAAACACTGGATGAACTCACATGGCTCATATGGATGAGGCTGCAGACAGTTGACGACATGATTGTCAGCTTCCATCAGCATTGCATGCTCTCCTGTGTGTCTGTCCCATATGAAGATGTGGCCACAGTCTGAGCCGCTCAGCACAAAGTTATTACCCCAAAAACAGGCCTCTTTAGTCTAAAGAAATACAGAAAATCATTGTGCAATCCACAACATCTGAAATGCTTTAAAACTAAAAATTTGGAAGAAAGCAACATTTTTTTAATTTTACAAAACTCTGCCTGGTGTGGAGTTACTTGATCACCAAAAATATGTAGTTGGCTTCACCATTGTCCTTGAGTTACGATGGCCTTCATAGGTCATTTTTGCAACAGGTCTCCTGATATTGAGTGCCTCGGCTTCTGCCATCTCTTTCCGCTCCTTCCTTCGGCGGAAAATCTCCTGGATCCGAACAGCTGCTGTTCGCCTACCAGAAAGACGAAGAAGACTATATACATATATATATATATATATATATATATATATATATATATATACAGTACTGTGCAAAAGTCTTAGGCCATTAGTATTTTCATCAGATAAAAAATGGTTTAAAGTCAGTTAAAGTCGGTCTTTTGCTGTAGTGTGTCAGTAGGAAATATCAGTTTACATTTCTAAACGTTCATTTTGCCATTAATTATAATAATCCAGTGAGATTTTTGTATGGAGCACAGGCTGTTGTCAGACTCCTTGTGCAAACAGAGATCTGATCTCTCCATCATTCAATCCAGTCTGTCTTAAGAAACAGAAAAAACAGAGGCAGACTAAATCCAGAAGAACTGTGGCAACATCTCTGAGATGCTTTAAGAGTCCTATACCTACAAAGCTACAGTACTGTTAAAATTTTCAGGCAGTTAGGCACATAAAATGAGGATGCTGTCAAAAACAAGATTTTAAAACAGATTTTCTTTATCAGTGAACTTCTGTTAACTAAAATAAATAAGCATTTGATGTGACCATCCTTTGCGTTTAAAGTAGCTTTCGCCCTATGTGCACTTATGCATAGTTTTTCAGGTAGCTTTGCAGGTAGGTTACTTGAAACATCTTGGAGATGTTGCCACAGTTCTTCTGGATTTAGTCTGTCTCAGTTTTTCTGCTTCTTCATGTCAGACAGACTGGATGATGGTGAGATCAGATCTCTGTGTGGAGCACTGGCTGTTGTCAGACTCCTTGTGCAAACAAAAATCTCACTAGATTATTACAGTTAATGGCAAACAGAATGTTTGGAAATATTAACTGATATTTTTTACTGACACACTACAGCAAAAGATAGAAATAACTTACTTTAAACTATTTTTTAGCTGGTGAAAATACTAGTGGCCTAAGACTTTTGCACAGTACTGTCTATATATATATGAAGAGTTCCAATGCAAAAGCCTCTAAAAGCCATCTTGGTCAAAAATAAGATAACGATACTAAGTGAATGCTCTCCATGCATATTATATGTTCATCAAGTACCTTCACTTCAAATGCGCTAAATACCAGCCTAAACCCATTCAGAAGTACCAGTACTTACGTAGAAATCTATACATAGTAGCCAGAAAGAAATGCTCATTTTAAAGAAAAACATCAGACGTACTTAGAGGCTTTGCATCTGAACTCTTTATATATATACACACACACACACATATATATACACTACCGTTCAAAAGTTTGGGGTCAGTAAGACTTGTAATAGTCTTTAAAGTAGTCTCTTATGCTCATTAAGGCTGCATTTATTTGATTAAAAATATAGAAAAAAACAGTAATATTGCAAAATGTTTTTACAATATAAAATAATGTTTTTTATTTTAACATACTTTAAAACAGAATTTATTCCTGTGATGAAAATCTGAATTTTTATCAGCTGTTACTCCATACTTAAGTGTCACATGATCCTTCAGAAATCATTCTAATATGCGGATTTATTATTAGAATGATCAATGTTGGATAATATCAACAGTTGTGCTGCCAAATATTTTTTGGAACCTGTAATTTTTTTTTTCAGGATTCTTTCATGAATAACAAGTTTAAAAAGTACAGTGTTTATTAAAAATATTAATATTTTATAACAATGTAAATTATTTATTATTAACTTTTAATAAACTTTTAATTATTAACTTAATACATCCTTGGTGAATAAAAGTATTAATTTCTTTAAAAAAAAAAAAAAAAAAAAAAAGAAACAATAAAAATGTACTGACCCCAAACTTTTGAACGGTAGTGTATATATATTTTAGTGCCTTGCAAAAGTATTCATACCCCTTAATTTTTTTCACACTTTATGTTGCAACCTTATGCTAAACTGTTAAACTACTTTAAATTACTTTTTCCCCACAATCTACACTCCATACACCATAATGACAAAGCACAAAACAGGTTTGTAACAACATATTAGAAATAAAAAACTTAAATAATTCCATTGCATAAGTATTCATACCCTGGGTCACAAAAAAGTAATTTAAGAAAGTTTAACATAAGGCTGCAACATAACAAAACATGAAAAAAAAAAATGGAGTATGAATACTTTTGCAAGGCACTGTATATATATTTAACATTTTAAAATAACAGCATTTATTTAAAAAGGAAATTTTATGTATATGTCACAAATTTTAAATATAAATCATTCATGTATAATACATATATAGAAAATATACATTTAAATTATAAATGTATATATTTTTCATCATAAAATATAAAATATTTAATAAATATTAAAATGTTACTGTATATCACATATATATTCACCTCAAAACCCTTTCACCGATCACTGTTCCCCTGAAATTTAATCTGAAAGCAGCAGACAAAAAATTAGAGTTAGCGTTAAAGAATATTAAAGAGTAAATAACAACAGCATTAATTCTCTAATTAATGTGATAATGACTGGCTGACTGAACAAAATAAAGCCTGACAGGATGATCTGAATCACCGTGAAGGAGTTTATTTTGCAGTAATGACCGTCTGAAATTGAGGCATTAATAAAATGGACCTCTGTCTGAGTGGAGGACGGTTGTTTGTTGAGGACGTGTGGTTGATCTCCTCAATGTTGTCATTCTGATCTGCTGTTGGCTCTCCAGATATGCTGTTTCGTCTGTTTGTGCCTTCAGCTGTTGACACACAAGTTCACAAACTTGACTGTAAACTTTAAGGTAGTGCGACATTCACCCTTTGCATTTACAGTATAAACTTCACGCCTACTGGTGAAGTCCAGTGTGATGGTGCTGGTGGAGGTGCCTTCTGGACTGTAGTGCAGACTAAGAACAGGCTCTGCTGAGGCACTGCTGACAGACTCTGAGGAAACGCCCCCGTCTGGAATGATGGGTTAAATCAATTTAATATCATGATTCATGCAATTTAGAGTATCTGTCCATTATTACATGCATTTTGTAATTTTACTGTATGCATTCTTCAACCCTATAAAACTTCCTGAATTGTTTTTCATACACAAATTTATAAAGCCTCTAAATTATGAACATGATCACATTTTTGCTGAAAACGTGTTGTACACAATCTACTACATTCCTTCTGGCATCTAATTGATAGTTCATACTGTTTTAGCAATTAAAAGGCCTTTTAGTATAAATGTAAAACTGTTCACCTTTAGGTTGAGGTTCATGTATCTTATTGCTGTGAAATCTACAGATTTTTTTAAGTAAATGTAAAAATAATTTTTATACTGTTAGCAATATTTCAAGATGAAAATCTACTACCCAAGCGAAAAAATAAATATACTTAACTGTATTTAAATACAATTATTTCATGCTAAGTATACCACAAATACATTTACATATTATGTACTTAATAAAAATACCCTGCAATTGTACTTTTAGTATACTAACTTGGTATATTTAAAGTCTGCTAAATTGGAACAACTAATTTTGTACTTAATGCACTTTAATTGTGTGGCAGTAGTGTTGAAGTCTAACTGAAGATATACTTAAGTACTAAAGTGGAACTATTACAAGTATACTTTAGGTACACTTTAAATATTTTGTATTTAAAGACCGATATTATTCAAAGATCATACAATCCTCGACAGTAGTGACATATTTTAGGCCTAATATTAAGAAACATGAATTGCGTACAAGTAGTGCTCCAAAATAAAGTTTAATTATAATTTTTAAATCAGTAAGTCTTGAGCAATATGTTAGTAAATATATTAATAGACTTGAACTATACTTAGTATAAAGTAAATGCTTTTTAAATCTATTACATTTTTACTAGGGTAGACTGAAGCAACTTACTTGATAATCCAATTTTCCATTTTTCAACATTAAAAATCATGTTAAAATATGACTATCAAATATGATCCATCAGCATTTTAGTGAATGTTTATTTTATCTCTCATCATTACACTGCATTGCATTATATGTTTTGCCTTTACAAAAAAAAAAAAAAACAACTACAGAGCGTTGATCATAAAACTATATTGGGCAGATACATAGTGACAACTGATATTTATATGTATTTTATGTAAGTAGTCTGCTATACTGATCTTACTTTTTGGACATAATAAATACCAGAAACTACACTAAATTGCATGTTTTTGCTCAGTTTGGGCCTCTAAATAAATGTTATTCCTCTTTGAGTATGAGCTCCATATTCTCCTATATCATACTAAAATACACAGAAGCCTGATGTAACAAATATGACACTCAATATAAATATATATTCATAGAATTTTTTATTTTAGTTACTAAAGGTTCAATAACATGTCACAAAAAAAATGTCAGGCTTTCCGGCGTTAAGAATGTGAGTGCCACTATTGTTATTATATATAAGTAGTGGCTCACACAAGCATATCTGTAAAGATAATACTGTAAAAATACTTGAGGATCACATTGTACCTTGTGAAGTAAATGACCAGGGATCCGCTGTATCTTGAGCGTGGGTCAACGTCTCTGCACTTTGCTCTACTTGTGCTGGTTCAGGAGCGGTACTTCCTGACAAAAAAAAATAGTATGTTTTGACCTCAGATTTTAAATAATATACTTTCTAACAATGAGAATACAAGTTAGATGACAAAAGCTTGAGTTTCACTTGTTGTGCGTGATTGGGGTTGATCTCGGTTATTCTGGGCTTCCTCGTACCACCTGGACAACATGTCTGACATTCTCTGCATCAGCGACGTGCTGGAGCTGGACTCTCCTGATCAAGACACTCGCGTCATTTAAAGAGCATGACCATTTAAAGTGGCAGAAAAACACAACATTATTGTCTGTTGGTGTGGACGCTAACATAGTTATCATAACGGTTAATTTTATTGCTATTGATTTTGGTGTGAATGGGCTTTTAAAGGCATAGCTCAACTTAAAGTTAAAGTTCTGTCATTTGCTCACCCTCATGTTGTTTTCAACTTGTAAGACTTTCTTTCTGTGCAATGCAAAAAGTGAGTTTTTGAACAATATCCTACCCACTCAGTGAAAAGGAATGAGAACTAGTATTGTCAAGCTTTAAAAAAGACAAAAAACAGCCTAAAACTTTCATGAAAGTGGTTAATACAACTCATGCATAATGGGATATACTTAAATATACTGTATACTCAAAATCATCCATTCACAGAAGATGTCTAATTTGTGAATGAACGGTTCTTTTACTGTTCTTTTCAATGAATCAGATCCAATTTCATTCTGAATCTTTTGTTTTACTAATTCAGTTCTAGAATTCATACTTGAATGATCCAATCGCAGTAGAAGACTAAAGGTCACTGCACACTGAGTCCGAAATTTTCATATGCGTTTTTTCATATTCATAATTCTAAAAATTTGTCACTCACAGAAACCTTGCACACTGTGTCCGATTTGTATATTCATGATTTTGATTTTGTTGTCCATGCTCTTCTTAAAAAGAGAAAAATAAAGGACATATTGGGTCCATTTAATTATAAGACATAGAGAGGAAGGAGAGAATACTTTTTCTGTGCACAGGCTCCTTAAGGAGCTGCGGGACTTTCCCAGGCGATTCAAAGTTTACTTCAGAATGTCAGTAAATTTTGATGCTTTGCTAGCATTACTGGAGCCACATATTATAAAGAACACCACTAATTTCTGTGAACTCAGTGTACAAGGACCTTTACAGTGCTTTGTGCTGCGAGACAAAGTGGATGACGCACTTTGGTCAGATGCAATTCTGGATTTTAGCTCTTGTACGGTGGCTCTGAACTGTCAAAACACCTCTCAAAATGCTCGCTACGGATGCGAAAAACGTAGAAAATTTAACCCGATCTGAACTTTTTTATGATGGACGAAAGTTTCGGAGGCAGTGTGTAAACGTGATTGACACAAAGCTCCCATTCATTCATTTGAAGTGCAAAGTGAGTAGAATCACCAGTAATTATTCAAACTTTCTTTTTTTGTGTTTCACAGAAAAAAGAATGTCATATGGGTAAGTAAATATGACAGAATTTCATTTCAGAATTTCATCAACTATTATCCAATTTTTTGTACAGTTTACTGTGTTTAGTTTTGAGGGTATTTCAAACATGTGACATGAGCTGATGTGACTCCTACCATCACGCTCCCTCTCGCTCTCTGGGCGTGCGCGTGGTCCCGTGTCTGACCAATCTCCTCTCACTCTCAGACGCTTCACAGGGGGGCGCAGCAGCTGAAGGTGACATCCACTGTCAGTTGGTCAGTCAACAGACAGCAACTGCAACACTAGCAATGACCCTCTAAGTGTCTTTACACAACCAAGATAAGGCTGCTCTGTTCCAGCTCAAAATTGCTCTGAGCACAGTAAACAGTCTGTCTAAAGCATTTTGGTCACACCACCCTTTAAACCTAAAATCTAAGATCTTTATGGGAGCTTGTTTCCACCACAGAATAAAAAAGGTAATTAAGCTGTCTTAAGAAAGCCAACTTACTGAAATGCTATTTAAGCCTTCATTTTCTAAGACAAAATTTTAAAATGTGTCTCCTCCTAGAGCTTTCAAGCTACAACCATCAAACTTGGGACAGATCTTTAGACTGGGCTGACTCAGGTTGGTATATCTTTTCTAATTGATCTGGCTTATTGTAGAAGTCCACTTCCAGAACAGCAATTTACATATAATGTACTCACCCCCTTGTCATCCAAGATGTTCATGTCTTCCTTTCTTCAGTCGTAAAGAAGTTATGTTTTTTGAGAAAAACATGAATGGACTGATTTGGTGCCCCGAGTTTGAACTTCCAAAATGCAGTTTAAATGCGGTTGTAAACGATCCCAGCCACGAAAGAAGGGTCTTATCTAGCGAAACGGCCGGTTATTTTCATAAAAAATAATACAATTGATATACCTTTTAATGTCAAACGCTCATCTTGTCTTACTCTGCCTGAACTCTGTGTATTCTAGCTCATGACAGTTAGGGTATGTTGAAAAACTCCCATCTCATGTTCTCCCTCAACTTCAAAATCGCCCTATATCGCTGTTTTACCTTTGTTAAAGGTGTTTGATCTTCTTTGCATGTTCACTTTGCAAAGACTCGGTCGGAACTTCTGCAGCGATGTAGGATGATTTTGAAATGATTTTTGAAGTTGAGGGAAAAATACAGTCTGAGTGCTGAGTGTTTGAGATTAAAAAGTATTTAAATTGTATTTTTTTAATGAAAATAACCGATCGTTAGGCTAGATAAGACCCTTCTTTCTCGGCTGGGATCGTTTACAACCGCATTAGGGATCGTTTGAAGTCGCATTTAAACTGCATTTTGGAAGTTCAAACTCTGGGCGCCATAGCAGTCCATTATATGGAGAAAAATCCTGAAATGTTTTCCTCAAAAAACACAATTTCTTTACAAGTGAAGAAAGAAAGACATGAACATCTTGGATGACAATGGGTACATTATCTGTAAATTGTTGTTCTGGAAGTGAAGTTCTCCTTTTAAGAAGGTCAAAACTTTTGAGTGTTTATCACTAGGAAAGCTTAATGACTATGCTAGAACAAAATGCAAAATCATGTTAGGAACATAATAAAACATGTTAGAAACATGCTAATCAACTGCAATCAGACTAGGCTTTCTCAAGCCAACCTCAAAGTTTGTTCTCAAACTACTCATCTAGTTACAATTTTTATTTTACAATTCTGACAAAAATCATTTCAAAATCATCCTACATCACTGCAGAAGTACCGACCCAGTCTTTGCAAAGTGAACTTGCAAAGAAGATCAAACACCCTTACCAAAAAAGGTAAAACAGCGATATAAGATGATTTGAAGTTGAGGAAGAACATGAGATGAAAATTTTTCGACATACCTTAACTGTCATAAACCTGAAAAAAAAAAACAGTTCAGGCAGAGTGAGACAAGATGAGCGTTTGACTTTAAAAAGTATATAAATTGTATTATTTTTATGAAAATAACTGATCGTTTTGCTAGATAAGACCCTTCTTCCTCGGCTCGTTTACAAGATTTTTCTTCTCTGAATTTTAAATTTAGAAACTTACAATTGCGAGTTTACAAAGAAAATCTGAATTGTGTGATATAAATTAAGAGAAAAAAGTCAGAATAATGAGACAAAATGCCAGAATTTTTTTTTTTATGAATTCATTTTTTTTTATCCCATGGTGAAAATAAGCTTCCATAGTTCTCTACTACCCAGTGAAGTCAAAGAATAATGAAATGGACTGACAAGTATAGCACTTCTGGTTTATTTCTGTCTATAGTAGATGGTCATGTAACTTCTAATGCTGTTTTGGGAAAGGCATGCAAGCTCTCCCCGGCCTCCCACAGCTGAGAACACGCTATGCATTCTGGGAAAACATAAGGATAAGGCCCTGGTACAGAGTGTTCCTTACATAGAACCCCTGATATCATGAGTGCTGAGTGATATTGTGCTCAAGATGATTTCAACACTTTGACTTGAGCAATTAAATCACAGAATGTACGCAACAACAGCAAATAAACCCGGAAAGCCTCATTTAAAACACAAACAAAACATCTTTAAAGCCGTTTCTCAGACTTACCCCCTCGCCCTTGTTTTTTGGCAACTCTTTTAATTTAGATGCTTTGTCATCTTTAGGATCAAACAGGTAGATGTAGTCTGAAGAGAAGCTGGCGAGAATTTCTCGTCCATCAGAGCTATAACACAGCGAGGTCACACGGCAGGACCGCCCAGCCAGGTGAGGAGGCACAAAACGAACACAGATACTCGTATTTCCACTGCTATAGCGGCAACCTGGGGAAGGGAATATCATCATAAAAAAGATCTAAATATTATTGTGTGTATTTATATTTGATTAAAGACTACAAAGACATCTTTTTCTTTAGAATAGTATGCATGTAGAATAACATCAGAACTAGAATGGGAATTAAGAAAGTAAATAGAGTCTATTGTGATTTCGCAATCTTAAATGCTTGAATACCTGTAGATATGGTTCCCAGCATCCTCCTGTCATATATCCGGACTGAACTATCAGAGCAGCCCAGGGCAAGATAATATGGCTCAGTGGGCGAAATAGCCATAGAACTGACTGCCCTGCGACAGTTAACCAAAACGTCCTGGTTCAACCCAATAACAAAAAATATCAGCAGAAATAAATAAAATCAAATGTGTCTGAGCAAAGTATAAAATTTTGTACTATGTACAAAAAAAATTGGTCCGTACATCTTTGCAGCTACTTTTGCCACAGCCATTTTTTAATCTGACATCAAACCATCGAACTGTTCCATCTTCTCCACATGAGAGAAAATAGTTTGGGTCACTGGGTATTGTGAGAACCTGTAAAAAATAAATTAAAAAAATAAATACATAAAAATAAAAGAGTAAAGGGGTCATCATATAAGTTTTAAAAATGTAATAAATATTTTAAATGTACATCATTTTTCATCCTGCTCTCGAAGAAGCAAAATCATGTGATTAATCACTAATTATTTGATTTTATTTTATTGTAAGCAATAGTTGTGTTTCTCTTCAGTTTCATATTTCTAACTGTACTATCTGTATGGTGGACAGAAAAAAAATCCTTTTTTTTTTTATTTTACACATGTTTATAATCTTTTATTTTTTGCTATGTAAATAGTACTTTATACATTCAAATGTATAGCTGAATTTATAGTATATTTTATAGTATCATGATGCTTGTGTACCTGATAGGTTGTCCCGTGGTGGCAGGTATATTTGTACTGGATGAGCTCAGGGCTGCGGGTGATGTTGGTGTAATGAATATTTCCATCTTCTGCTGCAGACACAATCCAGTGATCGCCGGACTCAGGCATAAACCTGGCACTGTAGATGCTGGCACCATGATTAGACGGGACCGTTACAAGCACCTACGGGACAGAACAGACCATGAGGACCATGTGATGTGAATAAGTGGCTGAATAAAAAGAACTAGAAGTAACTCACCTTCCTGCTGTAAGGATCTGTGATGATTAAATTGCAATCATCTGATCCAGATAAAATATATTCACCTGTGTCATTCCAACATATAGTATTTACCTGAGAAGGAAAGAGAGCAAACATGTGATTATTAGTTTATGTACTCTGTCTTTAGGATTACAAGTATTACTCACACAGCCATTATGAACATCAAGTGAGGCTTCAAGTTTCAGTCTCTGGACAAACTCTAGTCTGTCTAAGAAAAAAAAATATGAAACATTAGAAAAAGTAATAAAGTAGTTTTAGTCTTATTTATTTATGTCCTAATAAAATGAATAATACTCACAGCAAGTATTGCATTATCTAACTAATAAAGCAAGTATTACAACATAATTCTTACCTAAATAATTTGTTCGAATAAAGTCGGTTCTTTCATCCACACCGATAGCGCGTTTTCTTATGTCCCAAATAAGTTTATTCTTCCGCAACATAGTAAAATGGTTTGTCTTTAAATAGTGTTATACAGACTGCTGCTTTGTTTACCTTCGTCTTAGTCTGTTTTAAAACCTAGACAGCTGTATATTACGCAACACAGCGACTATTAGTGGTGTTTTGTTCGTGATCGAATCGTGGTTTTGAACGAGTCGTTCTCGTCCACCGTTTTTATTTACTTAAGTTTCTCACTTCAGAAGCGCCTCACTGCTTTCCTGAGGCTGTGGCTTTACATACGGACTGTAATAGACACTTCTTTGCCACCACCTACTGGCGTGACGATGTAACCTGCAGACTGGCTAGTGAATGAATCTTTTGAGTGAACTGTTTCAAAAGATTCGAGTCACTGGGAAGAATCAAAATTCCCACCATCGCGGCCATTAGCTGTCTAATATCTGTAGCTGAAAAAGCCGAAACCTTAATTGAGCCGCATTCATGATGCTTACACTTTTGAGCACGAAAACTGTAAAAACAAATACTGCAAATTTTCTCCAAGCAATATATAAAAAACAACTGACAGAAATCGTATTTGCATAGGCCGGTAATCGCGAACGATTGTTATTAGTCCATCTACAACAACGCTGAGAAAAGTAACAGGTACCACTTACAACCAACAGGTCTACTTTCCCAGCGGTCTACCAATTTATCTGAATTAATAATATAATATGAATAACAGTCTGGGGAGGAAATGTAATATCTTAAATAAGTTTAAATACTTTAAATATTTAAAGTTTAAATAGTTTATTAAAGTGAAAACGTCACGATTTGGTCAGTTACCCGGATGCGCGGCCACACTAGCGATACTAGGATGTAAACAACAGCATGGATTGTACATTAACGTACTACTGAATATGCCGTTATGCTCATTTTTGCTGTCTAAACCATTGAAAAAACGCGTGGAAGCTGCTAAACCATATAGAGATGAACTTAGTGAGCAATATTTT
This sequence comes from Cirrhinus mrigala, assembly GCA_036247105.1. Taxonomy (NCBI): domain Eukaryota; kingdom Metazoa; phylum Chordata; class Actinopteri; order Cypriniformes; family Cyprinidae; genus Cirrhinus; species Cirrhinus mrigala. The sequence continues at coordinate 5,849,466 of CM070012.1, forward strand.
GACAAAATAAAGTTAATAAGTGGTAAAGATAAGTACGAGCAGTATTAATTAAGATATTAGGCTAATATTTCACCTACCTGACTGGAAATGATAAGAACAAACACAATTGTTGTCAAGATTCTTGCCCTGGAAATCCTCGTTCAGTTTGTCAAACGCCTTTAGTTCCTCAGACAGTTTTTTGCACACTTCTCCTTGATTTGTTCTAACTTTAGGCAGTCTGTAGTACTCCAAATGTTTTTCCCGGTCTGACCGATTGGTACAGCCCAAAACATGACAATAACTGACCGTTTTTAGCAAGAATAATCAGCAAAGTTTGGTTTGGTTATGAGGCATTGTTTATGTTCAGTGCCGTTAATATGGCTGATTGATCTTCTTGATGATTTTTTCTTTGTTCATGCTTTCCACCTTGATTCTTGAAAGGCACTATATAACTCACTATTTATCTAACTATCCATAATTATAATTATTTATTATATATTTATTTTATACTATATTTCATTACATTTTATTTATTTAATCATATATTACAGGTCATACCCTCAGGTTTAAACATTCTTTAGCAGTGATTGTTATGGATTATGCTCTTAATATGACAACTTATCATAGACTAATTTCAGGAGCGCTGGACCTGTTCCAGCCAGCTAAAGTGTTCCCATTAAAACCAAACAGACATCAGCGGCCAACCATCATTGTTTAAAAGGGCTCTTCCCGTTTTCCTGGAATACTCAATTATCTGACCCTTATTTAATAAAATCCAGCTTTAAAATGATCAATCTCAATGTGAAGCTGTCCATATTCCTCCCCAGCACTCCAACCCCCGTTACACTGACATTTACGCACCATTTACTCACAGCACATGCTGCTCCTCTGCCACATTTAAGGCCATTTTCTCTTTAAAGCCTCTGAAAAACCTTCTTTCTGAAGCAAATTTTGTAGAAAAGAAACATTGTCCATTATGTTTATTGTGATGGCAGGATGGAACAAACTCAATGAGGGAATCAGGATGGTGGAGTCAGTGAAGAAACCTTAATTAGCCACAGATAAAGTCTGATCTGTGTTCATTCTTGCATGGATCGTCTCAAGGATCAAGACCAGCTTCATTCCCATTCCATTATGAGGCATCTGAGACCCTTAACTGAAATTCAAGGTGCTTCAATGCTGGTTAAGATGACAAGAAAACATGCAGAAACATACACAGTTAAATTAAATGTTTCTTTGCAAAAGAGCAGTTTGTAGTGAAGGAGTCTCATTTGGAAGAAAGAAATGCTTCAGTAATCAGTTCACCTGTGAGGTCTGACAGCTACACACACACACACAACATGTGTCTTATTAAGGGTGACTTTGGTCTCGTCAAGCAACAAAAGAAGAAATATGGCCAGAACTTACCACTATAACAGAAACCTTTTCATTTTCCTCAGCACTTAAACTGTTCTCAAACGTGTCACTGTACAACTTTCATCCTTCATATCTCGGAGTGAGTCATGATGCGGACAGAGTTTTTAATATCCATGTGACAACAGCAGTCGATATTTCATTAAGATGAACATAAGCAACGGTCCAGAAACGTCCCATGACGCATGGGCGTATATGAAATAAAACAAGATGTGCAGACGGACACTGAATGACCTGCTCTGCCTCACAGCACTGAGGAGAGAAATATTATCCAGATCAGTCAAGATCATATCGGTGCTGCTGACACTCGCTTACACGTCCTCACACACAGGACACAAATGATGACTTTGAGATTCCTGTGACTTTCAGAACAGATTTTATCTGTATGTATATGGCGATTGACCTGAAGTCAGTGACATAAGAAGTTGCAGCAGTGTGGAGTTTCTTCTGCTGTCAGAAATGAGAAATGGTCTGTCTGTCCTACTCAATCCATATGTCATGTCCATTCTCCATATGAGTCTTACCTTTAAGTAGAGACACAGCACAATAATATTTTACAAGACATCAGCCTTGTCAGTGCAAACTGAGGGGAGGTGAACAGTTTTATTGCACTGATGTACACTTGAGAGAAAAACCAATGTTTTTACTTGTGTTTCTAAATCTCTAAAGAATTAGTCTTATTTGTATCTTTTTTTTTCTGCTGAAGGCATCATAACACATCAGTTTGACATGAAAAGCAAAAAAATAAATATAAATAAAGAAAATTGCATGTGGACACTAAATCCATCAACTTGATGTCCTAAATGGGTAATTAACACCACAACAAACATAATAAGTGCATTAGTGGTTCTGAGTGGTGTCTTTAGATGGAGTTTGATTTACATAATAGATGAAGCCAGTCAAGTCAGATCCAACTGGTCTAATCGATCTTGAAATAACCTCATCCCATAAACTCAAAAGGGAAAAATAGTGCACTTATTGCGTGTTATTAAAAAACTTTTGATTATAGAAATTATTAAAGTTCACATATAAAACACCTTCGGTTGTTTGTCTTCGGGAATATCTGAACGTTTTTGTAACTCTCAGTGTTTCCTCAGAAATTGAGCATTTGCAGTCTTTGATGTACGGTTGTCTGCTGAAGTTAGGCAAGGCTGACATAACAAGTTTTTCATTCTCAAAGATATGCTTTGCCTCATGAATGTGTGCCTGTACTCAGTGAAAAGTTTTCCCTTTGAAGAACTCCCTCAGGAAAGGAAAACCCCAATGTGTTTCTCACCGATAATGATTTATAAGGATTCATCGTCATCCTTCTGGCTGCTCACCTCGTCTGCTGTGGCCTTTGTAATCTCCTAAAACTCCTGTAAACTTAAAACTGTTGAGGTTGTGTAGAGTTTAGAGATTGTTGAGGACAGAGTCTTTAGAGACAGCTGCTTTTGTTGTATTGAGCTGTCCACGGTGCTGAAATGCTGCCAGGTTGGCACAAATTATGAGCTGAAGTTTACGTTTGTCAATATTTTTCAAAAAGATAAGCATAATGGATGATTGTGTAAGTATGCAATTCAAGACTGAAATGAAACAGCTGTCTCATTGCACTGTGACAAATTGCCTCCTTGAGGATGTGTCTGAAAAAATGTTTGTTTTTTAATTCCACAGAAAGTGGAACAGTCACAAGAGATTTGCAAAGAAAAAAAATGCTTGTACATACATTTGCATTTTTCTGTGAACTAGATATATTTTTAAATACAATTTACAGAATAAAGGCTCTATTGTGTAAGTAGATATTTTTCCTAGGCTATCACTTGCTTTTTATTTTATGAATTTTCCTGTGATTTCTGTTATGACTATACCGCCATAACATTTTCTAGCCGGTTTCTTGGTAAGCAGCGCCGTCCAGTGGTATTTTTAGATAGTGTTAATTTTTCTGGTTCCAATTTGAAGACGAAAATTTCCAGCTCTTCGATTATTCTAATTTCTTTCATTTTTTATTTAAATGATCATCCTTAATTCTTTTCATTTTGATAAAACAATTTAAAATTAAATTAAACATTTTTAACATATAAGCTTACATTTTTCATATATAGGTATTCCCACTTACTGATACAGCAAATTCAATTTTCAACATTAAATTTGTGATGGCTTTTTAATCACTTAAAAGGATTACAATTATTTTTGAATCCCGTTCATTTCACCATGTTACTTTAAAGTAATTGTAACCAATGTAATGTACCTAAAGAATAAAACCCAGTTCACACACAAAAAGCAGACTGCAAAATTATTATACATTTCATTTACATCTCTATTTCTGACGGGATTACTCTCTTTTGTTATTACACACAGCTGTTGCTGGAGGAAATTAGTGTTATTGGCTGAATTCTCTCTTCTCAGTTCCCTCACTTTATGCCATGTAGGTTTAAAGGATTCCCATGTGGTCCTGCCAAGCAGAGCGAACTTGAAAGTCAACGCGAACATGAAAACAGAAAAAAACTCTATCTACATTCTTAATGATGGTATTAGTGTGCAAGATACGTCAGTGCAAATTACTCTCAATATTAAAACAGCACTCTTAAAAAAACAACAATAATAAACAAAATAGACTTAATTTGCTTTTGAAATGACTTCTCAGTTGTTTGACTTGATGCCAGATATCCACCTTTTCTTTAACGCAGAGGCAGTGTTGCCAAGTCTGTGGTTTTCCCGCGGAATTGGGCTACTTTAGCACTGTTGCCCCGGGTTGTTTTTGATGTCCGCGGGTTGAATGGACTCCAATTATGTCATATTTAGCCCTTGAAATGCGAATTTACCAGGGAAAAAACGTGTATTTTATCGGGACACCCCCCTCCCCGCCTCGAAACGCGATTGGGCTAGTTTTGGGCGGGTTTTGTTGTAGAAACCTGGCAACCCTGCGCAGAAGTAGGTGAGATGGGTGAGACTTCTGGTTTATTGGTAAACCGGTAAAACTGTTTGCATTACAAACCAGTGTGCTCATAAATAAGATAGGAGATTAAAATAATATGGTAAGACACACCAATCTGCAATATCAAGCAGCAAAACGAGCTGTTTTGTACAGTTAAAAATAGCTGTACATATATGAGACCGGAAGCCAGACCCATAACATTTTCAAATGACCGCGCCCACTCTTACAGAAAGAAAAAGGTGGATAGCACTCTGCTTATTCTGCTTGATTTGTGTAGAAAGCCATGCCATTTTGGCGAATAGTGTTTTAAATTGAATATGTAATCAATATATACACATGAGATACAATTTTATGATTCTATTTAGCATTCTGAACCAATTTCCAACACTTCCGATTCCATTCCCAACGTAAAAACACCATTTACAAATTAACAAATATAAAGCTTTTGTCCCTAAAAGTGAGCTAAATATGTAAAAACATGATATCCACGAAAGTAGTGAACATATTGCATCAAAATAATATATAAGTGACCATATCGTTGAGTACAAGAAGTCTATAACCATGAAGTCTGTCTCACAAGTCATTTATTGGTTTTCTGCTCAACATATTCCCCACAGAGCGTTTAGGTTTGCAAACTGTGAGACTGGCAAGTATTGGTTACAGTCATTTTGAGGTAAGTGAGGCAGGCACGCTGATGAATTGAGATTTTAATTCGGACAGACAGGCCGGTGCAGTCAGTGTGAATGGCCTGAGGCAAACAGAAGATGGCGCCACTGCCGCACTGTTCCTGGATCAGCGGAGCCAGTCAAATGAGCGTCACCGCGACCCAGCGGGAGTCATTAAGATGTCGCAAAAGCGAGCACGAGTTGTTTATTAAACACCACAGAGCTATGCATTGTGCAAGTCAATATTTTGAAGGCCTATCTCATTAGATTTGTCTTCATGACTTTCTAATGAACTCAGCAGGGATTTAATATAAGGGACTTGCCTTGGCTTATTTAGGAAATGATTGATTAAATCACTTGCCAAATATGCCACGGCAAGGTCCTTACACCACTCGCGTATTTTTGGTGTATAATATAAATGCAAAACTGTTCTATGTCTTGCCTATCAATGTTAGGAAAAGTTTCCCGCTATTTTTGCTATGTTCTTCCAACTTTCCTGTCGTTTCACCATCTTCTGACTCACAGAAAATCGCCCGAGCTTCCCACATGCTGCCGCGGAAAGCAGAGAGGGAGCAAATTAGGTGGCTATTTCAGTCGTCTGTAGCTGGAAAGGTGATATCTTCTGCATCCATCTTTCTGAGCAGGTGAAAAATTAATTAGGGATACGTCTCTGGTGTTGCTGGAAGCAAACGGAACAATGCATAAGTCATCAGAATAGATTGCTGCCTGTCACCTGCACAAAAAGTCACAGCGTAAGCCTCATTAATGGCATTTATAGATTTGCCAGGGGAAAATGCCAAAGTGTGTGAGGATGACAGTCTGGACATGCTGTTCCCACACACTGTCTGAGACTGTTGTTTTTCTGTTCCTCACACACTAGCAGCGGTTGACTGTGTTTATCGCTGTCCCTCATCCACCTCTTCTGCAGAAAACGACAGGATAGCAGGCTTGTTATTGCATCTTGAAATGTTCAGCACAAATCAATGTATATTTCTAGTGTATTACATCAAATTAGCCCGTGTATGTTTTTAATATATTATGTATTTATATATAAATATGTTTATAAACATCATGCTAGAGATAAACATAAATACACATCAATCCATTCTGCAAACCGATTGTCCTAAAACATAAATATATTCTTATATCCACGCGGAAGTAAGCCTATGAGTGAGACTTCCGGTTCATTAGCCGCTATAGGGAAATTACCAGAAGAATAACAACGTGCCGTAAAGGGTAAAACTGTTTGCACTACAAACCATTTAGCTCATAATTAAGATAATACATTAAAATAATATGGTAAGACACACCAATTTGCAATATCAAGCAGCAAAACAAGCTGTTTTGTACTGCTAAAAATAGCTGGATGCAGATGAGACCAGAAGCCACACCCATAACATTTTCAAATGGCCACACCCACTCTTATGGGAAGAAAAAGGTGGATATTATATGTTTATATATAAGTATGTATTTATATTATAATAAATATAAAAAACATAAGTATGTAATATTTCATATTTATATTTTATTTCTATATAGGAAATAAACTGGGGAAAAAATAGTGTAGAAACAGTTTTCACTAGAAATTGCTAGAAAATTTCACAATTATTAATATTTGGAGTCTGTTTTTATTTTTTACAACAGTTTCAGACAGTGTTTCAGACTCTCTTTTTTTCAGTTTTAGTTATTTTAGTATACCAGCTTAAATCAAATTAAAGTAAGAAATGTTACCTTCGTAAATGTTATTTAATTTCTATTATATTTAATTTCAGTTAACGTTTAGGCTTATTTTATTTCAAGTAACTATTTTCATAGTTTTAATTAACTTTAATAACATTGCAAGTAATTATTGAATTAAGCAGAAAAGGTTAAATTGCCTGAAGAAAAACTGAAATAGTATTTTCTTATTCCATTATCATTTTATTTACAACTTAGAATTCTTTTATTTAATCAGGTTTGTAATTGGTAAAAAGTTAGTAAATGACAATGTGGGAAAGTTGGGGCAGTTTGGGAAATGTACAAGTTGTGGAAGGTGTACTTTTTTCTTTCTTTCTTTCTTTCTTTCTTTCTTTCTTTCTTTCGTTCTTTCTTTCTTCTTCTTGTTTTTTTTTTTTTTTTTTTTTTTTGCAGTCTTATATAAATCTCCTAACACAAAACGGATGTTTCTGTGTAGGAACGGGTCACTGCAGCATTACTGAAAAATCCCAGGGTGCCTGGACCTATCGCTCTCTCCACAGAGAACGGGGCTGTGAGTAATGGCTATAGAGGGCTGCGGTCGCCACAGGAGAGGGGCCACAGCCTGTTGTCCATATTCATGAGCACATCCTTTTCTTTACTGCACCTCTGCTGAAGTTTGCTCTGGAGTGTCATTTGTAACCTATTTAATGTCCCACTATAACTTTCTAGCGTTTCTTTAAAGTGGTTGACACGGTTTGGTGACACCCAATGCCTGATTCTCCAGTGTCATCAAAATATAGGACGTCATATGGACTATGTTCTGGTTTATTTCTGGACTTTAACAGCCTCTGGTAACTTTGTTTTCCTTGTAGTATGAAAAGCAGCATAAACATTCATCAATATGTCTCCTTTAAGGTTTCACAAAAGAAAATCTGAGAGTAAATGTCAAAATTTCTTTGTCAGTTTCAGGTCAGTAAGATTTTTTAAATATTTAATTAAAACTTTTATTCAGCAAGAAAGCATTCATTTGATGAAAAGTGAGACATTTATAATGCTACAAAAGATTTATATTACAAAAAATGCTGTTCTTTTTAATTTTCTAATTATCAAACAGTCCTGAAAAAAATGAATCATGGTTTGCAGAGCATGGCTGTTTCAACACTGATAATAATAACAGATGCTCTTCAGTAGCAAATTAGCATATAAAAATAAATTCTGAAGGATCTTGTGACACTGAAGACTAGAGTAATGATGAAAATTCAGTTTTGCCATCTCAGGAGAAAAATTACACTGTAAAATGTATTCAAATAGAAAACAGCTATTTTAAATTGTAATAATATTTCACAATAAAAAATTTTCCTATATTTCCAATCATATAAAATCAGCCTGGGTGAGCATAAGAGACTCTTTTTAAAAAAGATTACTTTAAAACAACTTTTAAACAACTTACATGGATTATTACGGCCAAAAGTATGTGGACACTCCCTTTGAAAGTACAGCTTTGCCTATTTCAATATTTCCAGCGAAAGCAAATCTTAAAGCCACGCCATGCACGTATTTGCATACAGTAAAGATATCGCACACTGCTGTTGAATTGAGAGAGCTGTTGGATTTCCTCATTCAGAATTTCATTTTCCTTTCATCAGCCTTAATTTTGTTTCAGAGCTCGCTTCTGCGGTCTATTTCGGGAGCCCATTTCTTGAGGTTTCAGGAGATTAGAGCTGTGAGGATGGAAGCTCACAACAGCTCAACAGCTCGTCTGTGCATGACCACATACAGCTCACCAGAGACCACACATTTCTGCATGCTCAGACCCTCAGCCTGTCCACACACACACAAACACACACACACACACACACACACACACATACACACAGTGTCTGTCGTCTGGAATGTTTAAAGAGAAACCACATCAAAAATCTGACAAGATAGCAACTAAAAATATCACTGTATAACAATGTGTAGTCAAATCTATTGAGAATCTCAACTGTGTTGACATGGCTGTTATATTCAATAATTCATTTAAACGGTCCTGCGGTGTGACAAATGAATTCCAAATGAAAGTACAAATATAGTCTCTAAATGAACGCAAAAGCATGAAAACTGCATGCACAATTATGAAAGAAGTATCCCAAAAAGCTGTTTAAAATAGTTTAGATTGAAGCAACTATCTATCAAGCTTCTATCTATGTATCTACATACAGTAGAGACCAAAATTAGAGAACAATCTGTAAATACCGGATTTTTTCTGAAATATTCTTAATCTTCATCACTCAAAATTTGAAGGAATATTAGCTGTAGACCAGAGGTTGCGCTAGACTTTAACATTGTCCATTATTTTGATGGACAGGGGCATACAAATTCCATCATAATCTATTATTAATTTTCTTATTTGAATTTGAATAACACATTTAATTGCTTTTGTTTTTGTTCACATTTTCATTTTTAATCATGAACCTGCGGTTTAACCACTGTAGTGCTTAAAAACAACAAAATACGCTGGGTAAAAAAAAAAAAAAAAAGATTTCTCAATTTTAATAGATTCTCATTTTAATGAACCAATATCGATTCTTAAATCACAATCAATCTTTTGTGCTATGCTCTTTTCAGCGGATGAATGAGCAGTGCGTAGTGCGTCTTCCTTTCAATAAATAGCAATTGGCTAGGCTTTGTGTTACTTCTGATATGAAACAAAGTCTCAGATTTCAAATTCTGTCCATTTTATTAGGAAATTTAAGCAATAAATACGTTGTGGCGTTCTTTAATGTGGCGTGATAAATCGTTGTAGCTTCTGTGTACTTGCCTTTGCATAATCAAACGCATAGGAAAACATTCGTGACAGTCTCGTTTTTGTTCTGGATCCCCTGCTCTGCTGCCAGACTGGAGCGCACTCGCCACCAACTGGACAGGGGTGGGATTGCAGCTACAGTCTACAATAGATCACCCTCAGTGTAATCTGTCAAAATGACAGACGGCCTTCAGATTTTTCCATCACTGGTAAAAAAAATTCCGTCACTGACGAAGAATTTTCAGTTAACGTGACCTCTGCTGTATAAAATATCCAAGGCATTTCAACAAAAACTTTATTGTAAAACACAGTAATCAAAATTAGAGACCAGTAACCACTGAAGTACAAAAGATTACAACTAAAATTTTGGAGGGTTACAGCTGTCAGAAATTCATAGGAAGTGTAGAGGCCCTTGCTTTGAATGATTTCAGCACATCTGCTGCCGCAGGACATCATTAGTTTCTCAGTCTGCGTTGGTGTGATCTTGGTCCACTCTTCTTCCACTCTCTTCCATAGTTTGGTAACTGTAGTGGGTTTCTTAGTCATAACTTTGTCACCAAGGATTTTCCAGAGATTTTAAATTGGGTTTAGATCAGGAATCAGGCCCGGCCATTTCATTATTTCAATATTTTTAGCTTTACGGAACTGCTTTACCCGTTTTGCACTGTCACAGGGGTGTTGTCTTGAAAATTGCAAGCTGACTGGGAGATGCTTGTAGGGAAGGAACTGCATGTTGCTGAAGGAGGTACTGATAAATATTGGCATCAATCCTGCCATGCAGCTGTATAAGAGGTCCAATTCCAGGTGCAGAAAACATCATCCTAACCATGACACTTCCTCCTCCACCTTTCACTGACTATGCACTTGGGCTTCAATTTTTCCTCAGTTTGACACTGAACAAAATGTTTCCTATCAGACCCAAATAATCACTAAAGTAAACTTCGGACCAGTTCTCTTCTCTCCACACAACATGCTCCTCAGCAAAAGTAAGCTTAGCTGTATAATTCTTTCTGCTGATGAGAGGCTTGGTCACTGCAGAGTGCGCTTTCAGTCCAACTTCTCTTAAACATGCCGAGACAGATCCTTATGCTGTTCAGCACTGAACTGGCAAGCCAACATGTTCTCACTCCCAACTCGTCACATATTGACGCTTGGTCAGGACCTCTTGGCGTCGCTTTTTGACACTCAAGGTACCCCTTTAGCGTCATTTTTCGACGCACAGGGATATCCTTTTAGCATCGCTTTTCGATGTGCAGGGGCCTCCATTGTTTTTCATTGTTTGTCTTAATTAAATGGTTTGCATGCATTTGTATAAAACTGAAATAATTTTATATAAAGTTATACTTTCATTGGAGCACCTAACCCCACCCCTACCCTAAACAGTTTTGGGGGTAACGCATTACAAGTAATGAAAGTTATGTAATCAGATTACTTTTTTTCAAGTAACTAGTCAAGTAACGCATAACTTTTTAATTTACAAGAAAATATCTGAGTTACTATTTCAAATAAGTAATGCTAGTTACTTTGTTTTCCCATGTATTGACTGACATCTCTCATGTTGCCATGTTGAGAGAAATCAGAAGTAGAGAGGCATTGTGTGAGCTGTGTAATGATGTTGCTGTAGATCTAGACTAAATTTGAACATGCATTAATTCATCTCATTCATCGCAAAAGAAGATTCAGTATTCACCAAATTGAATTAAAACAGTGAAATGCAAACTTAGGATCTAACGCAAACCTGCAATCATTAAATATGTTAACACAAATATCCTTTATTTAATCCTATTTTATTAACCACTGTCTTTGCTGCTGACCTTTGATGATCCAGTTCAACCATACTAATAAGCAAAAATTATTTTAAATAACCTATAATGCTTCATTGTTTTTTATTGCTGAAGAGTGCTAAACTTTCTTCTCCTGCATTCTACTGTAAAGACATGAATTTACTTTTCCTTCAGCCTGATGCTTTTTCATTTCACTTTTTGGTGTAAAATGGCTTTTACATTTGCTAGAAAAAGAACTTTTTATATTAAAAACAAACAAGCAAGCCCTGCCCAGATTTAAAAAGTAATGCAAAAGTAACGTAACACAATCCTTTTCATATAAAGTAACTAAGTAACGTAATTAGTTACTTTTTTTAATGCAATATTGTACTGCATTACTTTTAAAAGTAAGTTTCCCCAACACTGACCCTAAACCTACCCTGAAAAATATAAAACACGTAACAGGCAAATATAAATACAGTCACAGGTATTTATTGCAGAAACTGACTATAAACAAGCAGTATAAAAGCATTACAAACAAGTCCTGTTCCATTCCAAGTCTTCTGAAGCCATACGATATCTTTATGCAAAGAAGAGAGTAAAACCAAAGTCCCTTTAAAGCCGGGCTCACACTACAGGATTTTTTAAATCCTAACTGATTATAAAATCTGGTTGCAGTGCAACCATAAGGAGAATCTTTGCAGATTATCTTCCCTGAAATCTTAAACATGCACACACTACAAGATTTGAGAATTGTGGCACATCACACACTACAAGATATCATTGAGATTATCATGACGGAGGAAGCGCCTCATGTAATTTTATGCAACAGATTGTCATTTCAGCAACTAATGTTTACATATGTTAGCTAGCGTGCTAGCAGATTTATGCACTCACTATGTTGAAAACTGAGACGATTTCACTCCAGAGCTTTCCTTACTCCATGCGGTTGTGGTATGTTTTCAACATATTATACAGACAGTGTTACTACAAAAACATAAGAAGCAGTTTCCTCCATCTCCACTATCCAATGGACCGTACAGCAGCTGTTTTGCGGTCACGCATTGGCTGTTGTGAAAGTACTGACATAACCATAGCCGTGATCATCCCGATTTAAAATCCTAAATATAAAACATGTTTGATATGATCGGGGCGGCCCCGATTTGTGTGAGAGCAGATGGGGAGGTGCAAGATTCGATCTGTGAACATCTCACATTACCAGATAATCCGTGCCGAACATCGGGACCGATCAAGGTGCTCGACAAGATTTTTGCTCCGATTCTCAGGAGGGGAAAACTGGGGCAAAATTGGGCTAAAAATCCTGTAGTGTGAGCCTGGCTTTAAGCAAGACATTTCACTCGGCAGCCATCTTTGAAACGCCTCTCGGCCAGGCAAGAGCAGCTCCTGTCTATTTGAATGGGGAAACATCAAATTCTCCAAAACTGTTGGCCAAGCTCACGATTAAATTTCATATTTGAAATCACCAGTGAAATCAGTCAAGAACTGCCTCATAAATATTGTTCCTCATGCTCCAATAGCGTTAAAAAAGCTTGTTTTTCAGGCTAGATCAGCCAGTGCGCATACGCAGTACTGAGCGCATGTCTCAGAACGCTGTTTCTACAGCAACCAGGACTTTTAACGGACTTTACTAATCAACGATTGGCTCTTTCATTAAGAAGGCGGGGCTTCACAGCCATAATGAGCGTTGCATCTTTTCCCATTCAAAACTATACGAGTGACAAGTCTTGGGTATTCTATAGTCTTTGGTAAAACATAATGTTTTAATTTGCTGAAAATAATCCCCATCAGTTAACGTGCTCACATCCCATTCAAAAAGAAACTCCCGTAGCATGACGCAATCAGTCACAAGACAATGGTATTTCACAACCAAGGCTGATGTAAGGCTTCTTTTGGTGGCATTTTTTAAATTTACACATGAACAGACTGAGCTTTATGGTGGACAGAGATGGTGATCCTGTCTATTCCTCTTACAAATCAACTGTTTTGCCTCAGAAGACTTGGAATATTAATATTTTTTTAATAAATTATGACTGTAGTTGTATCTGCCTGTTATATCTTGTGTTTTATTGACAAATGGTTAGGTTTAGGGGCAGGGGTTGAGTTACATGCTCATAAATGTGTTCCAAATGCCTTTTGTGTCAGCATATTGACACCAAGGGTTTCTTATTTAAAGCAATGGAGGACCCTGCATGTCAAAAAGTGACGCTAAAGGGTCCTGACCAAGCCTCAATATTTGACGAGTTGGGAGTGAGAATGTGTTGGGTGAGCAATTCCAGCTGCAGTGTTGAACCAATTCCCCATTGAGTCTCTGTATCATCCTGTCTTCTCATGCATTTGCCTTACATGGACGACCTGTCTTTTTGGGGGACTTGAATGAATTTATGTCATTGTAAAGCTACAATATTCAAGATATCAAAGATTTGGAATGACTAACTTCTTTTGCAATGGCTGAAAGGGTCATCCCTTTCGCCTTCATCTGCACAATTTATTTGCTCAGTGAAAATTGTAGGAATGCTGCCAGTTAAATATGGTTTGTCATATAATTAAGGAATTAAGGATTAACACCAATAACTTGGAGGTATCTGTAAGTGTTCTCTAATTTTGAGTCATGTTCAGAGCAAAATAAACAGTTGCTAATAATTTTCAGATATATAATACTTCTTTATTTGACTTAATAAGTACACTTGGAAAACAAATCAATTTACACCTGTAGTTGTAACCATGCAAACGTCATTCTCGTTCTATTCATTTCATTTTTAATACCTCACAATCTCACACACGGTACAAACTGAGAAAAACAAGCAAACATAAAAAGATTCAAGTAGACAAATTGGTCCAGTCAGACCTTTTGGACATGTGTCCACTGCATGTCCCTTCTTTTAATATTTTCCAAAACAGAAGAACAGAGAATTACTGTTTGGTATTGCAAAAATGTAATAAACCATAGTTTTCAGTTAAATAACATTCATTGCTCCTCTTAGATCAATTCATTGGCTGTTATTGTGGTATTTAGTCTAGTCAGTAATCATTAATGATCTTTTGGTCTCATGTGAAGAAAGATATCTTCCACATCACATCTTTCAATTGCTTTAGACAGCCGTATTGTGATGAACAGACAATAAAGCTGCAGGGGGAAACAAGTTTTCAATTTCATCAGAATGGATCAAAACATTACAATTGCTGGTAGAGAGCTTTTTATGATGGTCTTAAATGAGCCTGGGTTCACTAACCATCAGACACAAGAGGAGGAGGAGATCTGTTAGAGAGGATGAAGAGGAATGAAATCAGACTGAGGCTATGTTCAGAACAGAATACTAGCTTACTGCCTGAATGCTGTGCAGTATAATAGTAAGTGATACAGTACACATTTTCCATGATAAATGTTTCAGTAGTGTTGCTTTGGATAAAAGCATCTGTTAAATGATTAAGTATGCTACACTTTTGTCACATGACAACTAATAACTTGGAAACCAAAATGATTATTTTGCAGTTTATCTTTAATTGTGAGCAAAAGTGTTGGCAAACCTACAACACAATGAGTCAGTAGATGTTAAAATTGAAGAATGCACTGATATTGAAATTCTGTTAGATACTGATAAGCCAACAAGACAATAATTATATTCATGTTATGGCTGATATAAAACGCTATCCCATTTTACCTAAGTTATATAAAACAAGTGAAGGTGCAGTATGTAAATTTGACAGGCAATTTAAAATATTGTAGAGCGTTGTTGCTCCCATCCCTCCTCCTCAGACTTGATGCTCACACGGGTTGCGAGATTGAGAACACCCAATAGGAACGAGTACATTTGACAATGGAAGGTGACGAACCTTACACCGTAAGCTGATGAGTTGATTGATTTAATATGCCTCAGGTCACAGAGCTTTTTAGATGGGTGCCAAGACTTTTTAGGTCGGGTAGAATCTGGAGACTGTCCTCCTCCAAACAGCAACTCTATAGGTTGTTGTTCAAGCACCTTATTATGACCTATATTTACGTTCTAAAGTTTAGCACCCTCATGCTGGCATAAAAATAATGACGCGTTACGTAATGTCATGAAACGGCAACGTGTTACGTTGCGTCATGAAACGTATGACTGTCATGACTAATCAAAATCCGTGTTCATTTAGATGCAATGTGTGGACTTTTCATACAGTCCATTACCTACTATTTGTCCTATTTCCATTTTGCAAAACACATTTATATTTAGCAGACGTGTTGGAAAGTGATTTAGAGTGCATGTGCATTCCCTGGGATCGAACCCACAATCGCATAATTACATATTGTAATGCATTGCTCTACCAATTGAGCTACACGGAAACAAATATGCAAATATAGTAAACACTCCGATGGGTCGTATTTCAGGGATTTGACAAACGACCTATACCAGCGTATTGGTTGGAGGACATGTTGAAGAATCTGACATCTCTCTCCCAGTTCATTTGCTGGCTTCCATGGCTGCAGTATGTTGTGTTTTCCACCAACTGGCAACCCGGGGTGTCAAAATGCTATTGGGTGCAGCGTTGTTTTTCAGAGAAACAAGTATGGGAATTTAAATATGCATGTTTCTTATATATCTGTAAACATAGTATTATATTTTTTGGCCTTGGCACAGTCAGAAAATACATACAGCACCTTTAAGCATCACAACATCATAATGCACGGTATGAAAATGGATAGCGATTTTGAGGTTTGTTAATTACCACATTTAAAGGAGAAGTCCACTTCCAGAACAAAGATTTACAGGTAATGTACTCACCCCCTTGTCATCCAAGATGGTCATGTCTTTCCTTCTTCAGTCGTAAAGAAATTATGTTTTTTGAGGAAAACATTTTCTATGGTGCCCCGAGTTTGAACTTCCAAAATGTAGTTTAACTGCGGCTTCAAATGATCCCAAATGCGGTTGTAAACGATCCCAGCCAAAGAAGGGTTTTATCTAGCGAAACGATTGGTTATTTTCATAAAAATAATACAACTTAGATACTTTTTAATCTCAAACGCTCATCTTGTCTTTCTCTCCCTGAACTCTGTTTTTTTCCGGTTCATGACAGTTAGGGTATGTCGACAAATTCCCATTTCATGTTCTCCCTCAGCTTCAAAATCGTCCTATATCGCTGTTTTAACTTTTTTGTTAAGGGTGTTTTTCAACATACCCTAACTGTCTTGAACCATAATACACAAGAGTTCAGGGAGAGCAGGACAAAACGAGTGTTTGAGATTAAAAAGTATATAAATTGTATTTTTTTTATGAAAATAACCAATCGTTTTGCTAGATAAGACCCTTCTTCCTCAGCTGGGATCGTTTACAACCGCATTTGGGATCGTTTGAAGCCGCATTTAAACTGCATTTTGGAAGTTCAAACTCGGGGCGCCATAGCAGTCCATTATATGGAGAAAAATCCTGGAATGTTTCCCTCAGAAAACATAATTTCTTAATGACTGAAGAAAGAAAGACATGAACATCTTGGATGACAAGGGGGTGAGTACATTATCTGTATGAAGTGAACTTCTCCTTTAAAATTGCCAAGGAGCCTTTTCACATCACTGTGGTTCTGGCTGTCATAGTTGGGTAAACTACTACAAATGTATTTTTTGCATTCCCCACAACAACCACATTCATGTTTTTATGACTATCCAAAAGATTAAGTTCATCAGAAGAGAAAAAAATGTCAAATTTGATGTCACTCCTTCAACACTCACATAGCAGTGTGAACCATTTTTTTTTTTAATTTAATGGTAATCTAAATGTAAAAAACAATGAAATTTAATATTAAAAATCCTTATTGGCTAATTGTTATGCCAAATGAAATTCACAGCTAATCTTACTTCTGCTTCATTGATTATTCTGGGAAAGGGAGGTCAGGTTGAGCACATTGCACTGTGGGATACCGTATTCCTTGCAGTGGTTCTCAACCGGTGGGTTGCAATCCAAGAGTGTTCTTTTTGAGTTGTAAACACAAAGCTAAATACAAATACCAACCCTGTAATACTGTATTATATCTGATATGCAAAAAGGCATTACTTAAAAAAACTTAATTGATTATCCATCCATACTTTTTTTTAGAAAAAAATCATATTAAATCTGTTCCATAAATAATTTTTTTTTTAATCTTTGCAGGGTTAAATTGTAATTATATAATGATGCATGGCTAGGACAGCAAAATAAATAGTATAATAAAGTTTTAATTCAGAGTGACAAACAAGCACGTCATTGCAAAGTAAAAAAAGTATGTGGAGATGATACTCCCTCAATGCAGGTGAAGAATATACTACAATGAGCCTTTCATACGATGTGTTTTTGTGCTCCATCTGCGCTATTTTTAAATGACTGAGCTATGTAAACATGCATCAGATGGACATATTTGGCCATTGCACCACATTTGTCAAGTAAAAAGAACTCGCCTTCTGTATTTGTGTTGCTCCATCTAGCAGGATCTTCCATTTCAGCTTATGTCATGTTAATAATTTTGTACACTCTAAAAGGGATAGTTCACTCAAAAATGAAAATTACCCAATTATTTACTCACCCTCAAGTAGGGATGTAACGATACTGTCAATATTGTGATAGCAACACTGTTTCAATATTATCATGGTCATGAAGCGATAGGTCTTCTGGGCAAAAAGTCTAGTTTTCAAAATGTATTTAAAATCTTCTTACTCTATCATGAAGAGTCTTTAAAGTTGTGTTTTGGGCCATTATGTTTTGGCACAGTATCTGTCAAAACGAACTAAAACTGAAAGCGCAATATGGCTTAATCCCTTCATCAAGTTTGTTGTCGCTGCATTTCAAAGTGAAATGCACACTTCGTTCAGGCAATCAGCTCTTGATCCGATTTTTCCGCGTCTCAGAACGGCTCCGTTCACAGTGAATAAATGCAGTGAACTTGTTTATTGCACGTTTGGGGACGCAACGGCCACCAGTTATGCTTTATTTTCACAGCAGATGATTCACTAGATTTGTAGTGAGATGCGTTTTTGTAAGCCTATTTTTATTGAAGCTAGAGTTTTCCTTCAAAATAAAAGCTCTACTGCCATTTCCGTTAGAATTAACATTTAAATGTGCAGTATGAATTGCTGACAGCTAGCGGTTTAAATGGGTAATGTTATTGCAGTCCAAATTCAAAATATGTCTTTCAAGTGTAGAAATAAGGAAAGAAGTAAACATTCATTTATTTTGCAGTACAGTTGTTTTACAATATATGGCTTTTACTGTAATTGTTGTTGTTGTTGTTATTATATTCTAATTTGTTTGGCTTCCTAAAGCACCAGTGTGAATGTAATTCAGCATATCATTAAAAATAGGAGGAGGGTTGAGTCCCCTTTAAAGTTCAGGTACAAGTCAATTTTTTGTCTGACTTAAGTTTTCTTAGGAACATTAGTTGGAGCTCTTAGTTTTTCATTTCTCTTAGTAGTTCATTAGATAGTATAAAGTAACTTTATAAAGTACAAAATGTTAAATTTTTTCCAATTCTTCATTTGTCTTTTTAAAATTTTTTAAATATCGCAATAAATATCGTATCATGGACTTCATATCGCGATGCTATCGTATCGTGGGATTTTGATATTGTTACATCCCTACCCTCAAGCCATCCTAGGTGTATATGACTTTCTTCTTTAGGATGAATACAATCAGAGTCATTTTAAAAAATGTCCAAGCTTTATAATGGCAGTGAATGGGTGTTGAGATTTTAAAGCAAAAGAAAATGCGTCCATCCATCATAAAATTGCTCCGCACAGCTCAAGAAGGTTAATAAAGGTCTTCTGAAGTGAATCGATGCACTTGTGTAAGAAAAATATCCATATTTAAAACTTTTTAAACTCTTGTACTGTCCTATGTATCTGCTGGAACGCCACTCTCTCGTAAACGCATGTACGACAGTTAACGGAAGCTAGAGATTACAGTTTCTAAAGTTTTAAATATAGATATATTTCTTATACAGATTAATCAATTCAGTTGAGAAGGCCTTTATTAACCCTCTTGAGCCGTGTGGAGTACTTTTTATAATGGATGGATGCACTTTATTGGACTTCAAAATCTCAACACCCATTCACTGCCAGCATAAAGCTTAAAAGAGACAGGACATTTTTTAATATAACTCTGACTGTTTTCATCTGAAAGAAGAAAGTCATATACACCTATAATGACTTGAGGGTGAGTAAATCATGGGGTAACTTTTATTTTTGGGTGAACTGTCCCTTTAAAAATAAAGGTTCCAAAAAGAGGCTTTCATAACGATGCAATAAAAGACCTCCTTTTGGAAAACCTATTTTTAAGTGTATAGTAGGCACACTGCATACTATGCACATACTATATACTCCCGAGATAGTATGAGTAGTATGTTAGTATGTTATTCTGAACATAGCCAATGAGCACAGCCTCACCACCTCACCACCTGACTGCTGTAGTCCTCCGTCACCCCACTTAACTCCATTTTTTCCTGCTCTGCGTCTTTTGGTTCATCATAATCCTGCTGTTGAATCTGTGATGCTTTCTGTTCCTTCATTCTCCTGCGTTGCTCTCGTTTTCTCTCCCTCTCCTCTTGCCGCTCCTGATGGTGGCAGTACTGCACGCGCCGCGAGAAAAGCTCACGCGCATATTCGTACAACTGCATGTCTAGTGCGTTCAACTCCTCTATGCGCCTCCGAGTGGGCGTCGCAACCGTCACCCCGGCCGCCCGCGTCCCGTTAATCTGAGTGAAGGCGGTGATAAAGTGCAAGCCGAACGTTCTCTCAAAAAGAAATTGTGTTTTGCGCTGGTACTCAGTTAGACCGAAAAAAGCCATGCGAAGTAGGTTGCGCTTGGCGCTGCTGAGGAGCAGCTCGGCGCGCCGTTCTTCGCTCATGGAGGACAGGTTGTAGCAGCCCACCAGGCTGAGATCGGCCAGCATGCGAGTCTGCCGGTTATTGGCCAGGTTTGAGGGACAGGCCATGAACTCCTCCAGAGACACGCCGGTCCAGTCTTCACTGCTGTAGCAGGCCGGTAGCTCGTCTGGAGTGGGAGGACGCCCGTCACACATGTGCAGCGCCGTTTTCCACGTGGCGCCGCGCTGCACGTGCTTCCACTCGCTCAGGTAGCGCGACACGGGGTCCCGCAATAGGGTGATGTAGTAGAAGTTCCTACAAAGAGAATACAGAAGGTGAGAAATATAGAATAATAAAAAATGGCTAAGAAATTGTCCTCCAGCATTTCTTTTTTTTTTTTTTCTAATAGAATAACAAATATGCATCAGTCACCTGTTATTATATGGAAAAGAGTAGCCAAGATATTCTTCAGAATTCAAATTCTGCAAGCCTGTTACATATTTTTATACACTAGTGCTCAAAAGTAGTGTTCAGTAAGATTATTTTTTTATTTTTGAAAAAAAAAAACAAAAAAAAAACAGGATTCTTTATTTAGCAAGGATGCATTTAAGGATGCATTTTAAGACATTTCAATTTACTCAAATTTAAATAAATGCCCTTCTTTAAAACTGTGTATTCATAAAAAAAAAGTAGTTTCCACAAAAAATATGAAGCAGCATAACAGTTTTCAACACTGATAATTATAAATCAGCATATTATTATAATTTCTGAAGGATCATGTGAGACTGAAGACTAGAGTAATTATGCTGAAAATTCATTTTTGTAATCACAGGAATAAATTACATTTTAAAATATATTTAAATGGAAAGCATTTATTTTATATTGTAATACTACACTACCAGTCAAATTCAGAAATCATTGTAATATTCTGATTTGCTGCTCAAAAACATATATTATTGTTATTATTATTATTATTATTATTATGTTGAAAACAGCGGAGTAGAATTTTTTCAGGTTTCGATGAATAGAAAATTTAGAAGAACAGCATTTATCTGAAATAGAAATCTTTTGTAACATTATAAATGTCTTTATCATTACTTTTAATCAATTTAAAGCATCCTTGCTAAATAAAAGTATCCTTGGAACTTTCTATTCATCAAAGAATCCTGAAAAAAATGTACTAAACTGTTTTTAAATATTGATAATAATAACAATAAAAATGTTTCTTTAACAGCAAATCAGCACATTAGAATGATTTCTGAAGGATCGTGTGACACTGAAGACTGGAGTAATGATGCTGAAAATTCAGCTTTGCATCACCAGAATAAATTACATTTTAAAATATATTCACATAGAAAGCAGTTATTGTAAATAGTAAAAATATTTCACAATATTACTGCTTTTGCTGTACTTTGGATCAAATAAATGCAGGCTTGGTGAGCAGAAGAGAGTTCTTTAAAAAACATCAAAAATCTTACTGTTCAAAAACTTTTGACTGGTAGTGTATTTCACAATATTATTTACTATTTCACAATATAACAATATTTTATTTCAATAGTCATGAAAGTCATACTCACAAAAACATGGAAATCATTTTAACAACAACAAAAAGTATAAATTATAATAATTATTAAACATAAAATATTATCTGGAAAATATTTGGTTGACACTGTATCTTTTTCTACTCACCATTAGAATATAATTGGATGTAAAATAAACCTGAAGAGAAATATAAAATTATGACTGTAAATAGAAAATCTCATGATTTTCTGGTAGTTATAAAATAATTATTGACAAATTCTGTACATTTTAACATTAATTTTATCACTGAACACAGACCCCAATCACTCCATTTTGAAAACCCTTGTTAATTTAGGATGCTTATACATTATTTATATATTATTTACTGGCTTTTTGATATAATGAGTAGAAAAACAACAGGGACCGAGACAGAGGACCGGGACATGACCCATAGGTCCCCATGTGCACAACAGCTCCGACAATGTGCATTTTTACTGAAAAACAAAACAAAAGCACTGATTATAAATAGTATTTTTGGCAGTGCTCCTCATTAAAATCACCATGCAGGATTTCCTGAGCATCTCTTGTTAATTATGCCGGTATAATTTAGTGGTAGACGACAGCTAATGATTCAGACAGAGATGCGGTTGAGGACAGAGGAACATTCGCTCATAGTTCATTACGACAGAATGATCTAAACCACATTACATCCACACAGTCTCAATGCAGCAGAGAAATGATACAGGTGCTAGAAAGTCCTGCTATTAATACTTCACAGCCTCAAAGAGAAAACAAGTTTCCAAATGATATTTATCAGAAAATGAGAAAAACAAGCCCAATAAAACATCCAATTTTCTCGCTCGGCAATGAAATCGCTCAGCGCTCAGAATAGCCGGCTCATGCTGGAACGAACGCGTGGTGAGATGTGGTCTGCTCATTGTCACCGAGTTCCTCATCATTTGTCTCATTTCCTCTTGCTGGGATTGTTACCTCCTGCGCGAGAAGCGCATTATTTCCAATCAGCTCAATAAGAGCTGAGCGTATCTCTACTGACACATGGACACAAGTCATCCACGAGATTACAGAAACTCGGAAAAACAACATTCATTTACATCCTATAAGCAAATATTTTCTTATGTGCATAAGAGACATGACATGCAAAAACAAATGGGTGTGAATTTCGGATTTTAGCTTGCAGGCAACTGTTAAAATTTCTGGGTAAACAGATGTGTTGGAGTGTGATGTCATCCGTGGAAACTCGTCTCAGATCCATCGAGTGATCTGCCACATCACGGTCAAATTACGGCCCAGAATGTCATACTGGCTATGGCATTATAATGCAGCGAAATCAATAACGCTCCACTACGGTAATCCATCTGCTCTTCAGCACTGACCTATTGGAGAAGCGCTGTCAAATGCTAACCCGCTCGATACAGTCAAGCTGAGCAGGATATGATATGATAATGAAGGTCAGATCGCTGATCAGAGGCTGCACAGAGGTCAGTCTGTTGCTGCGTAATGCATTCGTGAAGCACTGAGAAAGTGTTGTATAAGTACTCAAAAAAGAACTTAATTTAACTGAAGAAAAGTCTTCTTTGCAATTAGGCCCTTTCAACCAAAATAACCTTTTTAAATGGATTTGGGTTAGTGTTTCTGAAGCTTTAATTCATTTAGTTATGCCTACTGCATGCAATTAAAATCTGAAGGACTGAGCGAAATTTAGACTTAGGTCAACGGCACACATGAACACATGAAGAGCATGTTCATTACCTGTGATGCTCCTCTGAGGATTATTTCTATATTATATCCACATTAAATAAATAGTTCACCAAAAATGAGAATCTGCTTAAAATGTATTCACCCTCAGGTCATGCAAGATGTAGATGAGTTTGTTTCTTCGTCAGAACAGATTTGGAGAAATTTAGCATTGTATCTCTTGCTCAGCAATAGATTCTCTGCAGTGAATGGGTGCTGTCAGAATGAGTCTCCAAACAGCTGATAAAAACATCACAATGATCCACTAGTAACCCACACCGCTCCAGTTCATCAATAAACATCTTGTGAAGTCAAAAGATTAGTTTTTGTAAAAAACAAATCTATCATAAAGACATTTTAACTACTGGCTTCTTGTATCCAGCTAAAATACAAATCCGCTATCCATAATATTGCTTTCTCATCTGAATCAGGAGAGAAATACAGTTGAGGTCAAAAGTTTACATACACCTCGCTGAATCTGCAAAATGTTAATTATTTTACCAAAATAAGAGGGATCAAACAAAATGCATGTTATTTTTTATTTAGTACTGACCTGAATAAGATATTTCACATAAAAGATGTTTACATATAGTCCACAAGAAGAATTTATAAAAATGACCTGGTTCAGAAATTTACATACGGGTCATTCCATGAAATCAGTGCCTTTTCCACTTGGAAAAATTTTAAAATAAAATAAGTTTAAACAATATTTTTTAAATATCCATGAAATGGATATACACCTTAAAATGACAAGAAATTGTATTGTGCCATCTTAGGCTATATCATTTATTATTTTATGACTATTTTTCTACATCAGGTTTTGGTATTTTTGTCAACCCTGTTACCGACACAAGCGTTACTGGATACTATAGTTTAATTAGAACTCATATGCCACTGAATGATATGACATTAGCTCAATAATATATGGAGGGTGACCTTTAAAATGTTTTAATTTTACACAGACAGTCTTTAAAAACAGGGTCAAACCTAATCAAGGTCATCCCTGTTACCCACGTCAAAACCTGTTACTCTAAAAGTAACAGGTTGACAGTAACAGGTTTGACGATTTTAAACAAATTGGCTAATTGCTAGCTAAGAGTCAAGTTCACAGAAGCACATATTGTACGCTTTGAAAGGATTTTACTTGTAGATATTGATTAATTAAAAGAATTATTGTGTCAGTTTACATTTTAAAAATGGTAACAGGATTGATATTGCATGATGGCCCTCCATCAGTCAAACCTCATAAATCATCAAAAATACAACATTGCTTATGTTTAAAGTGTTGGAATCCTAGTTGAGAGATGATGTAACCGCCTAGAAGTGATGTCACTTGAATGCACATTATTTTACAAGGGTTTTTTGTTTAGGGTAACAGGGCTGACATGAAATCAGGGAACCCTTAAAATGATTTATATTTTATAGAAAAAATGCATACTTATGCCAAAAACATGCTTAACAATGAGATTATTTTTTTTAACAATATGCAAATGTGATTTTTATACCATTTTGCAAATTAAAAGTCTTGCTGAAAAAGAAAAATCATAGTGAGGGGCAGACCAAAAACCTTACCCGCATAAATGCTATTCAAATTATTTAAAATAATATTTAATTGATTTTTTTAATCCTTCTGGTCCCACAAATTCTGTGGTTTTTCAGCATCTGTTGTGTTATTGAATGCTTTTCAACAATGACTATATGATTTTGAGATTCATCTTTTCATGCTGAGGACAACTGAGGGACTCATATGCAACTATTACAGAAGGTTCAAATGCTCACTGATGCTCCCGAAGGAAAAATGATGCATTAAGAGCTGGGGGTGAAAACTTTTGAACAGAATGTGTACATGTAGGCCTACATGTGTACACAATGTATAAATGTGTACATTTTTCTTATTTTGCCTAAATATCATATTTTTTCAGTTAGTACTGCCCTTCAGAAGCTACAGAAGATACTTACATGTTTCCCATAAGTCAAAATAAGTTACATTTTTAAGGATCTTCAAATTCAAAAAAATTTCACCCCCCGGCTCTTAATGCATCGTTTTTCCTCAGTGAGTGTTTGAACCTTCTGTAATTGTTGCAAATGAGTCCCTCAGTTGTTCTCAGTGTGAAAAGTTGGATCTCAAAATCATACAGTCATTGTTGGAAAGGGTTCAAATACACAAAAGATGCTGAAAAACCAAAGAATCTGTGGGACCTGAGGGATTTTTCTGACGAACAGTGGGCAGTTTAACTGTTCAGGACAAACAAGGGACTCATGAACAACTATCACTAAACAAAAAAACACAGATGTGGATCATTCAGGTCACAACACAGTATTAAGAAACAAGCGTATGTAACCTTTTAAACAGCAAATTTCTTTATTATGGATTATGGACTCTGGTCCTACAGATTTTGGTCAGAATCAACAGTTTAAAGTTAAAATGTCTTATGGTGGATTTGTTTATTACATGCAGCTTTTCACAAGATGTTAATTGATGGACTGGAGCTGTGTGGATTACTTCTTAATTATTGTGATGTTTTGATCAGCTGTTTGGACTCTCATTCTGATGGCACCCATTTACTAATACAATCACACTCACTGGTATATGAGCATATTATACTCTACACAAGCACTAACAAAGAGCAATATCTAGCTGTTGAATTTTTTGTTTGCTTTTTTTTCACTTCAAGATCAGATAGCGGAGAGAGCTGAAGGACCCGAATCATGAGCAGAACAGCTCTTAATATGTCAAGAGCAACATAAAATCCTGTGTACCGCAGCATAAACCCTGAAAGAGTTTAAAGCAGATTACATCTAAAAAAGTGTATATATTTAAAACTGAAATTTCCATGCATGACTTTTAACCGTAATTTCCATTTATTTTCCAGGCCTTGAAGTCTTCCAACTCCGTATGAGCATGACGGAGCGAGAAAGACAGATTTCCAATCTTTTACGACAGAGTAGAAGCTTCCTCCCTGGCTCCACGGAGGTGTGCTAATTAATCTCATGAAATTGTTTTTTAAGCACACCATTTAATTAGTCAGCTCAAAGTCTATTAGTGTTGCTCAGAGGAAGCCAGTCTCTTCTCATTACTGATATACAATCAATGACAGTAATACTTTCTATCCGGCTGGCAGTCCAGCAGATTACAGGAATGAATCACTATAATGAACTTCATCAATTCATTGAGCATCCACTGATAAACTTACACTTTTTTAAAGTAAACACACATTTAGGAGACTGATGCTAGCTGCCACACATTCAGCTGTGAATATTTCTCAGGGTAGCTTTATTTTTGAAAGTCAGTTTATGTATATACAGTTCACTGAACACACCGGGGCATGTTGTCACACTATGAGGTTTGCCACAACGTCCATCAAACTGCCTTTTATAGGATGTTTAATTAGTAAAATTATTATGAAACAAAACAATTCATGCAAAAATAATGTAAAAGGTAGAAAAACATCAAACAGTTTAGTTCGGAGGACAAAATTCTCCAAAATTACAATACTTCTCAGAAATGAATGCTTATATTCAACATGGAGCCACTGACTGATGCTGCATAATTCAGAGTGATTGCAAACTGACAGGCAGAGAAGATTTCAGAAGTCCATTAGTTTCTGTGGGCCTAAGTGAGTGGTCTAGCGCAGATGCTAATTTAGTTAGTGAGAATAAAGGTCTGTATGTGGTGGCTGACAGAGCAGCTAGCACATTAGACCACTTACTTAAATGACCAGAGGAGTGAGGGATAATGTGTTCTCTGCCTCCTGGACAGCTGAAATACCTACTAATATCAACCAAATTTAATTACTGAGGGGGCAGCGTGTGCCAGCTCATGCTAATGCTAATTGATAATGCTAGGTGAAATTCCTTCTAGATTTACTAAATGACAAATTAGTGGCAGAGCGCAATCTCACAAAAGCACCTGTGGCTGATATACTGACAATGTGCATATTTAGGAACACAAACACAGAACACAATCTCCATTATGATTAATGCAATCTACCAAAAGCAGTGCAAATTAGTGTAGGAGCTGGTGATAATTGGGTGTACACTAAAACACAGGTGCAAAATAGGTTAAGGCATGCTTTTTGGTGAGCATTAAATAACGGCACAAATATCAGTAAATTTACTACCGAAAAGCTTAGTAAATCACCTTGCGTGATTCATTTAAATACTCTCCTCCCATAAATTTTGTGTCTGTAGGGGAAACTCCTGCAAATGCATATGCAATAAGGCTAGGTGCAAAAATAACTGTCCATGCCTTTTCAGTGCTAATTTTTCACTGTGACAGTAGTTTTTTAATGCTGACGCAAGCTGTAGTAAATCTGGCCCCAGATCAGTAAACACAGGCTTTTCTGACATCTAATAGCAAATAACGCATTGGATAAATTATTGCAAGACAAGTAGGCATGGTAAGCGCAAGGAAATAGTCCCAACTATCAGTAGCTATGTTTCCATCCAAAGTTGCGAATTTAACTTATGCAGAAGATTGGAATGTCGCATAAAACATTTGTGAATAAAGCACTGTTTCCACCCAATGAGTCAAAAAGAACAAAATCGTCACTTTCTGATAAACTGGCACTAAGTATCACTAAGAAATGTAGAAAAAGTCACTGAATATAATCATTTCCATATATAATAAATTGCTTTCGGAGGTGGATGCTGCTGTTTGGGAACGTAGCAGTGAACACTGATTCAAACCAATAACTCATTTTTAACAATTTGTATAAAAGAACTGGGTTAAAAGAATAATCACAGCAGAAAGATGCGTCATCTATAGTGACTTTGGATTTTATCACATTCAGTTCAGACTGCAAAAAAAAGCTAAGACAGCATTTCTTTTGCAATGGTGTTGTAGAATAATCAGTGCTGAAAACCTGCAAGAAACACTGTCAGAATATTTTAGTTTAGCGTTTTCCATATGCAGCATCAAAGAACTGTTAATGGAAATGAAGACACTCAAAAAAACAGGTGGCATTTTTTTGGAAAATGGAATTGTTCTGAATACAGACTGGTTCTCGGGTCCAGATAGTCTACAGATATGTAAACTGAAACCTTTAATAAATATTTCATCCGGTTCTAATCTTCACCGTCCCCTGCTGATGTCATCGCATAGGGACAGCTGTCATTCTGTAGATAAATTTATCTTGAGAACGCAGTTACCTAATGCAGAACACAAGACGTCCCTGCTATCTCTGGCATTTATAAAATATGTGATATCAGTGTGTCAGAATGATTCATAGGACAGATATTATATCAGAAGAACCACAGGCCATATGAATATTTCTGAGGAGATATGATACAGGTCACAAAATGTCATTTACAGTTCCTCTGTGTGGTTTATTGATCAGTCAGTTGTATTTCATAAGTGTTCTGCTTGAACCCCAGTAAGATGAACCCGAACTGAGCACTACATGTATACATTTTGATTAAACGTTACAGAGATTTTTTTAAATATTATTTTAAATTATATATCAGGGATGCCCAAACTCGGTCCTGAAGGGCCGCTGTCCTGTAGAGATTAGCTTCAACCCCAATTAAACGCACCTGAACCAGCTAATTCAGCTCTATCTATAGGCACACTAGAAACTTCCCAGGAGGTGTGTTGAGGCAAGTTGGAGCTAAACTCTGCAGGACACCAGCCCTCCAGGACAGAGTTTGGGCACCCCTGATATATATCATGCTTGATAAGATGAAGACATCAATATTTACATATTACGCTTTAAATAATACATTTTAATTTCGTGTTGACATAAAATCAGGGTTGTGCAACATCGTGAACTGAGAGTGACTTATGCAATTAAAATTTCCATGTAAGGACATAGAATTTAAAACAGTGTGAAATTCAAAGATATTCAAAATTCAAAATTCAAATAGCAAAAATCGTCAGGACATAGATGGATTTATGGATAGATACATGGACCGATAGATGGACGGATGGATGGACAGATAGACGAATGGATGGATGGATGGACAGATAGACGAATGGATGAATGAACGGATGGATGGATTGATGAATGGATGGATTGATGAATGGATGGATGGATGGATGAATGGATAGATGGATAGACAGATGAATGGATGGATGAATGGTCGGATAGACAGACGGATGGATGAATGAATAACGAACGGCCAGGTGGGTGGATAGATAGACAGACAGATGGATGGATGAATGGATGGACAGACAGATGAATGGATGAACAGACAGACGGATGGATGGATGAGTGGAAGGATGGATGTATGGATAGATGGACGGATACATGGACAGATAGATGGATGGATGGATGGATGGATGGACAAACACACAGATGGATGGATGGACGGACAAATAGACATGGATGGATGGATAGATGCATGGATGGATGGATTGATGGATGAATGGATGGATGGATAATAAACGGACAGATGGTTGGATAATGAATGGACAGATGGATGGATGGATGGACAAACAGATGGATGGATGGATGGACAGATACACGGATACACAGACAAATGCATAGTTGGATACACAAACGGACAGATGGATGGATGGATGGACAGACAGACCGACGGATTGATGGATGGACAGATGGATGGATGGATGGATGGATGGATGGATGGATGGATAATGGGCGGAGAGATGGATGGATGGATGGATGGATAGACGGGGGGACGGATAGACAGATGCATGGATGGACAGTTAGACAGATGGATGGACGGCTGGATGGAAGGATGGACGAACAGATGAACAGATGGATGGACAAACGGGTGGTTGAACAAATAGACATGGATGGATGGATAGATACACGGATACACAGACAGGATGGATGGATGGACAGATGGATGGATGGACAGATGGATAGACAGATGAATCGATGGACGGATAGACAGATAGATGGATGGATGAATCAACAGACAGATGGACTGACGGATGGATGGAGGGATAATGGATGGACAGATGGATGGATGGATCATTGGACAGACATATGGATTGACGGATGGATGGATAGACTGATGAATCAATGGACAGATGGATGAATGGACAGACAGATGGATTGACAGATGAATGGACAGATGGATGGATGGATGGATGGATGGATACATGGATAGACAGATGGATGGATTGTTAGACTGATGGATACATGGAGAGATGGACGAATGGATTGACAGAAAAGACAGATGGATAGAGGGTTACAGACATATGGATAGATAGATAGATGGTTACATAGACAGATGGATAGATAGATAGATAGATAGATAGATAGATAGACAGACAGACAGAAATGATAATACAGCACAAGAATCATGTAAGGCTGGTCCAAGAACAGCACTAAAAAACTCAAAGCCATGTAAAGCCATTTCCTTTCGGGAAACGATTTGTCATAAAACGTCAGTTGACCTAATCAGCTTTTCACCTCAGTCAGATGCACACTCTGGCTTCATCGATCAGGGCGAGTGTCGACTAAACTCGATGCTTTGTCTCCTTGCATCAGGAGGGGAGCTCCACAGAAAATCGATATGAGCCAAAACAATTTTATTTCATTAACATTAAGGCCACCAGCGTAATTAAAAAGCAGGTTCCATTTGCTTACGTTAGCATGCTTTCAACATCACTTTCTAAAACAACGAGTATCACTGAAAAAAGCAGCCACAGTTAAGACTGCGATCGCGGTTCACTTGAGGATAGCTTTCAGAAGCAACATCTGCTCTGGTGCTTCATGCTCTACTGGGTTAACATTAACTGATGAATTTAAAATCTTCTGTTTCACTAAGCAGGGTGTTTGCTTGAATGGAAAGCAGTTTCACAGCACATTTAAACTGTTCTGTTAAAGGACAGCAAAGCTGAGGGTCTGCTTCATTTCAAGAAAGACCTTAAAGGGATAGTTGACCCCCAAAAAGCAGTCTGTCATTATGTATTCAAGTTATTCCAAAACCATGACTTTCTTTCCTTCATGGAACTGGTCATTTTTTCAATGCAATTACAATAAGCAGGAAAAAAGATGCATTATAACAAAGATTTGTAATAAAATGGGAGATTCAGATGACTGATTATTTATGAAATTTACTAGCATTTCTGAGTGAAAATTTGCTTTTACAACCTTTTTTTGTGTCTAAAAAACTTCTGAAGTCCTTTGAGCCTCTGTATGTTATCTAATGAGAGTTTTATGAAATGAGAAAGTAAAAGTGAATTCTCAGAGCAGCTCTGGAGATGAAGTTTACGTGAAGTGTAGACGCAGACACTGAAAACACGACAAGCTAGTTTCTGCAGTCTTTTGAAGCCATACAATAGCTTTTGAGAGCAGAACAGACTAATTTAATTTATTTTTCGCCAAAAATCTTGACATCTACATTCAGTGAAGCCTAAATCATGAGCAAAACATTTCAAGTTTAAGATTTTTTTCAGTGCATTGGCTAAATCTGAATGATTCTCTCACTGGATTAATGAATCGCAAAGAAAGTCCTACATGCTTGGACCAACATGACGGTGAGTAATCTTTGAGAAAATTATTATTTTAAGATTAACCACTGGTTGGCTCAGGAATACTTCTTACTGTGCCGTTTTCTGAATTTCCTCTGCCGCAGCATATTCGGAAAGTGCACATTCCTTTCAATAGCATTTTCACTTAAGAAAAGCAGATGGCAGATTTTGCAGTCATCAGGCATGCGGCGGCTCTAGTCATATCATCAATTGCAGAGGGCTGTGGCAGGAACAGCTTGCCATTTCCATACAGACAGCAAAGCATGAACGCCCCATAGGCCATTTCTGTCTGGATGTGCTGAGTCATCGGCCGCTCGCCGCAGTTATCGCCACTGCTCCAGGCTCTTACACAAATGAGATTGGGTATAGATGGAGAAAAAATATAAAAGGATAAAAATCAAAGCTATAGAGAACTCTGTCATCCCGGATTCACTTAATGCGCCGTGTAATCAGTGAGAAAAGTTGAATGACCTCTAGTGGTGATTATGCATTACAACATTTTCTACTTCATGATTATATTTACCACATGACCACCATATGTCAGAACTACATATTGTTAGTATTGTTTGAGTATGCAAAACAGAAAGACTATTAAATAGGTCTGCAAATAGAGAGCACATCCTTACTAAAACTCACAAAGACAGCAACAAGAGTGGGCAAGTTTGCTCGCTTTTTAATTCAGGAGCTGGAAATGGAATTGGCCAAATCCCACAGGATGCTGAATTTCAATTAGAATGACAGGAAGAATTTACTGAATCGCATTTCACTTAAAGTAAGTCACACAGCAGAGAAAACAGAATTGAATTGCATTAAAGGCACAATATGTGTAAATTTTTTAATTAAAATATCCAAAAACCACTAGAACAGTGTTAAATATTTTGCTGACTTGTGTACTTACATTATCCCAAATGTTTTGAAGAATGTTTAAATCTAGAGAAATAAGCAGTTTTAATTAGTGTAACGGATGGTGTCATTACGTCACCTGCCAATGACGTAACACACTCTTGATTTTCAGATTTTATTTTGTAGAAAACATGGAAACCCCAGAGACACTTTATATGTTATGCATTTTATTAGACAGGTGACGAACGCCCGGAGTAGCATTATAACAGAACTTTCAACACACTCACATGTATATAATATGATAAAACAAGCAATGCTTTTTCCTACATAAGAATGACCAGAAGAAGCGGTCAACCGTGGCATGCTTTCGAGCCGTGTATCGTGCTCGTCCTTCAATAGCAATCACTTCAGCGGCCCTGAGTCCCGATGGATTGCATCGGTTGTGAGGATGAAGACAACAACTGCCATTATTCCACACTCAACCACGGCATCCTCAGACTATGCCTTTCTTTCTTTGTTTATTTTGAATATGCATCCTCTAGCAGCGAAAACTTACATATTGTGCCTTTAAAGGATTAGCTCACTTCCAGATAAAAATCCTGATAATTTACTCACCCCCATGTCACTTGCACTAATTCAACTTCATGCATTGTAGTCATGTTGGAAAGGTGTAAGGCGTAAGTGCCGACCCAGTGTTTACAAAGTGAACGTGCAAAGAAAGTCAAACACCCTTTACAGACATCATAAAATAACTATGTCAGATGATTTTAAAGTTGGAGGAGAAAATGAGATGGAGTCTTTCGCCCTACCTTTTTGAACCGCAGTACACAGATGAAGAACTAACCGCACACATGACCTTTTCAACGTGATTTTGTAATGCGGGAAGTCACAGAGCTAGTCCAAGATGAGCATTTGTGGTTAAAAAGTATATAAATTGTAATTCTTTTTTAGAAAATGATTGATCATTTTGCTAGATAAGACCCTTATTCCTCAGCTGGGATTGTGTAGAGCCCTTTAAAGTAGCATTGAAACTGCAGTTTGGAGAAAAATCCTGGAATATTTTCCTCAAAAACCTTAATTTCTTCATTTTTGACTGAAGAAAGAAAGACATGAACAAGGAAGAAGGTTCAAACGCTCACTCATGCTTCAGAAATAAACACAATGCATTAACTCTTTCCCTGCCAGCGCTTTTTAAACAAGTTGCCAGCCACCGCCAGCATTTTTTGGTGATTTTCACCTACATTTGACAGCCCTCTGAATATTATCTGCTATGAATATATGAACATATTATATATCAAAATAAATATCTGAGCCTCTGCTTTTAAACAAAATTTTATTCTGTCTTCCTTTGAATGCAGACAGGTTTCATCAGAAATACATTTTTATACATTGGACAAAAAAAAAAATGCATTTTTATCAAAGCAGTGCATTTTCAAGCAAAATACATTCAGATGTCATATTCTTTCACCTGTTAATAATTATATGAGTAATTGAAATTGCATTCAACAAACAGACGCACACACACATAAATACATATTCTATATATATACATATATGTACACACACACACACACACACACACATATATGTTTGTATACGTACACACACACATACACACACACACAAAGATATACGTTTATGTATGTATATATAAATATACATACAACACACGCACACGCATGCGTATATATACATATATACATATATAGATAACGCACACAAATGTATAAAAACATACATACATATACATATCTAAAACGACGGGTTATTGGTCTAATCTCATCAACGGTGTTAATGGCGGGGAAGCGTGGTCTCTTAATTGACAAGATATCTCGTCAACGGCAGGGAAAGAGTTAAGAGTCGGGGGTTGAAAACTTTTGAACAGAATGAACATGTGCATGTTTTTCTTATTTTGTCTAAATATATATATTTTTTTATTTAGTACTGCCCTTCAGAAGCTACAGAAGATACCTACATGTTTCCCATAAGACAAAATAAGTTAAAATTTCAAGGATCTTCCAATTCAAAAAGTTTTCACCCCTCGGCTCTTAATGTATTGGAGCATCAGTGAGCGTTTGAACCTTCTGTAATAGTTGCATATGACTCCCTCAGTTGTCCTCAGTGTGAAAAGATGGATCTCAAAAACATGCAGTTGTTGTTGGATAGGGTTAAAATACACAGAAATGCTGAAAAACCTAAGAATTTGTGGGACCTGAAGGATTTTTCTGAAGAACAGCGAGCGGTTTAACTGTTCAGGACAAACAAGGGACTCATGAACAACTATCACTAAACAAAAAAATACAGCTGTGGATCATTCAGGTAACAACACAGTATTAAGAATCAAGTGTATATAAAATTTTGAATGGGGTCATTTTTATAAATTCAACTATTATTTTCTCTTGTGGACTATATGTAAACATCTTTTATGTGAAATATATTATTCAGGTCAGAACTGCATAAAAAAATAACATGCATTTTGTATGATCCCTCTTATTTTGGTAAAATAATTAACATTTTGCAGATTCTGCAAGGTGTATGTAAACTTTTTACCTAAACTGTATGTATATATATATATACACGCAAGTTGTATGTGTGTATGTATGATAGCATGCTTAAAATGAACAATTAAAATAAAATGTAACTACACTTACAGTAATCAGCTTTGTAAATACTTTTAGTTGAATTTTATAAATTAATTAGAATTAATAGAATTATCAAAATTATGCATCCTCAATTCAGATTCAGGAATTCCAAAGCCATTCTCTGTTCAGAAAAATGCACAACCTTTTCATAATAAGTTATCTTTCTAAAGTATGAGAATGTATGTTTTTATTTTTATTTTTTTTGCCATTTAGTAATAAATCTAAGAATTTTACCAATTAATATAAAAGTAAATCAAAGTGTATTCATCATGTGACAACTGATGTTCATTCTCTGTGACATCATCCTGTTAATAATTGGTTCTCAAGTAATTACAGCTGCTGCATCCTTTGACAAAGCCATCGTATATCAAGTGCATTTCCATTCTGAAAACCCAAGATCAGTTTCCACTACGCAGCTAATCATTTTCATTTTCCACAAAACTGCATAGAGGACAAGATAGTGATTGTTAATTGCAGTATTGTAAATCAAACTTGATGCTACCCTGTCATCTGTTCACCTACAGGAGTCGCTAAGCAGCCAATTAAAGCCATGCTGACTTGATAGCAGACAGCAATATATACTTCACAGGCACATTGTGAACATTACATTTTAGCATATCAGTTTAGCATCTGATACCAGTTTTGACATTTCCATATAAAAATGTTGCCATTTACTGACAGACATCATTATTAACTGCTATTTTAGCAAAACAAGTTGGATAGACATACTTCTCTTTTGTTGTGTTTCAAGAAATACAACAGCATATGGGTTCAGAACTACATGAAGGTGAACAAATCATAACAGAATTTTCATATTTGCTGGAAATCCAAGTATCCAAAGTATCCAAGCAACTTACTGACTGGAATGTTCTTAATAAGCCACAAAAACATTCCAAACATTATTTGTTCTTTTTTAATAAATAATTAACTGCAGTCTCATCCAATTATTGTTTTGTTTAGATTTCACTGCATTTTTTAAGAGTACAAAAAGCCTGCAAATAGAAGTGACACAGGCAGATACTAAACAGACTATCATGGCTCTGCCACTTTTTCTCTTACTTTCTTACTAGTTGCTTCTTCAGAAGCAGTTTAAAACTAATCTGAAACAGGCCAAAAGTCAATAAAACTGCCAGGGATCAGGGCTAACCAAAATTGAGTCTGTAGCCTCAGCAACACAATGTAGGAAGGCAGAGATGGAGAAATGTTGTACTGCCAAAACAACAACAGATTTGTAATTTGCTGTGAGTTCACCGACATGAACTGCTCCTGAAAACTGAATATTTCATTTTCGCACTGCTCTGACAGTCCTGAAAAGCTCAATTTCTACAAATCTGTTCCAATAAGGAAACAAACCCATCTGCATCTTTGATTGTTTGAGGGAAACTCATCTACATGTGATTTTTGGGTGAACTATTCCTTTAACAAGCAGCCGTGTCTCATAAAGTGGCCTCTGAGTTAATGGTGCAATTGTGTTCGCTACAGAAGCAGGTTAAAGCAGGGAAAACTGCTGCTATTCCTCCTACTATATGTGTCAAACACTCTTTGATAATGAGCAGCAGATCAGGGAACAAGAAACTGCAGAAGAAAAATGTGCCTACACACATACTAAAATAAGAGGACAAAGGGAAGATAAGGGTAGCGCTCATTCACTCATTTAGCTCATTTGTGCAACAAAAGGCTTTGATGGAAGAAGGTTTGCTTTGATCTGTTATCATTACATGTGAGCTGCAGACAAGACGTACCGCTGTGCCCCGTGCGCTTGCAGAAAAAGCTTCTATTCATTGCTAATGCGTGTCTCTCTGTGCTTGGGAAATATCTGCATGTGTCAGCATTTTAACCACAGAGGTATTTCTTATTTTTGTCTCATGGGTCCTTAATGACTAACAGGTTTTCTACAAGAGAGTAAGTAGCAAATAAAAATGTATTTTTAAAAGAAATTGTGTAATATGGAAGCCTGTTTCTGCCACTGAAGAATTTTTTTTCCTCAGAATTATGTGATATAAACTCGCAAATCTGAATTTTTTTCTTATAACTGCATGATGTGAAATCACAGTTCTGACTTTTTTATGCAAATTCTGGCCTTTTTCTTACAATTGTTAGAAACAAACTCACAACCGTGAGTTATGAAGACCATTTCTGAGGGAAAAAAGACAATACTTTTAAGTTTTCATCTCAATTCTGACTTTATTTCTCAGAACTGCAAGTTTATATCTCACAATTCAGGCTTTATAACTCACAATTACAAGTTTATATCTCACAATTCTGATTAAAAATGTCAGAAATGCAAAATGTAAACTCACAACTATGAGAAAAAAAGTTCAAGACTGTGAGTTAAAAAGTCGCAATGAGCTATTTTTTTATTCTGTGGTGGAAACAAGCTTCAGCAGTGCAAAGTCCAAGCAAAAATAAATAAAAAAACAAAAAATGTTTGAATTGCGGGATATAAACTCACAATTCTGATTTTGTCACTTACAATTATGTGATATAAGCTCGCAATTTTGACTTTTTTCTCCTAATTCTGACCTTTTTCAATTGCAAATTTATATCTCACAATTCTGACTTTTTTTCTTGAAATTGTGAGATATAAACTCGCAATTGCAAGACTATAAAGACCAATTCTAAGGAAAAAATTAAATTTTTTTAAGTTTTTATTGCACAATTCTGACTTTATTTTTCAGAACTGCAAGCTAATATCTTGCAAGTCGCAATGAGCTATTTTTTTATTCAGTGGTGGAAACAAGCTTTTTCGCAATTTTGACTTTTTTCTCCTAATTCTGACCTTTTTCAATTGCAAATTTATATTTCACAATTCTGACTTTTTCTCTTGAAATTCTGAGTTTTTTTCTTAAAATTGTGAGATATAAACTCGCAATTGCGAGTTTTGAAGACCAATTCTGAGGAAAATATTCCATATTCTTAAGTTTTTATCTCACAATTCTGACTTTATTTCTCAGAACTGCAAGTTTATACCTCGCAATTCAGACTTTATAACTCACAATTACAAGTTTATATTTCACAATTCTGACTAAAAATATCAGAAATGCTAAATGTAAACTCACAACTATGAGAAAAAAGTCAAAACTGTGAGTTTAAAAGTCCCAATGAGCTATTTTTTTATTCTGTGGTGGAAACAAGCTTCCACAGTGCAAAGCCTAAGCAAAATGAATAAAAAAGCAATAAACGTCCGAATTGCGGGATATAAACTCACAATTCTGATTTTGTCTCAGAATTTTTTTATTCTGACCTTTTTCAATTGCAAATTTATATCTCACAATTGATTTTTTTCTTGAAATTCTGACTTTTTTTCTTAAAATTGTGATATAAACTCGCAATTGCGAGGTTATAAAGACCAATTCTGAGGAAAAAAATCTATATTTTTAAGTTTTTATTTCACAATTCTGACTTTATTTTTTTAGAACTGCAAGCTTATATCTCACAATTCTGACTTTAGAACTTGAAATTATCTCACAACTATGAGAAAAAGTCAATGAGCTATTTTTATATTCAGTGGTGGAAACAAGCATCCACAGTGCAAAGCCCAAGCAAAAATGAATAAAAAAGCAATAAATGTTAGAACTGCGGGATATAAACTGATTTTGTCTCACAATTATGAGTTTATATCTCACAATTCGGACTTATTCTCTTACAATTATGTGATATAAGCTCGCAATTTTTCATTCAGTGGTGGACAGTTTCCATAGTCCAAAGCAAAATAAGTAAAAAAAAAGCAACAAACATCAGAATTGCAGGATATAAACTCACAATTCTGACATTTTTTTCTTGCAATTGCAAGTTTAAATCTTGCAGTTCAGACTTTTTTTCACAACTGTGTGACATAAAGTAGCAATTCTGACTTTTTTTTCTCATAATTGCGAGATATAAACCCACATTTGTAAGTTATGAAGTCCAATTGTGAAAAAAAACTACTACTGTATTTTCTTCCAGTTGCAAGTTTTTATCTCACAATTCTGACATTTTAACTCACAATTTGACACACAAAAAAGTTTATATCCTACAGTTCTGAGGAAAAGGAATTGCAAGATGTAAACTCACAACTGAGAAAACTGTAAGATAAACCTTTTTTCTTTTTTTTCAGTGACAGAAAGCCCGAGCAAAATCAGTAAAAAAAGCAATAAATGTCAGAATTTTGGGATATAAACTCGCAACAGCAAGTTATAAAGTCCAATTCTGAGGCAAAAAAGACTATTTTCTTTGAGATGTGAGTTTTTATCTCACAATTTTGGCTTTATAACTCCTGATTACAAGTTTATATCTCGCAATTCTGAGAAAAAAAGTAAAAATTGTGAGATAAAAACTCGCAATTA
Source organism: Cirrhinus mrigala (assembly GCA_036247105.1). Lineage (NCBI taxonomy): Eukaryota > Metazoa > Chordata > Actinopteri > Cypriniformes > Cyprinidae > Cirrhinus > Cirrhinus mrigala. The sequence continues at coordinate 5,889,021 of CM070012.1, forward strand.
CCTTTTTAATTTTTATTTTTAATTTAATTTTTATTTATATATAAACTCGCAACTCTGACTTTTTTCTCACAATTGCGAATTTATATCTCACAATTGACTTTTTATGAATTGTGAGATATAAACTCACAATTGTGAGTTATTGTCACGAACGCGGTCTCTGTGGCTCCCCCTATCCCGCACCAGCGGGAACCCTCACCGGAGTTCTGAGACTGCATTTCCCATAATCCCGTGCCTGGGGCTCCCCCACTTCCGGTTCCGGGTCTCCCGGTTCACTTCCCTTTGTCGGCCATTTTAGCGCGCCTCGCCGGCTCGCGCTTCTGACTTTATTTCTCAGAACTGCAAGTTTATATCTCACAATTCAGGCTTTATAACTCACAATTACAAGTTTATATCTCACAATTCTGATTAAAAATGTCAGAAATGCAAAATGTAAACTCACAACTATGAGAAAAAAAGTTCAAGACTGTGAGTTAAAAAGTCGCAATGAGCTATTTTTTTATTCTGTGGTGGAAACAAGCTTCAGCAGTGCAAAGTCCAAGCAAAAATAAATAAAAAAACAAAAAATGTTTGAATTGCGGGATATAAACTCACAATTCTGATTTTGTCACTTACAATTATGTGATATAAGCTCGCAATTTTGACTTTTTTCTCCTAATTCTGACCTTTTTCAATTGCAAATTTATATCTCACAATTCTGACTTTTTTTCTTGAAATTGTGAGATATAAACTCGCAATTGCAAGACTATAAAGACCAATTCTAAGGAAAAAATTAAATTTTTTTAAGTTTTTATTGCACAATTCTGACTTTATTTTTCAGAACTGCAAGCTAATATCTTGCAAGTCGCAATGAGCTATTTTTTTATTCAGTGGTGGAAACAAGCTTTTTCGCAATTTTGACTTTTTTCTCCTAATTCTGACCTTTTTCAATTGCAAATTTATATTTCACAATTCTGACTTTTTCTCTTGAAATTCTGAGTTTTTTTCTTAAAATTGTGAGATATAAACTCGCAATTGCGAGTTTTGAAGACCAATTCTGAGGAAAATATTCCATATTCTTAAGTTTTTATCTCACAATTCTGACTTTATTTCTCAGAACTGCAAGTTTATACCTCGCAATTCAGACTTTATAACTCACAATTACAAGTTTATATTTCACAATTCTGACTAAAAATATCAGAAATGCTAAATGTAAACTCACAACTATGAGAAAAAAGTCAAAACTGTGAGTTTAAAAGTCCCAATGAGCTATTTTTTTATTCTGTGGTGGAAACAAGCTTCCACAGTGCAAAGCCTAAGCAAAATGAATAAAAAAGCAATAAACGTCCGAATTGCGGGATATAAACTCACAATTCTGATTTTGTCTCAGAATTTTTTTATTCTGACCTTTTTCAATTGCAAATTTATATCTCACAATTGATTTTTTTCTTGAAATTCTGACTTTTTTTCTTAAAATTGTGATATAAACTCGCAATTGCGAGGTTATAAAGACCAATTCTGAGGAAAAAAATCTATATTTTTAAGTTTTTATTTCACAATTCTGACTTTATTTTTTTAGAACTGCAAGCTTATATCTCACAATTCTGACTTTAGAACTTGAAATTATCTCACAACTATGAGAAAAAGTCAATGAGCTATTTTTATATTCAGTGGTGGAAACAAGCATCCACAGTGCAAAGCCCAAGCAAAAATGAATAAAAAAGCAATAAATGTTAGAACTGCGGGATATAAACTGATTTTGTCTCACAATTATGAGTTTATATCTCACAATTCGGACTTATTCTCTTACAATTATGTGATATAAGCTCGCAATTTTTCATTCAGTGGTGGACAGTTTCCATAGTCCAAAGCAAAATAAGTAAAAAAAAAGCAACAAACATCAGAATTGCAGGATATAAACTCACAATTCTGACATTTTTTTCTTGCAATTGCAAGTTTAAATCTTGCAGTTCAGACTTTTTTTCACAACTGTGTGACATAAAGTAGCAATTCTGACTTTTTTTTCTCATAATTGCAAGATATAAACCCACATTTGTAAGTTATGAAGTCCAATTGTGAAAAAAAACTACTACTGTATTTTCTTCCAGTTGCAAGTTTTTATCTCACAATTCTGACATTTTAACTCACAATTTGACACACAAAAAAGTTTATATCCTACAGTTCTGAGGAAAAGGAATTGCAAGATGTAAACTCACAACTGAGAAAACTGTAAGATAAACCTTTTTTCTTTTTTTTCAGTGACAGAAAGCCCGAGCAAAATCAGTAAAAAAAGCAATAAATGTCAGAATTTTGGGATATAAACTCGCAACAGCAAGTTATAAAGTCCAATTCTGAGGCAAAAAAGACTATTTTCTTTGAGATGTGAGTTTTTATCTCACAATTTTGGCTTTATAACTCCTGATTACAAGTTTATATCTCGCAATTCTGAGAAAAAAAGTAAAAATTGTGAGATAAAAACTCGCAATTACCTTTTTAATTTTTATTTTTAATTTAATTTTTATTTATATATAAACTCGCAACTCTGACTTTTTTCTCACAATTGCGAATTTATATCTCACAATTGACTTTTTATGAATTGTGAGATATAAACTCACAATTGTGAGTTATTGTCACGAACGCGGTCTCTGTGGCTCCCCCTATCCCGCACCAGCGGGAACCCTCACCGGAGTTCTGAGACTGCATTTCCCATAATCCCGTGCCTGGGGCTCCCCCACTTCCGGTTCCGGGTCTCCCGGTTCACTTCCCTTTGTCGGCCATTTTAGCGCGCCTCGCCGGCTCGCGCTTCGCGAAGTTTTGATTAGTTATGCTGTCAATCCTGAGCGTTTATTTCTCGGACTGCTTACCCGTTGCCAACCGGACTGTTAACGTTGTGTGTGAACCTTTGCTGCCAGCCCTCTATCGACCCTTGCTATTCCCTCGGACTACCCCCTTTGAACGCAACCGGCCCCGACCCTCTGCCTGGACTTTTACTATTCCTTTGGATTTGTCTTCACCACACCAGTCTGCTGTTGTTGACCCCTGCCTGTTAACTTTGTCTGAGAAAATAAAACTGTTGCTAATGGATCCATCGTCTCACGATTCGTCCATAACACCGTCACAGAAAACTTCGCCGCCTTCGGATCCAGCGACAGTTAGTCAGATTGCTACGAAGGTTTCCGCTCAAGCCTCGCTTCTGACACGGCACCAGCAACAACTGGATCGTCTGACTACTTTAACCGAACAGCTTGTTCAGGCGCTCCAGGGACTGCAGGTCGCTACCCCGCCCGCAACGCCACCTCCACCTGTTCAACCGCCCGGAGCTCAGCCAGTCATCGCCAGCCCCCGACTTGCCTTCCCGGAAAAGTTTGACGGTACGGCCGCTAAATGCAAGGGGTTTCTATTACAATGCACACTGTTCGTCAATCAGCAGCCGCACTTATACGCCACGGACGAGAGCAAGATTGCCTTCGTGTGCTCTCTCCTCACTGGGAAGGCGCTGGACTGGACTTGGGGCAATCCACCTATCCCATGTTTTCAACCTTCCTCCAGAGCTTCAAGGAGGTGTTCCAGCCGAGTCCCGAGAGCAGTGAGGCGGGCGAGCAGATCGTCGCATTGAAACAGGGCCGCCGCCCCGCCGCTGATTACGCCCTGGAGTTCCGTACACTCGCGGCACAGAGTGGATGGAACGATGGACCCCTCAAGCTCCACTACCGTAAGGGGTTAAATCAGGACCTGCAGGTGGAGCTAGCTTGCCGGGACGAGGGCCTCACCTTGAACCAGTATATAGATCTATCCATTCGTATCGACAACGTGATGCGCTCCCGTAAGCCCGCCCGAACTTCGTTCACCATGTCCGTTCAGCAACCCTCGGCCTCCACGACTCCTGAACCCATGCAGCTGGGTGCAACCAAACTTACCGTCGAAGAGAGGGAGAGACGGCTCCGAAACAACCTCTGTCTATACTGCGGATTAGCAGGACACATCTGGGCCACCTGTCCAACTCGACCACCTCGGCCTCCTACCTCTGTGAGTGCCACTAAGTCCTGTTTGAACCGTTGTGAAATTCCAGTGCAGCTTTGTGCGGAGGGGGTTTCGATTAAGACCACCGCTTTGGTTGATTCCGGCGCTGCCGGTAATTTCATTGACAGAGACTTTGTAGCTACTAACCATTTGCCCATCCTCTCTTGTGCTTCTCCCATGGCAGTGGCAGCCCTCGACGGGCGACCATTAGGATCAGGCCGCATCGACCACACCACCAACGACCTCACCCTCCGCATTGGATCCTGCCATCAAGAAACCATCCGGTTCTTTATCATTTCATCCCCTCAATCACCACTCATCCTGGGTTACCCATGGCTGAACCGACATGAACCCACCATCTCCTGGGCGGGAGGCATCATAACTCACTGGTCACCCTACTGCCAACAGCACTGTTTCGTCACCGTGCCCGAAGTACTCCCCAGACCCGCGACAACCCCTCTCAGCAGCATCATACCCACCGAATACCAGGATCTGCTTGAGGCCTTCAGCACCGTCAAAGCGACTCAGTTACCACCTCATCGACCGGGGGACTGTGCCATCGACCTCGTACCCGGGGCTGTACCGCCCCGAGGACGCATCTTCCCTCTCTCTCAACCTGAATCCGAAGCTATGGAGAAGTACATCAGGGAGGAACTCGCCAAGGGATTTATTCGACCATCCACTTCTCCCGCTTCAGCTAGATTCTTCTTCGTGAAGAAGAAGGACGGTGGCCTGCGTCCCTGCATAGACTATCGCGCACTGAACGAGTTAACCATTAAGTACCGGTACCCGCTCCCACTCATTCCCCCGGCCTTGGAACAGCTACGGTCAGCGAAGATTTACACTAAGTTGGACCTTCGCTCCGCGTACAACCTAATCCGCATCCGAGAGGGGGACGAGTGGAAGACGGCCTTCTCCACTACCTCAGGTCACTACGAGTACCTTGTTATGCCCTTCGGCCTGGCCAATAGTCCGTCATATTTCCAAGCCTTCGTCAATGAAGTATTTCGGGACATGCTTAACCGCTGGGTCATAGTTTTCATCGATGATATCCTAATTTTCTCCAATTCCTATGCTGAACACGTACAACACGTCAGGTCAGTTCTCATCGAACATCAGTTATACGCCAAGGAGGAAAAGTGCCAATTTCATCAAGAAAGCATTGCCTACCTGGGTTATGTCATCAGCCCTGAGGGCGTTGCCATGGATGATACCAAGGTGAATGCTGTGCGTAACTGGCCCCGTCCTAGGACCCTCAAGGAGCTTCAACGTTTCCTGGGGTTTTCTAATTTCTATCGCCGGTTTATCAGCAACTTCAGTACGGTCGCCGCTCCACTTACATCTATGATCAAGAGGGGCGACACCCGACTCACCTGGTCGCCCATCGCCGTACAGGCCTTCCACGATCTCTGGCAGAGATTCACCACAGCACCCATACTTCGGCATCCTGATCCCCGACTACCCTTCCTTGTTGAGGTAGATGCCTCCAGCACGGGTGTAGGGGCCGTTCTCTCGCAGCGACAGGGTCAACCCCCTAAGACTTATCCCTGCACGTTCTTCTCACATAAGCTCAGCCCGGCCGAGAGAAACTACGATGTGGGTAACCGGGAGTTGCTTGCGATCAAACTCGCGCTCCAAGAATGGCGGCACTGGCTCGAGGGGGCACAGCATCCATTCATCATTCTCACCGATCACAAGAACCTGGAATATCTTCGTTCTGCTAAGGTTCTCAATCACCACCAGGCCAGGTGGTCACTTTACTTCACCCGATTCAACTTTAAAATTACCTATCGCCCGGGTTCCCAGAACACCAAGGCCGACGCCCTCTCCTTATAAAGTCCAGTTCTGAGAAAAAAAATAACCATTTTCTTACAGTTGCGAGTTATCTCACAATTCTGACTTTTTTCTCAGAATTTTGAGATATTAACTTGCAATTGCGAGTTATAAAGTTTTTGACTTTATAACTCCTAATTACAAGTTTATATCTCACAATTCGAAGAAAAAAAAGTCAGAATTATGAGATAAAAAGTCACAACTACTTTTTTATTTTTATTCAGTAGCAGAAACAGGCTTCCATAGTGCAAAGATTATCCAAAATAGCAAAAAAAGCAATAAATGTCAGAATTGTTGCATATTAACTTCCAATTCTGACTTTTTTCTCAGAATTGTGAGAACTGTGAAATTACAAGTTTATGTCACAATTCTGAGAAAAAAGAAATGCAAGATGTAAACTTGCAATAATGAGAAAAAAAGTCAGATTTGAGCGGGTAAAAAAAGAGTGGGTAAAAAAAGAGTAAAAAAGAAATAAATGTCAGAATTGTGGTATATAAACTTGCAATTCTGACATTTTTTCTCGCAATTGCTAGTTTACATCTTACAACTCTGACTTTTTTCTCACAATTGATATAAACTCACAACTGCTATTTAAAAAGTCCAATTCTGAGGTAAAAATACTATTTTCATACAGTTGCAAGTTTTATCTGACAATTCTGACTATATATTTAATAATTGCGAGTTTATATCTCACAATTCAGATTTTTTTAACTCCCAATTATGAGTTTATATCTCACAATAAAAAAAGTCAGAATTGCAAGATCTAAACTTGCAGCTGTGAGAAAAAAATTGTGAGATAAAAAGTCGCAAATACCTTTTTTAGTTTTTATTTAGTGGTGGAAACAAAAAAACAAGTAAAAAGCAATAAATGTCATAATTGTGGAATATAAATTTACAATTCTGACTTTTTTTCTCAGAATTTTGAGATATTAACTTGTAGTTGCGAGTTATAAAGTCCAGTTCTGAGAAAAAAGACTTACTGTTTTCTTACATCTCACAATTTTGAGTTTATAACTCCCAATTACAAGTTTATATCTCACAATTCTAAGAAAAAAAGTCAGAATTATGAGATAAAAAGTCACAATTACTTTTTTATTTTCATTCAGTAGCAGAAACAGGCTTCCATTGTGCAAAGATTATGCAACATGAGTAAAGGAAGCAATAAATAAGCAATAAACTTTCAATTCTGACATTTTTTCTCACAATTGTGTGATATAAACTCAGAACTCTGACTTTTTTTTCTAAGAATTGTGAGAATTGTGCAATTACAAGTTAATATGTCACAGTTCTGAAAAAAAAGAAATGCAAGATGTAAACTTGTGTAGATGTAAAACGTCAGAATTGTGGTATATAAACTTGCAATTCTGACATTTTTTCTCGCAATTGCTAGTTTATATCTTACAACTCTGTCTTTTTTCTCACAACTGATATAAACTCACAATTGCTATTTAAAAAGTCCAATTCTGAGGAAAAAAATACTATTTTCGTACAGTTGCAAGTTTTATCTCACAATTCTGACTATATTTTTAAGAATTGAGAGTTTATATCTCACAATTCTGATTTTTTGACTCCCAATTATGAGTTTATATCTCACAATAAAAAAAAAAGTCAGAATTGCAAGATGTAAAGTTGCAACTGTGAGGAAAAAAAAGTCAAAATTGTGCAAAAAAGTCGCAAATACCTTTTTTTAGTTTTTATTTAGTGGTGGATACAAAAAAAAAATTCAGAATTATGAGATAAAGTCACAATTACTTTTTTATTTTTATTCAGTAGCAGAAACAGGCTTCCGTAGTGCAAAGATTTTGCAAAATGAGTCAAAAAAAAGCAATAAATGTCAGAATTGTTGCATATTAACTTCCAATTCTGACATTTTTTCTCATAATTGTGTGATATAAACTCAGAATTCTGACTTTTTTTCTCAGAATTGTGAGAATTGTGCAATTACAAGTTTATATGTCACAATTATGAAAAAAAAAAAAAAGAAATGCAAGAGCGGGTAAAAAAAAAAAAAGAGTGGGTAAAAATAATAATAAAAAAATAAAATAAAATAAAAAAGCAATAAATGTTAGAATTGTGGTATATAAACATGCAATTCTGACGCAGTTGCTAGTTCTCGCAGTTGCTAGTTTATATCTTACAACTCTGACTTTTTTCTCACAATTGATATAAACTCACAATTGCTATTTAAAAAGTCCAATTCTGAGGAAAAAAATACTATTTAAAACTTCCAACTGTACTATTTTCATACAGTTGCAAGTTTTATCTCACAATTCTGACTATATTTTTAAAAATTGCGAGTTTATATCTCACAATTCTGTTTTTTTAACTCCCAATTATGAGTCTATATCTCACAATAAAAAAAAAAAAGTCAGAATTGCAAAATGTAAACTCGCGACTGTGAGGAAAAAAAAGTCAAAATTGTGCAAAAAAGTCGCAAATACCTTTTTTAGTTTTTATTTAGTGGTGGATACAAAAAAACAAGTAAAAAAGCAATAAATGTCAGAATTGTGGAATATGAATTCACAATTGTGACTTTTTTTTCTCAGAATTTTGAGATATTAACTTGAAATTGTGAGTTATAAAGTCCAGTTCTGAAGAAAGAAGACTTACTGTTTTCTTACATCTCACAGTTTTGACTTTATAACTCACAATTACAAGTTTATATCTCACAATTCTAAGAAAAAAAGTCAGAATTATGAGATAAAAAGTCACAATTACTTTTTTATTTTCATTCAGTAGCAAAAATATGCTTCCATAGTGCAAAATGAGTAAAAAAAAAAAGCAATAAATGTCAGAATTGTTGCATATTAAACTTTCAATTCTGACATTTTTTCTCACAATTGCTAGTTTATATCTTACAACTCTGTCTTTTTTCTCACAACTGATATAAACTCACAATTGCTATTTAAAAAGTCCAATTCTGAGGAAAAAAATACTATTTTCGTACAGTTGCAAGTTTTATCTCACAATTCTAACTATATTTTTAAGAATTGCGAATTTATATCTCACAATTCTGATTTTTTAACTCCCAATTATGAGTTTATATCTCACAATAAAAAAAAAGTCAGAATTGCAAGATGTAAAGTTGCAATTGCAAGAAAAAAGTCGTACTTACCTTTTTATTTTTATTCACTGGCAGAAACAAGCTACCATAGTGCAAAGCCCAAACAAAATAAGTGAAAAAGCAATGAAAGTCTTATTCATCCCTTCAGTGTTAGCGTTAGATCAGTCCTACACACCGTGCAAATCACTGCTGAAGTTTACACTTGTCTTCAGTGAAGTAAATAACTGTCTGGATGAATTATTTTGGCTCAGGTATTGTCGTGAGACTCTGAGCTGTACTGAAGTGCTTGTCACGCTGTGACAGACGAAATGCTCATGCTCTGTGCCACCAGGGCCCCAAAGTAAACAGTCTGTGCTCGAATTTAAATTTCCACTCAGACGTTTGACACTTCACGCTTTCATGACCTTGTTTGGTTTAATAATGTCTTGCTTATTTATTTACTTGTGTTTTGAAACGGTTATCACTGCAGGACTTCGGCATTCGCTCACAAGGGAGCTGTCACAATCAAAACACAAGTGCCCACACAAGAGCGCTCAAATGTGAAATTATTCAGGTACAAACATATGAAAGGAAGGGACAGCGATTGAAAGCATCAGTCATTCAACTGTCTGGTTAGCTTGGACAACAAAAATACATTAAAGGGATAGTTCAGCCAAAAATGAAAATTTAACATACAACTGTGGCAAACTACAAAACATGTATTCATGTTCTCTTTGTGTGCCTCCTTCACTCTCTCCGTCTGTCTCCTGTCCACCTACATGCATAGAAAACCGTGTCTTTCTGTGTCTCTGATAAAGAGGTCTGCAGAAGAAGTGATTTCTCATGGCTGATGCCAACTGGTTGGCACTGGATTCCCGACTGACACTCAAATATAAAAGCTGCACAAAGATGCTGACACTCTCACTGCTGCCCAACTTGATCTGTGATACTATTAGAAAAACAAGCCTGAGCCAAAGACTCACTCAGAGATTCCTGCTCCATCTGGCTCTGACGCGACAAATCGTAGCATTCACATGCACACAATGAGCAGTACCTGTGTACTTTGCAGTACTCGTGTGCTTTATTTGATTATATATATATACATGTTTGATTATATATACATATTACTGATTATATAAATTAAATAAAGATTCACTGATATTAAAATACTTTTGGCCTAAACCACGAGTCAGTAATGAGGTTTATCTAAAGGCCAATAACCAATAAATAGCTGATATTCAAATTTGATATAAAATGCCACAAAAAAATAGTAAAAAAAAGTAATAAATGCATTTATATTTTATACTAAAGTTCAAGTCTATTAATATATTTGCTGACATATTGCTTGAGACTAATATAAAAAATATAAGAAAGTTTTAATTAAACTTTATTTGAAGTACTACTTAAGTACTACTTACATTTCTTAATATTAAGCCTAAAATATGTTTTAATGTCACTATTAACAGGACAGGATATAGGATTGTATGATCTTTAAATAATATTGATCTTTATATGCAAAATATTTATTAAATATTTCCACTTAAGCACAATCTAATATACTTAAGTATATCTTTAGTTGGACTTAAACAGTACTTCCACACAGTTAAAATGCATTAAGTACAAAATTAGTTGTTGCAATTTAGCAAACTTTAAATATACCAGTTTAGTATACTAAAAGTATAATTGCATAAATTCTGTTATGTGTCAAGTAGGAAACATATCTGAAGCAGATGTAAACAGATTCAGAGCAAAAAAAAATGATTTCTTAATTAGTAGTTTTGGTGTGAAAAATATAAATTTACTTGTGGAGAAAAATTGCATAATATTACGACTGGTGATGGCAATGTTTCATTAATTAGTGAAATAAAGTTTTTTCTTACCACATTTGCATTTTTTCCTGGTTTTAAGCATAAATCAGAATTTGCTGTCATTTTATTATTAAAAACTAGAAAACACTATTTGTCAATTTACTTGTGGAGCAAAACTGCATAATATTAAGATTTTTAATACACGTTTAATAAATGAAAGTTTTTTTTTGTTTTGTTTTGTTTTGTTTTTACCACATTTGCAAATATTTTTTTTTTCTTAAGCATAAATCTGAATTTGTGGCATTTTATTATTAAAAAATAGAAAACCGTATTTGTCAATTTACTTGTGGAGCAAAACAGCATAATATTAAGATTTTTAATACATATTTAATGATTTTTTTTTCCAACATTCACAGACATTTTTTCTTGTTTTAAGCATAAATCTGAATTGCTTTCATTTGAATATTAAAAACTGGAAAACACTATTTGTCAATTTGCTTGTGGAGCAAAACTGCATAATGTTAAGATTTTTAAAACATATTTAATAAATTAAAGTTTTGTTTTTTTGTACCACATTCACAATTTTTTTTAAAGCATAAATCCGAATTTGCTCTTATTTTAATATTTAAAACTAGAAAACACTATTTGTTAATTTACTTGTGGAGCAAAATTGCATAATATTAAGATTTTTAGAAATGCATATTTAATGAATTCATTTTTTTTTCATCATCACATTCGCAAACTTTCGTTTCTTCTTGGTTAGGGTTAAAAATTGTCATTTAAATACTGAAACACTGGCAACACTTTACAATAAGGTTAATTAGTTAACATTAGTTAACTACATTAGTTAACATGAACTAAAAATGAATACTTCTACAGTATTTGTTAATCTTAATTTTAATTTCAGCATTTACTAAGGCATTATTAAACTCACAAGTTGTGTTTGTTAGCATTAGTTAATGCACTGTGAACTAACATAAACAATGAGCAACTGTATCTTTTATTAACTAGCATTAACAAATATTAACAGTGTAATTGTTCATTGTTTGTTCATCTTAGTTAATACATAAACTAATGTTAACAAATGACACCTTATTGTAGAGTGTTACCGAAACACTATTTGTTTATTTCAAAATATTGCGATTTATTTTAAATTCATATTTAATGAATTAAACTTACAATATTTTACTTACCTTAACTGCAAATAGCTGTTTCTTGTTTTAAGCATAAACATTGTTGTAATTTAAATAATAAAAACTAGAAAACACTACCTGTTTATGGGAGGATACATAAATCAATATAACTTTTTGTGAAAACCAACATAACTTTGCTTCTCAGGTAAATTTATGTTGTTTTGATGACATCTGAAGATTTTTTTACTGCAAAATGAGACAAATATTGATTAATAAAGTGTTTTTTGTAGTGTGGCGAAAGCTTCTTTTTTTTTTTTTTGTTTGAAAAGAGGCCACTACATTAAGCAAAACTAGCCAGCTGTGTGTGTAAAAGAGAAAAAGTACAAGAGACCTATAGGCTCATGAGAGCTAGTACACACATATCAGTTTCACTGCAGCCCGTACAGTGTGTCTCACTGCTGATCCCAGACCAGAGTGCAGTCTATTCTTGGAAGATGCTGGAAACCCCAGGGGATGCAAGACTGGAAATGGAGTAAAAGGAGAATTTAACAAAGGCAGCAAGAGTGTGTGTGTGTGTGTGTGTGTGTGTGAGCAAATGTGCGCAGTGTGTTCCTGCATAAATCTGCTCCTGACTTTGCATACTCAAGGACTCTGAAACCAGATAGCATTTAAGAGCTCCAGCACTGAACCCCAAAGGCTCTTGGACCAGATTCAACACACCTCTGGCATCAAGCGCTCTGTGCTGCACTCTCTGCATATCTCTTTGCATCGGCTCTTAAGTTGATTGGTGGCCACATCACACTGTGTCTCAAAGTTTATAATATATGATCCGTTCTGAAGTGTTTAAAGGTACGCTGTGCCACCAGGCCAACGTTATTTTATTGCCACATGTGAAAGAGGCACAATCATTCAGACCGGTCTGATGATATTTGTGTCCGGCCATTGAAATAAAATAGATCATAAATTCTCCATTCTGTTTTCACATAATGAAAAGGCTCTTTTTCACTAGACATTTTCTGATGGATTATGAGTATAGCTGAATTAAAGTGAGATGTCTGTAGTATGTGAATTATTCTTGTTAGACAGCAATGTTATGGTTTATACCGTAGCTTGACATTCTTACTGTACATAAACAACTGTTTTTTTTTTTAATAAATGTTGAGGAAACATTTTTTTAATTTTAAAGAAACTAATACTTTTATTCAGTAAGTACTTTATTCTAATGTCTAAAAAAAAATACATTGTGTCACAGTTTCCACACAAATATTAAGCAGTTTTCAGCATTAATAATAATAATAAGAAATGTTTCTTGAGAAAATTAGCATATTAGAATGATTTCTGAAGGATTATGTGACACTGAAGACTGGAGTAATGATGCTGAAAATTCAGCTTTGATCACAGGAATAAATTACATTTGAAAATATATTAAAATAGAAAATGTATTTTAAATTACTGTTTTTTTTGTTTTTTTTTTACAATTCAGACTTTTATACTAGTTTATACCTCACAATTTGGACTTTGTTACTGTTTTTTTCTTCTTCTCAGAATTGAGAACACACAATTTCGAGATATAAACTCAGAATTCTTTCTTTCATACAATTCTGAAAAAAAAAAAAAATCTGAAACTGAATTTTAAGGTATAAAGAGTTGCAAGAAATAAAATACTTGTTTCTCTGAACTCTGAGTTTGCATCTTACAATATTTTTTTTGTTTCCACCACTAAATAAACATAAAAAAGGTAATTGCAATTTGTTTTTAGTAAATATTAGGGCTGTCAGTCGATAAGAATTTATCAAATTAATTACGTGATGTTTCGATTAATTAATCGAATTAATTACAAAATAAACCGACTGTGAAAATGCGCTCAAAAGATTATTTAAAGCTATTTTTGTGTTAAATGAGAAAGTATCAAGTAGAAGTTACAAATTGTAGCTTTAAATATTTTAATTGATTTATCATAAAATGTATTACACATAAACATTTAGGCTACAAAGGCCTAAAGTAAACGATGGTAAAAAAGAAGATAATTTGAGAAACATCTCAGTATTTTTTGTTTATACAATGAAATTATTGGTAACCAAAACAGCTTTGTTACCAAAATAGTATAATAGTCTTCAAAATACTTGCTTTTACAAAAGAAAGGTTTAAAATGATATGAGGGTGAGTAAAATTTTTGGGTGAACTATCCCTTTAATGTGTTTGTTATTATTATTATTTTATTATTATTTTTTTTTTTTATGAAATTATACTCTAAATAAGAAACTAAATCTGCCAGCAGTTGGCGGTAAATATCTTTATGAGTCATTCACTCATTTATTTCGATTAGTTCAAATGCCTGATAGTAAATGGCTCTCTTTATGAACAGGCCTTTGAGTTATTGATTCACACGATTCGCTCAAAATGCATTAATTCAGAAAATAAACACTGCTGTGTTGCTCGGAGATGCGCAACAATTCTGCTATGGCTTCAAAGGTAATATGTTCTCTGCAAAACTGAGCAAAAACACATAATATTGTGTTTAAAATATAACACAATATCAACTTCTTATTTACTGAACTGTTGTATAAAATCACATTTAAGCTCGCGATAGATCGGGACAAAATCAGCACTCTTGTCGTATTGCTCTTGCTGCCCATGTGATATGTGATATACATAAATATGAGACAAAATACTGTAGCATCTGGACCAATCAGACATACAGTTATTTGTTACATTTAACAAATAGTATTTAAACCCAACAAGCCAGCTACATGCTGGAGCTCTGGAGACAACCCCCAAAGCAACTAACACCCCAAAAGGGCTCAGTTGCCAGGACGACTATCTAATAAGAGGTTTTATTGCCCAGAGGAATGCACATTTGCCCATGCTACATTTGCCCATAGGAAAGACACAATGCCTATAGAAATAGACTCTTTCCTATTCATTCACAAACAAACCTCTCTTTGACCTTCCTATCACACATAGCCCAGGTCATTGTGTACAGTATTACTGCATTGTATTTTAATTTTGTCTGTTGTATTTGTATTTGTCTTTCCACTGTTTTATGCATGCGTTATGATAGATGACTAGTCGTATAACCCACCTATGCCATGTTTGGTCTCTTTGTATTTGTATTTTGATGATCTAAAAGATGGTGTAAATTAGATGTTGATACCTATGTAACATATTAGTGTTTTAAGAAACCTTAGTAGTTTTGCATCAACACCCAATCAAATTACATATGCAAAATACCATGCTTACAGACAAAGAGTGGTAAACTTTCCCTCCAAAGGAGAAAGTTACCATTGGTTCGTGGACCTCCTGGAGGCGCAGCCTCCAGAGAGCTTAAAGGCATCAAACCATTGACCGCTTCCCCTTCTTCACTCTCTTTTGCAAGATCTTCCGATTGCTGCCTGTGGAGGAACCCACGGAGAGCCTGAGCCGGCACGGGGCATGCCCGACGGGCCCGACAGGCCCCAACATGCCCCAACATCTAGAGCTGTGGCTCTCGACCACAAAGAGCCAGACACTTTCACTCAACCCTGGAATTCATCCTCATGAAATGTCCTCAAACAGACATTTCTCTCTTCCGCGTTTTTTAGCTTTCTTCACTTGCCTCACTTGAGTTCTTTCAGAACCTAAGAGGATGAGGAGGATGAGCTAGAACTCGTCGGAACTCTAAGCTGCGCCAGGCCTTGCGGCCTTGTCTTTCCATTCCCCAAAGACCACAGGACTTCAGCTGGGTCCCTCTCAGCTCTTGGTTCTTCTTCAATTTTCACATGGGAAGAAACTCCTAGTCACCATCGAGTCAGAACATCTTTGGAGTTCATCACTCTTCGGACCCGGAAGAACGTGATCGCGATTCCAAAACCACCACTGCTCCAAACCATTGAGACTTTCACCCAAGACTGCATTTGGACACTTGTTCATCGACCAAGGCAATGGAAGTATCGTACATTTAACTAAACAAAACAGAGGTTTAGTACAAGCTGTAGACAGCACTGATGGTTTCACTCAGGTGGTTAACTGACTCTTTTCATAGCTACATTCTCTGGTCTCTCTAACTGCTTTTCACTGACCCTTCCCCCATGTATGAATGTTTGTTTAGATTAGCTATGTGTTAGTCCTTCGTTAATAAAACTCTTGCGCACAAATTACATGAGTTTTGATTCTGATTCTGCCTTGCAAATTAATGTCCCTTTACAATTCCGATTCGAGCTATAATGCAACAGTACTTTAAAAAAGTTATTTTCTGTGCCTAAGAAAATATCATTTCTTAGAGTTGATATAAAAATTATACTGAATGTTCGCTGGACGAACAGATTAGTTGATGGAAAATTAATTTTGCTACAGTTACTACTGGCAGCTGATATAAATAATTGTAATTAATCAGAATTAATTGTAATTATTTATATATATTTCCCTTTTGAGCTAAATCGCTACAATACACACGGGGCATTTTTTGCACCAATATCTTGAATTTTAGGGCATAACTGCATTTATGGAGTTGCTGCCCTGCATCATATTTGTCAACAATCAACTGTATGAAATATAAGATGATGTACAGGTCTGGGATCGGGGCCAGTGTGTTAACTGCGTTAAAATATTTTAATCGTGTTATTTTTTCAGAACTAATTAATTAAGTTAACACATTAAACTGACAGCCCTAGTAAATATTAATTCTGACTTTTTCTCAGAATTGTGAGGAAAAAAGTCTGAATTGTGAGGTAAAAAGTCGCAATAACCTTTTTTATTTATATAGTTTTTTTTTATCTCATGGCGGAAACAAGTCTTCATATATATTTCATAAGGAATGCTGAGAGAAACATCTGAGACCAAGTTTGATACCTAAAGGAAAAACACCTGAGAACTGATTGAAATAAATGTGCTTATCACACTTGCACTAAAACATTTTCTGCTGGATAAGGCTGGAAAAAAAATTAAGCACAGCACATTGATGTGTTTGCATACTGAAAAGGAAAACGAGTGCTCGAGTGCTGGTGCCAATGATGGGTATCATCAGCCTGATTTTCATTTAAAAAACTCCACGCTCTGAATTCTTGAGGAGTGAAAGGGCACGACATAAAAAACACATTAAGAATAAACCCACGGGAGCTGATGGCAGAGATCCCTAGAGCAGCGGGAGGACACACAACTGGTATTAAGACACAGACTTTTGCATAAATCTGGATGGTAATCTCTCACTCAGATGATGAGATTGCGGCTCTCGCCTGCACTAATCTTCCTGAAGGAATCCGAAGATTACAAGCATCTCAAGAATACCTTGCTGGAAGCGACTGATGCCTCACTGATTAATGTCTGACGGCAACAGGGGCTTAGACACAAGTTTGATATGTAGAATGGGATTTATCTACACAAATGGGAGGAAGGGGGTGGAAAGAGAGAGAGAGATAGTGGCATAAATTTGGTTAAAATAAACAGGCTAAACCTGTATTTGTGCTTCATATAATTTAAAGGGATATTTTACCCAAAAATAAAAATCCTGTCATGGTTAATGGAGAAGTTCACTTCTTAATTTACTCATCCCCATGTCATCCAAGATGTTCATGTCTTTATTTCTTTAGGGTTTAATTGAGGTTTATGAGGAAAACATTCCAGGATTTTTATCAATATAATAGACTTCAATGGTGGCCAACAGGTTGAAGGTCCAAATTTTAGTTTCAATGCAGCTTTAAAGGGCTCTACACGATCCCAGCTGAGGAATATGGGTCTTAACTAACGAAATAAATAAGCATTTTCTAAAACAAAATAGAAATTTATTTACTTTTTAACCACAAATGCTTGTCTTGCACTAGCTCGACTAAGCATTACATAATGACCTTGGAAAAGTCACGCACCGTTAGTTCTTCATCTGTGTACTCCGGTTCAAAAAGGTCATCTCATTTTCTCCCCCAACTTTAAAATTGTCCGACATCATTGTTTTGCCTTTTTGCCGTTTGACTTTCACGTCACATGTGCATGATTACATAATGTGTGAGGTCAAGCTAGTGCAAGATGAGCATTTGTGGTTAAAAAGTATAAAATGTTTGATTTTTTTTAGAAAGTTTCACTAGATAAGACCCTTATTTCTCAACTGGGATCGTGTAGAGCCCTTTAAAGCTGTATTGAAACTGCAATTTGGACCTTCAACCTGTTGGCCACCATTGAAGTCCACTATATGGAGAAAAATCCTGGAATGCTTTTTTTTCAAAACCTTTAATTTCCTTGTGACTGAAGAAAGAAAGACATGAACATCTTGGATGACATGGGGGTGAGTAAATTATCAGGAAATTTTCATTCTGAAAGTGAACTTCTCTTTTAACTCCATCCATCAACCATCAAGTCATTCCAAATCTTTTTTCCAGCTTTTTTTTTGTGTAATACAAAAGAAGATATTTTGAAGAATGTTTAAACAGTCTCTACCCATACAATGAATGCCAACAGGGTCCAAAATAACTATGAACATCACTTATTTTTATTATAGGTCCATCTTCTTTTGTGTTCCACAAGAAAGAAAGTCTATACTAGAACTGCATAATGAATCAAAATAAAACGAAATTGTGATATGGTTTATCTCAATTATCAAATTGCAAAGGCTGTGATTTAATTAAATAGATTTATGCGTTATGCATTTCAGAGTGAAGCATGTCACTGTGTTCATTTACACGTGAGCTGCTCATTATTTGCCTCAAACTCCATCTCTGCATCTGCTTTGAATTTAGGTCACTTTAACATGCATCAAATAAATAATTTAATGGTTTTGCATTTGTAAATGAAAAATTTAAGACAGCCATAAATATTAGTATTGTAATTTTAAAACTATAATGTAAAATAAAATGACTATTATTATTATTATTATTATATTTTTTAAATACTATTTTTTTCTTTTACTTTTTAAATGTAAAATTATATTTTACTATGTAAATTGTAATTTATTATTTATAATATCAATTATTATTATTATTATTATTATCATCATCATCATCATTATTATTATTATTCCTCATTATTTTATAGACATATTGATGTATAATTACTCAATTTTGTCCAAATTGTGCAGCCCAACAACCTGAAATTTTTCTAAATCACATTTTAAATCACTTCTTTCTATTTTTTTTTTTTTTTTTTTTTTTTTTAGAAAAATCTCAGACTTTTTTCCCAATTGTATTGCATTCCATTATACAGAAGAACAAAGGAAGTCAGCTGGAAACTGTTTGGTCACCAACATTCTTAAAAATATCTTCTTTTGTGTTCCACAGACAAAAGAAATAACAGTTTGGAACAACATGAGGGTGAGTAAATGATGACAGAATTTAAAGGAGAAGTTCACTTCCAGAACAAAAATTTACAGATAATGTACTCACCCCGTTGTCATTCAAGATGTTCATGTCTTTTTTTCTTCAGTCATAAAGAAATTATGTTTTTTGAGGAAAACATTTCAGGAATTATCTTCATATAGTGGACTTCTATGGTGCCCACGAGTTTGAACTTCCAAAATGCAGTTTTAGTGCAGCTTTAAAGGGCTCTACACGATCCGAGCCGAGGAAGCATGGGTCATATCTAGCAAAAAGATCTGTAATTTTCTAAGATTAAATGAAAATTTATATACTTTTTAACCTCAAATGCAGATCGTTTCACTAGATAAGTCCCTTATTCCTTGGCTGGGATCATGTAGAGCCCTTTGAAGCTGCACTGAAACTGCATTTTGGAAGTTCAAACTCACAGACACCATTGAAGTCCACTATATGGAGATAATTCCTGAAATGTTTTCCTCAAAAAACATTAGAAAGAAAAGACATGAACATCTTGACAAGGGGTGTGTACATTATCAGTAAATTTTTGCTCTGGATGTGAACCACTCCTTTAAAGTTCCCTTTCTTTGTTGCATTCTGGTCAGAGCTCTCATTGTGGTTTTTCCCACTGCTTTCTTATGGATATTCAGGGAGTAATAAATAAATAATAAATAAATAAAATTTGACAATGCAGTAAGCTTTCTAAATATCCCAGAAGCAGCTAAATTAATGAGAGACACCAACAAAACATGCTTCTGTGAGAATGCCAAGCAGTCTATATAAAGGATTGTTATTCTATCGCTGCACATAGGACATGCTGCACTCCTTCATGCATTGCTAATGTAATGCCTGTAGTGCTCCATTTCCAAACATGCCTGATGCCTTATGCTGCCTTATGCATACACACACACACACTCATCACAGGTCATCTCTTCTCCAATGCACACACTTTCCACAGTCTTTACTTACAACACAGTATCTCAAATGCCAATGCAATAATACATGATTATAGGGGACGAGCATTGCAGAAGCACTTGTCTTCAAAAGTACCCAATAAAAGCTATTAATGTGTCTGAAGTTGGATCTCAGAGCTATCTCTTTTGCTCTATCACATCTCGTTTTGCCTTTATCCGCTTGAATGCTGGAGTGCCTGCTTGACGAGGCATCGCGAACGAACTGAGGATTTAGAAGATGAGAGATTCGGTGTGCGTTTATGTGGGGAGGGGATTAATATCCTGAATCGTGGCAGCAGATGGGATTTTTTTCACTATTGTCCGCCGTGGATCTCTCAACGTAACATGATCGTGTAAATGAAACCACATCCATTGTTGCATGCGGAAAAGTGAGAAGGTGCAGTGCAATACATACAGTGTTCCACTGTGTTCCGCACTGTGCGTTGCAACATTTCTGCATGCACATTTCTTGAAACGAAGCTTCCAAAAGGGGGGTTTGAAAATCTAAACAATCTTTTTCTACTATAAAGAACCTTTTGTGCAATGCAAAGTTTCCATGGATGTTAAAAGTTCTTCATTGAACAACAGATGTAGATGTCAACCTTATTTATTAAAAGTGCTAAAGTAGTTTATGCATTACACTCGGATGACTTTGTCAAACTAATGAACAACCAGACATTAAATCATCTCAAAACTAACAAAAAAAGCTGTTTTTTTGTTGTCTCAGCAATTTAACAAATCTTAACAGGGTGCATACAGTTGATAATGCAGCACTTTGGCTATTCTTGTCCATAATAACATTATAATGATAGAGTGTTCAAGCCCTGTGCAGTGGATCAACACCTCTGACTCAGTCAGTTGAGAGTATCGATTTATGTTCTGTGGTAAAGAGACCCTTTAGAGGAGGATCATAAACATGCCTGAAGGAGCACTGCATGGCCAACTGAGACGAGGAGGATAATGAGAAGGAATATTCATGTGGTTGCAAATACGTTACAAGAGGTGTGCGTTTTATTGCACGAACAGGCCTCGTAACCTACCCATCAAGATGAATCTGTCTCACTGTAATCAATAAACAAGTCTCAAACAGACAGTTCACCCAAATTCATCAAACCTGTATGACTTTCTTGCTTCTTCAGAACAAAAAATAAGATATTTCAAAGAATGTTAAGAGTTTAAACAACACTGGACTCCACTGACTTGCACTGTCTCAAAATATCTCTTTAATTAAAGGTGACATATCATGAAAATCTGACTTTTTCCGTGTTTAACTACTATAATCGCATGCCCAGTGCATCTACCAACCCAGAAAATGTGAAAAAGGACAACCCAGTAACTTTGTTTTGGTAAGCCTTTTTTTGCAAACGCGAAAAAACGAGCAACGTGGTATTATAATATTGCCGCCCCTCGACATAACCGACTGTTTTTGTAACTCCTGTGTGTTTTTAACATAAACTTGTGTGTATTTGACAGTTTAAGTGCAATAAGACATGAAACTTAGTTTAGTACTCACATATTGTGTGACAGCTGCTTTCTGCGCACGTGGTTCGATGTGTGTGCTTAGAAAACCTTAAATCAGAAGTTTAAACTGATATTGCTTTAAAATGCATGATTTCAGCATAATATAAATAATAATCAAAACCAAACAGATGATTTTTGACAGAGTATCTGAGGTATCAGCTGTAAAAGTGCAGCTCAATTCTGAAAAAGGGGGCGGGGAGCAGCAGCTCATTTGCATTTAAAGAGACATGCATGAAAAAAGCATGTTCCTGCTTCCACTCAAAATTGGGATTTTCAAAATGATATAATAATTGATCTGTGGGATGTTTTGAGCTGAAACGTTGCAGACACACTCTGGGGACACCTGAGACTTATATTACATATATTGTTAAAAGAGTCATAATAGGTTTCTTAGTAAGTAAATGGCAACAGATTTTTCATTTTTGGGGTGGACTGTCCTTTTAAGTCTTACTGGAGTAAAATCATACAGTAGACATTCCATTCCTTTTTAGCTTAGTTTGACATAAGCAGTTGTGCAACATATTTACAGCTGTCTAAAGCTGTCTCACATTCAGTCACACATATTCAAAACTGCATGACTCAGAATGGCCCTCAGCAGGGAGCTGATATTCACAGATGTGGATCATTTTTAGACACAGACAGTGAAATATTCAAACTCATGACACTAGCAAAAATATTGCAAAGCACTGACAAAAAAATAAAGATATATCATTTCTCGCCAACAGATATAGCTTCCATGCTATGCTGATGGATATATAACAAAGGGTAGCGACTTACACTTTTGCATATACATAAGAGCTGCTTCAGATACTTCATATTTTCATATAGCTACAGTATGCATATTAAAGTGTTGTAACACAGGAAGAGTTGTAACACCAGTTTTAACAAGGTAAAAATGAGCTACACTTAAACATAAAGGTTCCAAAAAGGGGTTTTTGCAGTGATGCCACAGAAGAACAATTCTGAGTTCCCCAAAGAACCTATTTTAAAAGATCCATTTTCTTATCGTGAAGAACATTTCAACAATCTAAATAACCTTTTCCACTATAAAGAACCTTTTGTACAATGGAAAGTTTCCATTAAAGGTTCTTCATTGAACCTCAGATGCCAATAAAGAACCTTTAAGAGTGTATGGGGTGAAATCACCATCACATTTGACCACCACCCTTCTGACGTGACTGTAGAAAAATATCTCTGGTACATCTGTAATGGTAGAGCTGTATAATGATTATTTAAAGTAGATCTCATCACCCCAATACAGTAAATTAATTTACAAAATTTAAAACACATGTTTTTCTATTGTTGTTACAACTCAACAGCACTTTTTGTGCTTCAGTTACTTTATACCATTTCGTAATACGGTTCTGAAACTAATATGGGACCCTGGACCACACAACCAGTCCTAAGTAGCATGGGTATATTTGAAGAGTTCAGTTGCAAAACCAGCTAAAAGCCATCTCGGTCAAAAATGAGATAATGATACTGAGTGAATGCTCTCAACACGTATTATACATCCATCAAATACTTTTTCTTCAAACTCTCTAAAATACCAGCCTCAGCCCAATCAGAAGTACCGGTACTTACATAGAAACCTATACATCTGAGCCTGATAAAAATGCAATTTTTAAAGAAAGACGGATGGATTTAGCTGGTTTTGCATCTGAACTAAAAAAAAAATCATGTTCCATGAAGATATTTTGTACATTTCCTACCATAAATATATCAACCCTTAATTTTTGATTAAAATTTGCTTAAAACTTCATTTGGACAACTTTAAAGGTAATTTTCTTAATATTTTGATTTCTTGCACCCTCAGATTTTAGATTTTCAAATAGTTGTATCTCAACCAAATACTGTACTATCTTAACAAACCATACATCAATAGAAAAACTTATTTATTCAGCTTTCAGATGATGCATAAATCTCAATTTCAAAAAATTAAGCCTTATGACTGGTTTTGTGGTCCAGGGTCACATTTGTAGCAGACAAACGTGAATGTTTTATCAAAGTTTGAAACCGCAAAAACATTGGCGTTACAGATGTTGAAACAAGGGTTACTCTCCATACGTGAAATTACGTTTTATATTATAGCTATAACAGTACTAAATGTGTTATTAACTATCTGAAAGTTATTTTAAAGTCTCACCAACTGAACTTTTTATCACTTTTATTAGAAGCCGCACACACTTACCGCCTGTTCAGTGGCGCGTCTTTCTTTTGCTTTTTATTCATCACAGCAGGGACACAATTCGTCAGCTCGGTCCAGTCCGCGTGCAAACCGCAACTCCAGCCCGTGGAGAAGCGCGAGAAGAGCCACGACTCCGCTTTACCGGGTCGGTGACACGTGCACTTCTTCTGGCCGGAGCGGCAGTCACACGGGCGTTCCAGGTGGATGTTCCGCACCAGGTGCCTTCCGAACGTCGTTCCTCCGGTCTTCTGGATGTGCAGGAACACGATCACGTCGTTCCCCTTTATGTCGAAATCCACGTGGCGTTCGAGGTCCTCGCGTGTGAAGTTGAATTTAGACTGGAATCTAAACGAAACGTCCTCGTCCGGATCCGGAGACTCTCTCTTGACGTCTGCTGGATATTTGGAGAACGGAAAACTCTCCCCATTACCGAACCGACAGGACGTGCTGCCCGCAGGACAGATGTATTGATAGCCGATCATGACAAACAAAACGGTCAAAACAGGAACTAAAAGGAGTTTGTTGGATTTATCATCCATTGCAAAGACAACGATCCGTGATCACGCCATTGGTGATGCTGTAGCTGCTGAATGAGTCGTCCAGGTGCTTTCAAGATGATGCTCACAGTCACAGACAAAGTCTGATCCGGCACCGAAGAGCGTCTCAACGCAGACGAATACAGCGAAGCGCCTTCAGTCAGATCATAGTTATATAAAGGAGAGATGGACCGTCAAATCGTAGACAGAAAGGCAAAACAAGCCTTGCGTTTCCTCATTGTAGCCTACTAAACTTGAAAATGACGCTTTTACAAGCAGCTTCATAAACTACCAGATAAAACGGCGCACGTTTTTGAACATCCATTTGCCGTGCAGATCGTCTCAGTGTTTAACGTAAATTTTAGCCGTATTTTGGCTGTGGAGATGAGATCCGGACCCATTGTAAAACACATCCAGAGATCCGCTCCGTCGCGCCGAGCTTCAGCGCTGATTGCACTGCTTTGTAATGCAGCTTTCTGAGATGAGCTTTAAGAAGTTGAGTTCCTGTTGCAACTTGCTCGTCGTCTGAGGAGAGAGAGAGAAAGAGAGAGAGATGCCTCTAGAAGTCATTGGGTGCGTTGCATGAAAGCTTGTTATTATGTTGGGTCTGTCTTGCTTGTGGAAGGGTGACCCTCAGATCAAAGGAACTTTGACATAATGTTCACATACTTGTTCGCTACAGATTAAAGTATTTGTTCAGTAGTGTAGAAACACCAATACAGAGTGGGCTGTACAACAGAAAAGATGGTTAAAATTTCTGCGTTAACTTATTCTGACAATGAATTTACCTGAGCAGAACTCGTTTTACTTTTAAAGATGGTACACGTTTAAAAATAGCAGCTTCACCTTGTTTTTTCCGTACGAGCGGGCGCGGCCATTTGTAAATTTAATGGGCGAAGCTTTTGGTCTTCTCATTTTCAGCTATTTTTAGCTGTACAAAACAGTGGGTTTTGCTGTTTGATATTGCAAACTTGTGTGTGTTACTATTTTATTTTAATGCGTTGTCTTAATTATGAACACACTGGTTTGTAGTTCAACAGTTTTACGGGTTACTCTTATTTTTCTCGCTATCTTCCTACAGCTGCAAACCGGAAGTCTTCAACATTGATACAAAATCCCCATTATATCCATGTAATATATATCTCGAAATCATCACTAAATGTACCTTTTGGAAGCAGCTTTCACTTTTGGGACGTCATATCGAGGGGCGTGGCAGAGCTCAGTTCACTACAACCCGCGGGAAAACGCTGAGGAAAATGAGGTAAAAAACCTGTTAATTTGTTTATAAAGTAAAAGGTCATTTAATTTTAAAGAACAAGGAAAGATGACTTGAGTAAGACGAGTAAGATATTTTAAATCAGATAAGTGAGAAGTTATAATAGAATGTATGTAAATGTTTACATTTAGCAGTATTCTAGGGCGAATTACCTACTTATTTTAAATGAATTTTTTGAATAATATTTTTTTATTATTATTATTTGAAGATGTTCCTTGAGATTTAATTATAACATTAATAACGTTTTTTTGCACAAAAAATTAATAAATATGTGGAAAAATGATTATTTTCAACCCTCATTCTGACCCTCTGTCTAAAACGACCTGTTTTAAGGGGCAGGTCCTTTAAGACTTGTCAGTAATCACCCACTGTTTTGACTGGCTAACATCATTGCATAAGAAACAATATTAATGCCCCGCCCCCTCACTACTGCATGTGAGTGTTAAAATAAAACTGTCATTTCCAGACAAAGCATTGTGAGATCATTTACTTACAGTTTGTGATGCAGCTGCAGTCAGATTTGGACCGCTTCAGCTTTCAACAGTGTTTCTTTGTGAACTCTCCATGACACTGTGCCTTGTTTACAAAACAACATTCTCAGAAGTCCGAACAATCCTCTGACATGATCCAGGATGCCATTAAAAATAAATATCCATTTGTTCCTTACGCTGGGATCCTTCTGATAACTGATCAAAGACATGAACTAGCTGTTTAAACGTCACTTGTCCCATTTATGACAGACTCAATTTGGACTGTCAGAAAATGAATGCACATCTTTATACTGTATCAAGTGTAGACAGAAACACTGCGATGATTGTAATTTCCATTTGTTTTTGACACAACATGACACTCAAATTCAGCGTAATCAAGTGTCAGCCGTTAAGCAACTGAATGGCAGTGGGCAGGGCCTATGGCGAAAAGAAAACTATTCTTCAATGTCTTGCATTGGAGGCAGTGCTTATGCAAACGACTGTGCCTCACACCTCGTATCCAAATGAGACATTTTCTGAGGGTTATTACATAAATGCTTTTTTATTAATGATGAGGACTTTTTAAGTTATGAAACTTGCAGGATGTATTAGGCATACAAAGTCCTCTTCTATGTCAAAAGTTCAAGGGAAATTTGGTTTCTCATGTCACGACCCCTTTAAGTTGACTTAATAAGTGTATATTTTAACCTTTATGTAAGCCAAAAATGGCAAGTACAAGCCCCTCTATCTTACTTGTTAAGGAGACAAAAAAGTTTTCTACTTTGTGTCCTACTTTAACAGCATTGCCTGACAAAAGTCTAGGGTTTGGGCAGAAGGGGTTTTTTAATGTTCTTCTTTCCAGTATTTGGAAGTGCTTACATTTTGCTTTCCATAATAATGTCAGGTTATGTGGCATTTGGTTTTTAATTGAAAGTGCAAGGAAATGTAAAACTTCCATTTCTTTTCTAATTGGTTCTAGTAAACCCATTACAATACTCCCTGGTCTCTCTTACCCCAAATAACCTCTCAGTCAGAGCTGTGGTTCAGAGGCTAGTGCATTGCTCCTGACATAGGAAGCACTGTTGAGGCTTGTGGGAATGTGTTGTGGAGCCGGCCTGGTTCACGTCCCGTTTCTGTTCACCATCTTCTTGTACTCTTCTGTCACTTCTCCACTGACCTACGAAATAAAGACAAAAGGCTAATAAACAAAGTAAAAAATATCCACTCAAATCAGTATTAGAAACAACATTGGAATAATAGTGACCAATTAATAAAAGTTGGAGATTTATAAGTGAAGAGACCAAGATATGTGCAAATAACAAATTAGAGACTCATAGTACTTGATATTAATAATGTAAGATCCTTTAAGTCCACTGTTTGCATAATAATGACTGTATTTTAAATACAATACATCATTATTTGGAGAGAATAATGGTTGTTCTACTTCCAAAATTTCATGTTTAATTAAATGTGTTACTTGCTGTTTCTGTGTAATTGTATGTGACATTTACTAGCAGTTTTTGAGTGAAAATTGTTTCTACACTACTTAATGTTAAATAGACCATATGCTTTTGTTTTTAAAAATAATTTTATGAAGCAAATGTTGCACTTTTGGCCTTGATTTACTTAATGATGCAATCATTCATTCATCCACAACTTATATATTTTTAAAAATTATTAACAATGAAAAGATCTGTATAAAATTTAGGCTTTTTTTCTAGCCTCAACCTGGCAGTATTTCAGCACCATGGACAGCTCTGAATAATAGACCTATATAGATGCTTTCAGATGCCATCAAATCTGCATCAGTATATTGTGCTTTTCAAGACAATCTATAATTGAATCGAGTATTAGATAATCATTTGAAAGTTTCACTTGTCAGAGATAAGACAACAAAACAATAATTTAACCATTTGGCTTTTGTTGAACTTGCTGTAATTGACTGTCTGTATTTATCTTCAAGACTCTTGGTGTTTAGAGTCTGCAGGGCTTGTTCTTCAAACAGTTTAACCCATTAACTGTCACCGTCCACCCAATCTACATCATAACATGAGTTCTGACCTTTGTCACAAAAGACTTTCTTCGTTGCCTTTTTCTCACCTTAGAAATCATAAGAAATGATATATCAGTTCAAAACTCAAAATCTCAAAATTCATCCTTTGAAAGGCATTTTAAAATCAGACATTGCATTACCACGGAAAATGTGCATCAAAATCATATTACTAAATGTTTTAATTCATGAATTATAAAACTTTAAGTCCGGATAATGCATTTTTATGTCTGTGTTCAAAAATGGGAGTGACAGGGTTAAAGGGTTAAATGGAGCTATATAAGATTTCCCCATAACAATCACTAATAACCTATAACTTCATAAAAACGACATCTCAAAATTTTTCCCACTCCTTTTCAAACTGACCAGTCCTGAGCTAAAGTACAATCAGTATGCAAATAGTTATATTCCACTATGCTTTTGTTCATCTTGTGTAAAGACAAGCGCAGATAATTTCTCCCATGATAATTAGAGACACATCCCGCTTTGACAAGTTTAAGATTATTAGAGAGTGCATGGCTATGACAGTGTAGATTCAAGGAAGCGGCTATCTTTGGAACAGTAAACATCTCATGAACACAGAGCTGGTAATTTATCTTTCTGTTGAGTGCATTTACATACATTAGTCATCAAGCGCCACAGGAGCCTTGACAACAAGATGGGGACAATTATTCTTTTTCTTTTTTCTTTTTCTTTTTTTCGAAGACACGACACAGTCTGGTGGCTATTAGCGTTTAGCTGCCTTAAAGGGGTCATCGGATGCAAAGTTCACTTTTACATGTTGTTGAACATTAATGTGTGTTGGCAGTGTATGTACAAATCTACCCTATAATAATAAAAATCCATGCAGTGGTTTTTAATTAATCTGTAAAAATAATATCCCCCTTTTCAAATTGAGCCATGCTCAGATGCCTGTCGGTGTGAAGCCGCTCCCACGATAGTTGATTGACATGAGCGTCTTACCTCAGACCCACCTTAAATCAGCTGTAACAGTCCAGTAACCTCCATTGTTTCGATGCTGGAGCAGGGATGTAAGTTAGACAAGAATATCCCCGATTGAGCGATTGAGGAGTTGTGTTTGCTGGATGTAATAATGAACATAGTGGTCATTTACTCCCGACATCAGAGCCGCTGAAGATGCAGTGGATTACATTTGTTTGTGAAGGGAATGCGTCTCCCGATCTACATATATCCGTCTATGTTCGCACAAATCATTTGTGATCCAGCTTCACTTACAGCAGAAGTGAATATAAAGTTTTTTTTTTTTATGAATCTTTGCGATCGCCTTTCCTACTTACATGCTAGTTAGCAAGTTTAGCAGCTAAACACGGCTAAATGCGGCTAAAGTAAACAGGCTTGTCACTCCACAGAGAGTAGAGAGGGGCGGGGCGACCAGAACTCATTAACATTTAAAGCAACCTCGACCAGAACAGGATCATTTTTGCAGAGCTGATTTTGGCAAGGTAAGAAAGGTGTTGTCTTACACTACCATTGAGAATTTTTAACCAAAGTATATTATAGAATTTTCATTAAGACCTTAAAGAATCATATCAACCTGTGGAAAATGGGCATCCGATGACCCCTTTAAGTGTCACTGTTGTCTTCTTATGCTGCAAAATTAATTGTTTTAGCAACACTTAAGCATTTGAAAGTACAACTTATAACAGATATCCATAACTTTTGTATTTATTATCTAAATAAATAAATTAATAAATAAAATAAAATGCAACTAAAAAAGCTTCAGACTTAAATACCTCTGCTCCCAACCACAGAACAGTGTAATTTTCATATAACTTTTACTAGTAGAGTTTTTCTCATTTTGTATTAGTTTTTTTAATTCCTGTATATTTTTTATTAATTTTTATTTTTTAGTTTTAGTTTATTTAGTTTTAGTTATTTTAGTATTTCAAGTTAAATTAAATGAAAATGAGAAATGATGCCATGGCATAATTATTTAAATTTTAAATTTTAACGTTAAATTTTATTTTAAGTAACAATTGTTTTTATAGTTTTCGTTTTTGTTAACCCTTCCACTAAATTATGGCAATAACTTCTTCTGTACCTTCTGATGTTCCTCTATTTTTGTATTGTTTTGCAGTGCAAATATTCTTACATCATGATACATTTACGTAAATCAAAATTATATAAGTGACCCTGGACCACAAAACCAGTCATAAGGGTAAATTTTTTTAAATTAAAATTGATACATCATATGAAAGCTGAAGAAAGCTTTCCGTTAATGTATGGTTTGTTAGGATAGGACAATATTTGGCCGAGATACAACTTTGAAAATCTGTAATCTGAGGGTGCAAAAAAATCTAAATATTGAGAAAATCACCATTAAGGTTGTCCAAATTAGGTTCTTAGCATTGCATATTATTAATCAAAAATTAAGTTTTGATATATTTACGGTAGGAAATGTACAAAATATCTTCATGGAACATTATCTTTACTTAATATCCTAATGATTTTTGGCATAAAAGAAAAATCAATCATTTTGACCCATACAATGTATAGCTGGCTATTGCTACAAATATACCCGTGCTACTTACGACTGGTTTTGTGGCCCAGGGTCACATATATAAAGTTGAGCAAGTGAGTTTATGGTTAAAACAAGAACAAATATCAGCCAGTGGGCCCAGAAAAATCAACTTTATTCAAAGGACAAACATGTTTTCTTAAACTATTGACAGATATTTGTTCTTCTTTTAAGCATGAACTCATTTGTTTTTATTAAATTTCTCAGAAAACAAGACTTCATTTTGCATCTCAAGTAGATGTGTCTTGATGTCTGGACAACGAGACAAAAATACTAAGGAAGTGCGTGCAGCATTTTATGCCATAATTTTTGAATGTAAGACTTTCTGCTCTGATTTAAAACAATTTAAGGCCTTAATTTGTAGAAGAGTGAATTAAGACCTTTTTAAGACCTGCAGAAACCCAGGTAAAAATGAACCAAATGAACTTATTAGAAAAGCATGATGAATGAAAATGATCATTAGTACAAGCAAAACTAAGTGAATACATTTGTGAGACAAGAATAGATGATTTTTCAAATTGGTGGAAATTACATATTTGCATACAGTATGTTGCTGGCGAATAATACACAGTAGCTGTGAGAATGGATATGCGTGACTCACAGTACGATTTGATATCATAATAAAGCAAGAAGCATCAACACTGACAACATAAAAGCTCCTGTGCTCACAGTACGCTCTCTGGCGAAGCAGCACCCTGCAAATGTGTAGGCCTGCGGTTTTGAGAGAAATCCATACAGGACTTTGATTAATGCAGCAGCTATGAGCTTTAGTCCTGCATTCCCCCAGCTGAGAGAAGTAATCAGTGTTCTTGTTCTGCCTGCACAGAGACACAAAGAAAGAGAGACTACAGAGGGAAGGGGGCGTTAGCAGAGGCCCAGTATACATAATCGTGATGTTTCCCTTGTTTGTTTGATTATGTGGTTTGATAATGCTGACTATTAGGCTTCCCAGGGGGGCTCAGAGAAAGTGATTGAAAATGGGAGGTTGCTCAGAGGGGGGTTTACTGACTTACTGCAACAGCGGAGCACTTAACATTTCACTGCCTCTGCTGCTTTTGAGGTTCATAACCTTGCTGCTTTTTGGAGAGCACTCCTCTAGATTACTTGTCTGACGTTACAGTAGTCAAGAGGGATTTGTGGATGCTCAGGAAGTTCAAATTAAATAATTCGTCATGGGTTTAAAACATTTAAAACAACTTCAATCTACTCAATAGTGTAGATTCTATTTACACTACACTCTCAGAAAAAAAGGTACAGTTCTGTCGCTGGGGCGGTACCCTAAGGTACAAAAGGGAAAAGGTACGTTTTTGTACCTTACCTACCCCTAAACAGTACATATTAGTACCTTAAAAGTACATTTTAGTACTTTGAAAGCACATATTGGTACCTTAAAAGTACATATTAGTACTTTAAAAGTACATATTTGTACCTTTTCACTTTGTACCTTAGGGTACAACCCCAGCGACAAAACCTTTTTTTTCTGACAGTGTATGTTAACATAGCAGGATTTTCTGCAATTTATACTACTTATTGCAAATAGTGGCAATTATATGCACCTCAGTGTTGTAGTACATTATTAAACAGTATGTAATAATAATCTATTGAGTGTAAATTAGAATTTTAATTCAAATTATTAAATGGATGCCACCTTATTGGGACAATATAAGCCCTCCCTACACCCATCCTAACCCTAACCAATAGTTTATTTTCAACTTTTCAAATATTTCCTTCATTTTTATGAAAAATCTTTCCGATGTGATATGAGATTTGAAAAAACAAGATTGGCAAAAGGTGGATTTGAACCCAGGTCAATCGCATCACAAAAGAGCACAGCACACACTTTTCTATTTAGACCACTGGAGCTGTTATTAGACTATCGTCTTGCGTAGTGTTGACTAGCCCAATCACGTTGGTGGGCGGAGTTTATGTAAATAGGCTCTGCCAACAAGGCAGGCTGTTTGGACTTGTGTAAATAGACACTCCAGAAAAGGCAATATAAACATGTACATTAATAAGCCTTTTTTTTTTTTTTTTTTTTTTAATTGACTGTTTATATTGACTATGAGAACCAGTATTGGTATTATTAAATAAAACTAAAATAAAAACTAAATATTTATGGTAGTTGAAATAAATGTTATATGAAATTAAATAAAATATAAAAAACAAAAAACAAAAAAAAAAACTTTTTATTCAGATTTTCAGTTGCCGTGGAACCAGATCTAATTTTATTTTTGTTTCATTTTCTAAACCTACTAGAACGTAAAATAACTAAACTGAAAAAATAATATAAATAATTAAATTTTATACAAATATAATTTTATTAAATGATTAGAAAACTATTTAAAAAAAAGAATTTAAAATAAATTTAAAGTGAAACATTTTTTTAAATGATTTTAAAACAAATAATAAACAGTATAACATTATATTGTATAAATGATACTAAAATTATTACATTTTAAAATTATACTAAAATAGCACTGCTGTCAAACTTCAAAAGGACAAAAAAACACCAAAAATGTACATCACTCACATTTTTCACATCTTCTGCAATTTAAATGTAATAAACATGTTATTTCAGAATGTTTTTAAATATTCAAAATGTCCTTTTTTATGTAAACATTAGAGGAAAATTCCATTCTACCATTTCGAAAAGGTTACAAGAATGTTCTCTCAACATTAAAAACACACATTTTTCATATTTAAAGAATGTTTTTTTATGGTTATGTGAATGAGGAACATTTCATTCTATAATTGTGAAAGCATTTTAAAAACGTTCGGTTGTTATTACTGAAGAATGTTATTCAACATAATTCTGAACAAGTTTTGAGAATGTACAAGTAACATCATAAGGACATTCCAAGAACATTGTTGTAAAAATGCTTCCTCTCAACATTACAAAAATGCACCACATGCATCCGTCGAGGTATTCTGGTGAACGTGCGTCAAAAACTGACACGGAAGAGAAGAAATTCTTGAATGAAGTATTCTCGTAGCTTCGTAACATGGTTTAACCACTGATGTCACATGGACTATTTTATCGATGTTCTTACTACCTTTCTAGGCCTTGAACGTATCAGTTTTCAGGATTTCATTAAAAATATCGTAATTTGTGATCTGAAGATAAACGAAGGACTTACGGGTTTGGAACGACATGAGGGTGAGTAATTAATGACAGAATTTTCCTTTAATGTTATAAGAACATTCCTTAACATTGTTTCGGAAATGTTTTGTTCTGACATTTACATAACCTTTAAAAAAAACATTGCACAAATGTTCCCTGACAGCTGGGCTGATGGTGCGTAAATAAATGACATGCCTTTCACTGTTGAGTGAGCTGTTCCTTTAAGAGGTACTAGAGATTTTGAGAGAATCCAAAAAAACGCAACAGATATTCCACTGTATGTGGGTCATTTTTTGAAACTCTGGGCTTCTCTCCCATTCTTTGACAGCTTGAGAAGGATCATACACGGTTGCCGAGGAGGAGTGATGGAGCGCTGCCGCCGGTTCTACTGTCTGTGTGTCTCATCACAGGCTGTTTGCCTGCTCTGGTAATGCGCCATGATGCTCTCCGCTCTGCTGTGATTTTTATGGTGCTGTCAGCCAAGTGCAATGAGGAATGGTTCACCGAAGATCACTGAGTCAGCGTCTCTCGCCATTGCAGATATACAGCACTGAGAGGGCGGCATTGAGATTCTGCAAAAAAATTCAATGGATCTACAGAGCTGTCTTACAGGGCTTGGAGGTGGACTGCATGAATATCTGCTAATTCCTACAGAAAACAATCCTCCACAACCATCGTAATTCAATGTATTTTCTATTTGAATATATTTTAAAATGTCATTTATTCTTGTGATGCAAAGCTGAATTTTGAGCATCATTACTCCAGTCTTTAGTGTCACATGATCCTTCACAATCATTCTAATGCTGATTTGCTGCTCAAGAAACATTTATTATTACTACAAATGTTGAAAACAGTAGTGCTGCTTAATAATTATTTGAAATAGAATTTTTATCAATTTAATGCATCCTTAAAGGAGAAGTCCACTTTCAGAACAAAAATTCACATATAATGTACTCACCCCCTTGTCATCCAAGATGTTCATGTCTTTCTTTCTTCAGTCGTAAAGAAATTGTTTTTTGAGGAAAACATTTCAGCATTTTTCTCCATATAATGGACTGCTATGGTGCCCCGATTTTGAACTTACAAAATGCAGTTTAAATGCGGCTTCAGACGATCCCAAATGCGGTTGTAAACGATCCCAGCCACGGAAGAAGGGTCTTATCTAGCGAAACGATCGGTTATTTTCATAAAAAAATTACAATTTAAATAATTTTATTCTCAAACAAGACAGTTAGGGTATGTCGAAAAACTCCAATTGTATTTTCTCCCTCAACCTCAAAAATCATTTCAAAATCATCCTACATCACTGCACTGTACTGACACAGTCTTTGCAAAGTAAACATGCAAAGAAGATCAAACACCCTTAACAAAAAGGGTAAAACAGTGATATAGGATGATTGTGAAGTTGAGGGAGAACATGAGATGGGAGTTTTTCAGCATACCCTAACTGTCATAAACCGGAAAAAAACAGTTCAGGCAGAGTGAGACAAGACGAGATAAGACCCTTCTTCCTCGGCTGGGATCGTTTACAAACGCATTTGGGATCGTTTGAAGCCGCATTTAAACTGCATTTTGGAAGTTCAAAATCGAGGCACCATATCAGTCCATTATATGGAGAAAAATGCTGAAATGTTTTCCTGAAAAAACATAATTTCTTTACGACTGAAGAAAGAAAAACATGAACATCTTGGATGACAAGGGGGTGAGTACATTATATGTGAATCTTTGTTTTGGAAGTGGACTTCTCCTTTAATGCGATCCCAAAATTTTTAACAGTGTTGTATGCTGACTATATTTTTCTTATTGGAAGCTTTAAAATAATATACAGAATCAAGATTATAAAACTCAATATTTTATGTCTCCATCATCTTAGAATGTCTCACTCAATGTCTCGACTTTTTAAAAACACTTTGAATATATTTGAGCAGTTGTTTCAGTGAGCACATAGCTGTAATAACCTTCTGCACCAGGATTTCTATAGAAAAATAAGAACCATTTTACAAGACCATTTTACAAGAAAACTTACCGTTATTAAAATCCTTGGCATTGGAACTGTTTTGTTTTGTTGAAATACAATTTCTTTATCGTTTTTACTTCATTCACATGCTTGCATGGACAGTGGTGCATTTTAGGTTATGCTAAAGTGGGGAAAAAAGATCAGAAATACAATAAAAGCACACTGCACATGGTTGATTGAAACTGGACCAAGGTCTCCTGCAGAAGCATTTTGCTGTGACAGAGACAGCTCTAATATGATGACTGATAGCTATGTGTGAGCTTGACAAAGAGCTCTGCTGACTTCAGGTTTGTGCTGCACATCCAATAAACTAACCTGTGTTGTATAAGGCTGCTTTTATATTTATTTATTTTTCAAATGTAATAGTACTCTAAAAAGTGTTGACTAGACTTTTAGGGCTAGACTTTTGAAATGGTTTTCAGTGAAAACATTTTGTGAAAATAACCACAGATCCAAAAATGAACCCCACAAACTACAGTTAAAAGCTACAGAAGGCTGTTTCTGCCACAGAATAAAAAAGGTAACTGTGACTTTTTATCTCACAATTCGGACTGTTTTTCTCACAATTCTGAGAAAAAAAAAAAAATCAGAATTGCAAGATATAAACACAATTATGAGACACAAAATTTTAATTCTGAGAAAACAATTCAGAGTTTACATCAGAGTTCTCGCAATTCCTACTTTTTCCTCAGAATTCCAAGTTTGCATCTTGCAACTCTTTTTCCTGCCACAGAATTAAAAAAAAAGGTAAATGTGACTTTTTATCTCAAAATTCCTTCTTTTCTCACAGTCATGAGTTTACAGTTCAGACTTTTTTCACATGATTTTTTTACTTTTTTCACATGATTGCAACTTGAATAAGAATAAAAAAGGTAATTGCAACATTTTATTTCACAATTTGGTTTCGAGTTTATATCTTACAATTTAGACTTTTTTTCACATAATTACGACTTAATATTTTGAAATTCTGACTTTTTTCTGAAAATTGTGAGCCTACAAAATAAAAAAGTTTTTAAAAAAGGTAAAAGAAAAAGGTAATTGCGACTTTTAATTTCACAATTTAATTTCACAGTTTCCAGTTTATGTCTTACAAATTAGACTTTTTTCATGACTTAACATCTTGAAGTTCTGACTTTTTTTTAAACATTGTGAGTTTACAAAATAAAAAATTAAAAAAA
This sequence comes from Cirrhinus mrigala, assembly GCA_036247105.1. Lineage (NCBI taxonomy): Eukaryota > Metazoa > Chordata > Actinopteri > Cypriniformes > Cyprinidae > Cirrhinus > Cirrhinus mrigala. The sequence continues at coordinate 5,925,954 of CM070012.1, forward strand.
GGTAAAGAAAGTAAACAAGGTAATTGTGACTTTTTATTTCACAATTTTTGGACTTCTGTCCTGACAGCTTCGAGTTTATATCTTACAGTTCGGATTTTGTTTCACATAATTGCAAATTAATATCTTGAAACTGAAAATGAGTTTACAAAAAAAAAAAAAGTTCAGAAGTTCCAAATTTACATCTTGCAACTCTTTTTTCTGAAAAAATGAAAAAGGACTTTTAATCTCAAAATTCCTTCTCTTTTCTCATAGTTGTGAGTTTATATCTTACAATTCAGACTTTTTTCACAGGATTACAACTTAACATCTTGAAATTCTGACTTTTTTTCTAAAAATGTTGATTCAAAAAATAAAAGGTTTTTAAAAAAAGGTAAAGAAAAATAAAAAAGGTAATTGTGATATTTTATTTCACAATTTGGACTTCTGTCCTCACAGTTTCGAGTTTATGTCTTATAATTCAGACTTTTTTCACGTAATTATGACTTAACATCTTGAAATTCTGACTTTTGTCTGAAAATTGTGAGTTTAAAAAAAAAATGTTAAAAAAAAAAAAAAAAAAAAAAAGGTACAGAAAAATAAAAAAGGTAATTGTGACTTTTTATTTCACAATTTGGACTTCGTCCTCACCACAGTTTTATATCTTTTATATCAAATATTATCCCTCCCTTACAATTCAGACCTTTTTCAAACAATTATGACTTCACATCTTGAAATTCTGGCTTTGTTTCTGAAAATTGTGATTTTAAAAAATAAAAAAAGATCATTAAAAATAAAACAAAGTAATTGCGACCTTTTATTTCATGATTTTGATTTCTGTCCTCACAGTTTTCGAGGTTTATATCTTAGAATTCAGACTTTTTTTAACATCTTGAAATTCTGACGTTTAAAAAATTATTAAAAAAAAAAAAAAGGTAAAGAAAAATAAACAAAGGTAATTGTGACTTTTTATTTCACAATTTGAACTTCTGTCCTCACAGTTTTGAGTTTATATTTTACAGTTTAGACTTTTTTTCACATAATTATGATTAACATCTAAAATTCTAAAAATAAAATAAATAAAGGTACAGGAATATAAAAAAGTTAATTGCAACTTTTTTATTTCACAATTTGGACTTCGTCCTCACAGTTTTGAGTTTAATTACAACCTAATATTTTGAAATTCTGACTTTTTTTTTTTTTTAAATTGCAAGTTTACAAAATAAAAAAAAGCTTAAAAAAAGAAAAAAAAGGTAAAGAAAAATAAAAAATTGCAACTTTTTATTTCACAATTTAGACTTCTGTCCTCACAGTTTCAAATGTATATCTTACAATTCAGACTTTTTTCACATAATTACAACTAAAAATCTTGAAATTCTGACTTTTTATTCTAAAAATTGTGAGTTTAAAAACACCTTTTTCTTAAAAAAAAAAAGGTAAATTGCGAGTTAATTAAAAAAAAAAAAAGAAAAATTAATTCCATGGTGGAAACAGGCTTCTATATAAAAACAGAACTCTATTCTACATATATACACATCTGAACATTTGGCTGAATTAAATCCTAAGCACTACAGGCTAATTCTGAGTAGGATCTTGGCACGAGGCCCCTGTCGCATGGGTTTGTCCCTGGCTTTGCTCTGTTCTCTCTCAGCCTTCTGTGCCACCCTCCAGTCTCGCAGAACTTAGCTTTCCGCCACCGCTGGCCTGGTTGCGTGCCAGCTCCATCCCCTCCAGAGGGCTTGGCATGGCATTAAAGCTCCCTCGCCCAGCATGCAGAACTGTGGTGGCACTGAGCCGGATCTCCGTCGGGCAAGAGTTCTGCGTCCGCCCTACTGGACGGCCTGGCCTGAACATAATCAACAGTGGCGTTACTAGGATACACTCCTACAGTGGGCATTTGGATAAGACGACATGACAACAAACGCAAATACATTTAGAGTTTTTTTTTATGTTTTAAACACATTAAAGAAATCTGAAAAAAAGTATCACAGGTTCCAAAAAAATATTAAATTCCAAAAAATCAGCATAGTAGAATGATTTCTGAAGGATCATGTGACACTGAAGACTGGTGTAATGATGCTGAAAATTCAGCTTTGATCACAAAAATAAATTATTTTTTAAAGTGAATTAAAATAGAAAACTGTTATTTTACATTGTAATAATATTTCACAATTTTACAGTTTTTTTTCTATATTTTTGATCAAAGAACAGTGCCTTGATGAGCAAAAGACACTTCTCTAAAAAAAAAACATTAAAAGCTTACTCATCCCAAACTTCAATTCTACTGAATTTCACCAATCCAGCTAGTCTATCCATCATCATTATGGTCTTCAGTATGGCACATACGTTTGTAAGGCATCTGCAGTTTTGCAACCACATCTTGCTTTTAGCTCGGCTGCACACTGCATCATTATCATGGCTTTGGATTGAACAGGAAGCCATGAGCAATAAGCCAGAGAGGATCAAGTCTTTAACAAATGACATGCCTTACACATGCTTGTGCTGTATCTGATGCAGTAAGATTGCTGGAGTGCAGAGCATAAGTGTCGTAAGTGCACTCTCTATCCTCTTGAGTCTATCTTAATAACACTGATGGCATTTCTGCCCTCCCCTTTGGATCTAAGGCAGACGGGTTGTTATGGGATTGCCTGCGAAAGATTTTTAGGCTTGTGGGAAGCTTATTAGCATGAGGAGTTTCTGAAAAAATAATAAATTATCACACAACATCATAAGAATCTCATAGTGCTTGAGGATTATGCTTGCAAAACGTACGAAAAAGTTTGTGAAAAATTAGGAATATTGTGTAATTTATAGCTGTAGTCATAATAATATACTGTAATTCATCCAGGTTATTACATTTGTTACCAGTCAAAAGTTTTTGAACAGTAAGATTTGTAATGTTTTTTAAAGACATCTCTTCTGCTCACCAAGCCTGCATTTATTTAATCTGAAGTACAGCAAAAACAGTACAATTCTGACATAGTTTTACTATTTAAATTAACTGTTGTCTATTTGAATATATTTTAAAATGTAATTTATTCCTGTGATTTCAAAGCTGAATTTTTATCATTACTGCAGTCACATGATCCTTCAGAAATCATTCTAATATTTTGATTTGCTGCTCAAAAAAAAAAAAAAAGAATTTTTCAGTTCTCTTTGATGAATAGAAAGTTCAAAAGAACAGCATTTATCTGAAATAGAAATCTTTTGTAACATTATAAATATCTTTGTCATCACTTTTGATCAATTTAAAGCATCCTTGCTAAATAAAAGTATTAATTTTATAATTTATTTAAAAAAAAAAAATTATACTGACTATTAAAATTTACTGACTCCCAGCTTTTGAATAGTATAATGTTAAAAAAAAAAGTTTAAAAATAATAATAATAATAATAAAGTAAAAAAAATTAATAAATAAAGGTAAAGAAAAAAAAGTAATTGTGACTTTTTATTTCACAATTTGGACTTTGTCCTCACAGTTTTGAGTTTCTATTTTGCAGTTCAGACATTTTTTCACATAATTACGAGTTTACAAAATAAAAAAGTTGGGGAAAAAAGGTGACTTTTTATTTCACAGTTTGGACTTTTGTCCTCAGAATTTCAAATTTATATCTTACAATTCAAACTTTTTTTCACATAATAATAATAAAAAAGAATAATTACGAAAATGAAATTAAAGTCAAAAAAGCAGTTACCTGCATTAACATTAGCTAGCTTTTGAAAGGTATACTGTATAATGTTACAAAAGCTTTTTATTTCAGATAAATCCTGATTTTTGGATTTTTCTATTCATCAAAGAATCCTAAAAAAAAGTACTCAACAGTTTTAAATATTTATGATAATAATAATGAAACATGCTTCTTGAACAGCAAATCCGCAAATTACAATGTTTTCTCAAGAATTGTGTGACACTAAATACTGGAGTAATGATGCTGAAAATGTAGTTTTGATCACAGGAATAAATTACATTTTAAAATATATTCAAATAGAGAGCAGTTATTTTAAATAGTAAAAATAATTAAAAAATTTACTGATTTGTTGTACTTTGAATCAAGTAAATGCAGGCTTGATGAGCAGAAGAGACTTAAAAAATAAATAAATAAATAAAAATCTCACTGTATGATCTGTGTTCAGAAGGAGCTTTGGAATTAATTTCCTTGTCACATGAAATATATATTTCTGTCTACTGTCATATTTCCTCAGAGAATCGCTACAAATTCCTTCAGAAATTCACTTTAGGTCCACAAATGCAAATATTATCCCTCCTAAATTTATTTGATGCCTTTCAGTGCAATTTTGCGCCATCTGAATAATCCTGTCCTCTAGTAAGTATTTGTTACGTGTAAAAAATTCCGTCAGCCCATTTATGTCACAGAAAGTCCTTTGCGGCTTGCATCACCGCTAAAGCATCATTAAAAAAAACTCAGTCTAACAGCATGTCAAGGCTGTATCATCACGTCTAAATTTGTGCGCCGTTAAATAAAAAGCAGACCGTCAAAACTCTGCCATGAGTTATTATTTTGTCTCATGAATGTTTATACGGGGACTTTTGAGTTTACAGGAGTTTTAGGAAATTACAAAGGCCACAGCAGACAAGGTGAGCTGCCAGGAGGTTGAGGATGAATCCCTATAAATCATTATCAGTGAGAAACACATTGGGGTTTTCCTTTCCTGAGGGAGTTCTTCAAAGGGAAACCTTTTCACTGAGCACAGGCACACATTCATGGGGCGCAGCGTGCTGGAGTGTATGTTTGAGAATGAAAAAGCTTGTTATGTCAGCCTCGCCTCGCTAACTTCAGCAGACAACCGTACATCAAAGACTGCAAATGCTCAATTACTGAGGAAACACTGAGAGTTACAACTTACAAGCACTAAATGCTTAAATTTCCCCGAAGGTTTTTTATGTGAACCATAAATATCTCTACAGCACGTAGGTGTAGATATAAAATAATATGCAACCAGAGGGTAGTATTGTGTAATGCTCCATTTGAGTTTGTGGGATGAGATTGATTCAAGATTGATTAGCGCAGTCTGATCTCTAGCAGTGAATCTTCGCTCTCCATTCCAAGTGGAAGTGAAATATTTATTATATCCTACTGTGTGACAGTTTCTTTGCTCTGGAAACTGCTCTGTCAATAAAATATTCCCTTTGCACATACTTCAGAGTGCCCACGTTTTTGTGTTTTCATGTTTGAGACAAAAACAGTTGTTTGCATTCACTCAAATCAAACCTAGCGCTAGCATTACAGAGGTACTACATGCCAGTGGTTTCTACCAGAATCTAATTCAAAATAATTACAATTACTGCTCAAAGATGTCAGTGCATCACTTCTTATTGGTTTTAAACCACATTCAACCTTCACGGCAAACAGCTATAGCTTTGTTGACTCAGTTCTGCTGTGAACCAGCTCTGGCTCGCTGACATGGAAAAGGCAGAAGTTACTTCTGGTCATTGAATTTGACTGGACTGTCATCTCCAGAGTGCTGATAGACAGTCCAGCTGCACTGAAACTTGCTCCGATTGCCTGTGTTTGCTTGTTCCAGGAATGTGAACAGTCTGTAAATGGTGATTTACTTGTTCTGTAGGTTCAGTACACCGGTAAATTGTCTTTTTGAGTGACCGAAATCAGCCTTTTTTCTCTTAAATAGGGCACTATTTAAAAGGACAACCATTTTTAGTGACGTCCAAAACCAAATTGGGACATTATCAAGTGCACTCATTCAATCCCCCAATCATCCATCCATCCATTTTCCAAACTGCTTGTCCAATGTGGGTAAAGCATAATACAGTGCCTTGCAAAAGTATTCACATCCCTTCATCCCTTTTTCATGTTTTGTTATGTTGCAGCCTTATGTTAAACTGCTTTAAAGGGGTCATCGGATGCCCATTTTCCACAAGTTGATATGATTCTTTAGGGTCTTAATGAAAAGTCTCTAATATACTTTGGTTAAAAATTCTCAATGGTAGTGTAAAACAACACTCTTTTTACCTTGCCAAAATCAGCTCTGCAGAAATCATCTCATTCTGGTCGAGGCTGCTTTAAATGTTAATGAGCTCTGCTCGCCCCGCCCCTCTCTACTCTCTGCTGCTCTGAGAGATTGTTTACGTTAGCCACATTTAGCGCGTTTAGCCGCTAAACTTGCTAACTAGCACATTATTAGGAAAGGCGATCGCAAAGATTCATAAAAAAACCCTTACACTCACTTCTGTGGTAAGTGAAGCTGGATCACGAATGATTCACGCAAACATAGACGGATATATGTAGATCGGGAGGTGCATTCCCTACACAAACAAATGTTACATCTTAAGTGGCTCAGATGTCGGGAGTAAATGACGACCACTATGTTCATTATTACATCCAGCAACACAACACCTCAATCGCTCAATCAGAGATATTCTTGTCTAACTTACATCCCTGCTCTGGCATCAAAACAAAAAAGGCGGACTGTTACAACTGATCTAAGGTAAGACGCTATTATTTTTACAGATTAATTAAAAACCACTGCATGGATTTTTATCATTATAGGGTAGATGTGTACATACACTGCCAACACACATTAATGTTCAACAATATGTAAAAGTGAACTTAGCATCCGATGACCCCTTTAAATTACTTTTTTCCCACATCAATCTACACTCCATACACCATAATAACAAAGCACAAGAACTTTGCAAATTTATTAGAAATTAAAAACTTAATGATCCCGTTGCATAAGTATTCATACCCTTTCCTGGGTCACTTGAAATTTAGTTCAGAAGCATTCATATTGCTTGTACATGTTACTACACTTCGAGTGGAGTTAAACTGTGGCAAATTCATTTGAATGGGTAAGATTGAAAAGGCGCACACCTCAAAATAAATGGTCGAACAGCTGAAAATGCATATCAGAGCAAAAACCAAGCCTTGAGGTCAAAAGAATTGCCTGTAGAACTCAGAGACAGGATTATGATTAAGTTCAGAAAAATATTCTGCTGCACTGAAGGTTCACAGAAGCATGTAGCCTCCATTATCCATAATGGAAAATGTTTGGAACAACTAGGACTCTTCCTAGAGCTGGCCTCCTGCCCAAACTGAGCGTTCGATGGAGAAGAGGCTTGGTTATACTGGTGACCAAGAAGCAAATGTTCACTCTAGTTGAGCTCGATGATCATATATGCAGACGTGAGAAACTTACAGAAGGACAAACATCACTGCATGACTCAATCCTCTCCTCAGTGAAGATACATGAAAACCAACTTTTTTTGCAACCAAGATTTTGCAACCAAAGAACTCAGATTGTGAGAAACAAAATTCTCTGGTATTAATTCCAAGCTTCATGTATAGAGGAAACCAGGCACTGCTCATCAGCTGCACAGTAGTGTGAGATTTATTTTTGTATGGTTATTTTGTCTTTATATAAAGTGAGTTAATTTTATTATTGTTATTAGGATTTGACGCAGTGACGTATGCGTAGGTTTTGGGGATGCATGCGCAGTGTGTGTGTGTATGAAGCAGCAACCTAAAACTTAGTCCAGAGCATTCAGAACCTCAAACTGGGCAGAAGGTTCACCTTCCAACAGGGCAATGACCCTAAGCACACAGCAAGCATGGCTTATAGACAACCTTGTGAATGTAGTTGAGTGCTCCAGCCAGAGCCTAGGCTTGAACCCAATCAAACGTTTTTGGAGAAACCTGAAAATGTGCATCTGCCCCCATCCAAGCTGACAGAGCTTGAGAGTTGAAGAGGTGAGGAGAAGAATGGCAGATAACTGCCAAATGCAGATGTGCAAAACTTTTTGCATCATACCCAAAAAGACCTGAGGCTGTAGAGGTGCTGTAATTAAGTACTGAGTTAAGGGCATGAATACTTATGCAATGTACTTATTTCAGTGTTTTATTATTATTTTTTTTTTAAATTGGTTGTTAAAGTTGTTAAAAAAACAGTTTTTTTTTGCTTTGTCATTATGGTGCATGGAGTGTAGACTGATGTGGATAAAAAGTCATTTAAAGCATAAGGGGTATGAATACTTTTGCAAGGCACTGTATCAAGTAGGTCTAAAATTCTTCATAATTACTAAAAATAGTCATTTCTGTACATGCTAGTTTTCATGAGAGAGTATAAGATACATCTTTTCACTACTGGAGCTGCCAGTTTGCTAAGTTTTCTAATGATTATTAAACAGCAAGCACTAAAGCGGCAATCCTTCTGGCATGCTCAGTTTCTGAATTTGTTCACTTGTTTTCATTCTCTCTTTAACTGGGCTATATTAGTGAACTAATGTAGGGAATAGTGAATTAGGGTATAGGGAGTGATTTCAAACACAGCTACTGACAAATTCAAGAACAAAAGAAGTGACCATCTTTATAAGTGAGTCATCTGAATCATTCACTCAACAGATCGATTCAAAACATTGACTATAAGGCTACCTTCACGCTGCGAGCCTTAGTGCTCAATTCCTGCTCAATATTTTTTTGTATAGCTGTTCACATTTTTGTTTTAAATATGGCCAATATCAGATTTCCAGTGTGAACAGATTATGACCCACATGTGCAAAAGAACAATACAAACAGGGTCGCCAGGTTTTCACAACAGTATCTGCCCAATTGCTTCTCAAAACTAGTCCAAAACTAGCCCAGTCGTGTTCCGGTGGGTCAATATTGCGTTAGTGGGGTCGCTTCAACCCACAGAGTTGAAAAACAACCTGTGGCAACATTGAAAAAGTAGTGCAGTACCGCAGTGAAACTGTGGACTTGGCAACACTGATGCAGTTTTATAAAAACATAAAGTAAGCAATTATACGCATATTTATCGTGATCTGCCACAGAAGCCAGCGAAATTATGCGCAGGCAATATGAAAAAGACATGGATATGACAAAAGAGCAGAGTTTTTAAACTTTTATGATACAAGCCCTCATTTTGCTTGCATATAGAGTTGTCACCGTAATACCATTACAAGTTTTGATTAATCATTGTACTTCCACTGATTACCTTTCACAACTGTCTTGATAACTTTGAGTATGTAAAATCTTTGAAGTGACTCCCATGAACACAGAATTGTGATGAATGTTGATCTAGAGTGACTTAAAGTCACATGAATTCCACAAGAATTCTGTTCACTGTGGTCGCATTACAAAACATCTGACCTGTACTATAAAAAGCAAAATAACACAATTTGTTGAGTCAACTTAAAATAATGTGTTACCCTGCTACTTTAAAATTTTAGGTTCAGTCAGTTCAGATAAGTTTAGTCAATTTGAAATAGTTGATTAAACTAAAAATTTGGTTTGTTAAACGTAAAAGCTGGGCTTGTTACTTGTTTAAGTTGAATCAACTCAAATATATAACTGGTCACTTAGTACAACTTAACATTTCAAGTTCACTAAACTTTTTTGAGTTGACTGAACTTAAAATTTTAAAGGCAGCCAGGTAACAAATTATTTCAAGTTGACTCAACAAATTGTTTTTTACAGTGTGCATCGGATTTAGTACCACATATGGAAGTGGCACAAATCGGAATTGAAAAGATCAGATTCCATGCGATTTCTGCTGTTCACACTGTCATGAGAAAAACAGATATGAGTCACATGTAAGCAAAAAAAAAAAAAAAACTGGGGCCACATTTGACTGCAGTGTGAATTTGGCATTTCTTCAGATTTGGTATAATCTTGTGCACTTACCTCCTTTCCTGTCACATGCACATGCTCTGAAGTGGCCAAGACTGCAAGTGCGCATGAATAAGTCGTTGAACAACCGATTGGCACAAAATCACTGATTCGTTCAAAAACGAAGCACAGCTACAGTGTTTCTCAGAGATATGCATGCTTAATTCTGTTGTGTCTTCGTCCGGAGCTATTTTCATTGGTTAAACAAAACCAGGCAAAGTATCTTGCAATACTGTGTCTAAAATTCACATGAGGAAAATCCTGCTGAACAGAGAAGGTAGATGAACAGATAGTTGACTCGGCAAACCGAGTGAATAACTGACTTCATTTATTATGCAAATCAAACTCCTTCTAAAGACACCACTCAGGACCACTAATGCACTTATTATGTTTGCTGTGGTATTAATTACCCGTTTCAGACATCATGTTGATGGCCTTAGAGTCTTAGGAGTCCACATGCAATTTCCTTTATTTATATTTCATTTTTTGCTCTTCATATCAAACTGATGCATCATGATGCCTCCAGCAGAAAAAGACAAAAATAAGACTAATTCTTCAGAGATTTTGAAAGAACAAGTCAAAACATTGTTTCTCTCTTAAGTGTACATCAGTGCAATAAAACTGTTCATATCGCCTCAGTTTGCACTGGCAAGACTGATGTCTTATTAAATGTTATTGTGCCGTGTCTCTATTTGAAGGTAAGACTCATATGAAGAATGGACATGCATTGAGAAGGACAGACAGATAATTTCTCATTTCTGACAGCAGTAGAAGCTCCACACTTCTCAGTGAGTTCAGGTCACTCGCCACACACATACAGAGAAAAGTCGTTCTCAAAGTCACAGAAATTTCAAAGTCATCATTTGTGTCCTGTGTGTGAGGACGTGTAAGCGAGTGTCAGCAGCACCGATATGATCTTGACTGATCTGGATAATATTTCTCTCCTCAGTGCTGTGAGGCAGAGCAGGTCATTCAGTGTCCGTCTGCACATCTTGTTTTATTTCACATACGCCCATGAGTCCTGGGACATTTCTGGACCGTTGCTTATGTTCATCGTAATGAAATATCGACTGCTGTTGTCACATGGATATTAAAAACTCCATCCGCATCATGACTCACTCTGAGATATGAGGGAAGAAAGTTGTACAGTGACACGTTTGAGAACAGTTTAAGTGCTGAGGAAAATAAAAAGGTTTCTGTTAAACTAGGTGCTGGTTTTGTCTGTATTTCTTCTTTTCTTGCTTGACGAGACCCTTAATAAGACACATGTTGTGTGTGTGTGTAGCTGTCAGAGCACACAGGTGAACTGCAATGTGGTTACTGAAGCGTTTCTTTCCTCCAAATGAAGCTTCTTCACTGCGCTTCTCTTTTGCAAAGAAACAGTTTGATATATAGGTGTGTAACTGTGTGTTTTAGGGTCTCAGAAGCCTCATAATGGTATGAGAATGAAGTTTGTCTTTATCCCTGAGATGACCCGTGCAAGAATGAACACAGATCAGACTTTATCTGTGGCTAATTATGGTTTCTTAACTGACTCCACCATCCTGATTCGCTCATTAAGTTTGTTTTATCCTGCCATCACAATGAACATAATGGACAATGGTTCTTTTCTACAAAATTTGCTTCAGAAAGAAGGTTTTCCGAGCCTTTAAAGAGGAAATGGCCTTAAATGTGGCCGAGGAGCAGCATGTGCTGTGAGTAAATGGTGCGTAAATGTCAGTGTAACGGGGGTTGGAGTGCTGGGGAGGAATATGGACAGCTTCACATTGAGATTGATCATTTTAAAGCTGTATTTTATTAAATAAGGGCCAGATAATTGAGTATTCCAGGAAGGGAAAACGGGAAGAGCCGTTTGAGAAATGATGGTTGGCCGCTGATGTCTGTTTGGTTTTAATGGGAACACTTTAGCTGGCTGGAGCAGGTCCAACAGCAGTGCTCCTGAAATTCTGCCAGGGTGAAATGTAAAATGCAGGGTTTCCACAATAGGAGATTCAGAGCAAATGAAGGAAACCTCCTCCTCGTACCTCATGCCCTGACATTTTGACCTCGCCTGGATCTGCAAGAGGAGGTCAGCGGATCTGGAGGTCCTTGCATGCTTTAATGCTGTTTTGTTTCCTGTTTAATGAAATGATTATTGTAGACAATTATAATGCATGCACTCAAACTCACATTAACTGTCACAGCATTTACATCATGTTTTGGCCAGTGTTTAATGTGATATTCAGGCACCCCACAGCGAAAGCTGATGTAGTTTAGAGGCAGTCCAGTAAGCTTTCTTGTGTAACTGATGACTAGAGATTCCTGTCAGGATTGATATGTGAGCCATTTAAAATTCTGCCAGTATCTTAATCGTCATTACTTACTTGACAGGGTAGTAGCAAAGGCTGGACTGATACATGAATGCTTTTAGTTTGACCTCCTCTGATGAGTGTGTTTTTTTTTATAACATGCAGTAATGTTTTCTCTATTAAAATGAATGCTGGTATGAACAGAGACACTGAAACATTCCTGTGAGAAGAAGCTTCTCTTCTTAGTCACTTCTGTAGTTACAAAGAAATGAATGAGGAACTGCTACAAGAGTAGATTAAAGTATATTTTTTACTTTAGTGATTAAAAAAGAAAATTATTTGTTAGATCATTTACAGTCACATCTTAAGACATGCATTGACTTAAAATTAACGTGTATATTAGACACATTGTGATTTTTAACAATTACAAACGATTTAAATAATACAGGTGTGCACACAAGTACGAGACAACGTACTCATACACCGTAAGAATGAGCAAGGACGTTAGGAACACTAATACCGAGACATTTGCTTGGTGAGAATCACTTTTAAATCAGAAGCAGAAATGCGCCACCTGGCGGAATATATGCGCTCTGTCAGATAATCAGTTTATTTTAATCTCAACGAACTCTGTTGACTACCAGTGTTAAAATGCATAATCCTGTATTTACAGTTCAAATAAATGTCATTTGTTTGTGTATGGAAAACTAGCTAGTCTCTTCTGTGTCTTGAATTGTCATTTAAATTCATTGACACTCAAGTTTTATTTCCAACATTAACAATATGACGTAAGTCATAATTATGAAATAAAAAGTTAAGATTATTACCTAAAATGTAACAATTTTTTTAAAGGTATGTTTTTTTAAATCATAATTATGACCTTTTATCTCATAACTGTGACTTTTTATGGCATAATTATGATTTATTAAAGCATGATTTTTTTATGTGGCATAAAGAGGTTTCAATATAACTTAACATTTTTATCTTACAATTAAGACTTAGTATTTCATAATTTTAACTTTTTATGTCATAATTTTGACATTTCTGTCATGACTTTTTAGCTGATGAATTTGACTTTTTATGTCATAATTTCACTTTTTTACCCCATAATTAGGACTTAATGCATCAAATTTTTAATTTACCAAAGCATGATTTTTTTTCCTCGTGTGTTAGAAATGTGCTTCGGTAGGGCTACAAAATTTGTAATGCGTACAAAATATGTTTGCACCACCTGACCATTGTTGCCAAATCTGCGGTTTTCCCGGGGAATTGGGCTACTTTAACACTGCTGCCACAGGTTGTTTTTTATGTTCGCGGGTTGAAGCGACCCCAAAACATGATATTTCTCCCCTGGAAAGCGAATTTTATCAGGGGATCCCCACCAGAAAAACTTGTTTTTTACCCCCCCGGAACGCAGTTTTTTACAACCTCCCACAATTGGGCAGGTTTTGTTGTGAAAACCTGGCAACCCTGCACCTGACACATCAAAAACTGCACCAGAAACAGCATACATTTTGTGTGAAGAATGAATGTGATGTATTTTCAACTTACCAAAGCATATTTTATGTGTTAAAAATGTGCTTTCATAGAGTGAGGGCAGAGGAAAACATATAACGCACAGAAAATATGTCTGTCCTACCTGAAAAATGTGTATTTTCCCCCCGGAGTGCAATTTTTACACTCCCTATCCCCCTCCAATTAGGCTGGTTTAGTTGCGAAAACCTGGCAACCCTTCACCCCACATCAAAACCTGCATACATTTTGCGTGGAGAATGAATGCGTCATAATTTTAACTTACCAAAGCATGATTTTTTTTCTTATGTGTTAGAAATGTGCTTCCGCAGGGTGCAGAGCAGAGGAAATCTTATAATGCACACAAATTATGTTTGTCCTGCCTGACCAGTGTTGCCAAGTCTTTGTTTTTCCAGCTGAATTGGGCTACTTTAACACTGTTGCCGCGAGTTGTTTTTCATGTCCGCAGGTTGAAGCGATCCCAGTAACGTTGTATTTACCACCTGAAATGCGAATTTTAACAGGGGAACCCTGCCAAAAAAACGTGTATTTTACCCCCAGAGTGCAATTTTTACACTCCCTAGCCCCCTCCGATTGGGCAGGTTTTGTTGTGAAAACCTGGCAACCCTGCACCTGACCTCACATCAAAACCTGCATACATTTTACGTGGAGGAACGCATGCGTCATATTTTCAACAGTACCAAAGTATGATTTTTTACCTTATGTGTTAGAAATGTGCTTCCGCAGGGTGCAGAGCAGAGGAAAACTTATGCACACAAAACATCCTGAAAGTGCTGCAGAGTTGAAGTTTTTACACTCCTCAGGCGCTGCTTATCTGAACAAGATCTAGACCAGTCTTAAGTTGACTCATCTTTTTATTTATCTTGTTTTTTCTCATTTTATGCTGGTAGCACTGAAATAGCAGAATGTTGTTTATACATAAACAGTGGACACTTTTCATGTCACATGAACCTTTGTATGTTAGATCAGTATCTTAATGACGATGGACTGCCAGTATTCCCAGGACACTTCATACCCAATAGCCAGCTGACTTTCTGTCAGAGATTATATTTCAAAAACAAGACAACCTGTACAAACAATTCACAAGTACAATGAGTGATATATGCTTCAACAGAAACTGGGTCAAGAGGTCATTATTTTACACATATTTGGTTTTCCAAATCAGAAAACAGAGATAGAAGAGCATCAATCTATGTTGGTATTGTTAAAATATTAAAATGGTTTACATTATTTGAAATAAAGCTAAAATAAAATATAGTTACCTGAAAATAAAATTAACATAAATACAAAATAAAAACTAACAAAAAATAGAACTAAATAAAATGATTAAACAAAAAGTAAATGATTAAACAAAAATATTTTCAAAACTGAAAATACATCTTTATAATATATTATTGTAAAATATGTGACTCTAGACCACAAAACCAGTCATAAGGGCCAATTTTAAGAAAGACAATATTTGGTCGAGATACAGCTATGTGAAAATCTATTGAGAAAATTGCCTTTAAAGTTCAGATAGTACTAAAATTACATATTACTAATCAAAAATTAAGTTTTAATATATATACAGTAGGAAATTTACATAATATCTTCATGAAACATGATCTTTACTTAATATCCTAAAGATTTTTAGCATGAAAGAAAAACCTATAATTTTGACCCATACAATGTATTTTTGGCTATTGCTACAAATATTCCCGTGCTACTTATGACTGGTTTTGTGGTCCAGGGTCACATAATAATATAATTAAAATAATGTATTACAAATAATACAAAAATAACACTTGCATTGCATCCGAACGCAATTCTTGTATAACATCTGTTCTTACCTACATTTGGTTAGTTTTTATAGGTAGCGCAAATAAAAACATGTGAATCTGAAATATGTAATCAATTCACAACTTTTTCAGTTTCATTTTAATCTGTTTTTAATTTAAATTAATCATTCATTTTGATTGAGAAGCTGTGTTTTCATTTTATATTGGCTTAAATTTGTTTTCATTTCGCTTTAATTTGTTTAAGGTCATTAGATGATGTTATAGTGAAATGGAAGATTTTCATAACAATTTTCTTAGAAACACTTTGAATCTGGGAAAGCATGGTAATACCCTCTGGGAATGAAAAACTGCTGATGAGGTAAAGCCATGTAGTTTTACCAGTTTCAAGCTGTAAACTGCAGAAAGAAGGTTCCAAAAACAGGAGGAGACAAACATCACAGTTTAATTTCATTTCATTATTGACTTGAAGCCTCTCAGCAGTACTTGCAGCGCACTCACCACAGTTTTTTTTTCGACACACACACATTTTCAAAGCTGGCAGCATGAGGCAGCGAACAGTGGTGATGTACATGGAGATCGGTTGCTTTTTGTCGTGTCTGTGTGGCTGGGTTTTGAATTGTTCCACTCTGGCCACTGAGTACTGGATCATCTCAGAAAGTGCGTCCGTGGTTCTCGCCGCCGGTGATTACTATTCCAACCTCTGGATGGACTGTGTCGCAGACACCGCAGGAGTATCTGACTGTAAATATTACCCCTCCATGCTGGACCTGCCTGGTGAGGAAAAAATCTTGCATTATTTCATTATTTGATGTTACTCCAGGATCATCAATAGTATCTCTCTCTCTCTGGTTTGTTAGTTTTCCTCCACGTATGCAGGGCCCTTGCTGTCGTCTCTGTGATCTTTGGCTTCTGGGGGGCCGTTCTTGCCCTCATTGGAATGAAATGTACCAAAATCGGAGGCTCTGAGCTCGCCAATGCCAGAGTTACATTCGCAGCAGCGTTGACATACATGGCATCCGGTACAAATCTTTCTTCATGAGTATTTTTGCATAAAGCATCAACTGAGTAACATAAACTAATGTATTCCTGTCTGTTTTGCAGGGTTCAGCGGTATGATAGTGTACTCCTGGTGGGGAGATAAAACACGCTCAGAATTTCTGGATCCATATTTCTTAGAATTAAAGTACGTAACTAGAATTAAAGTGTGTAATAACCTCACAATACACCAAAAGTCTTAAAGGCTTCAGCATTTAAAAGCAGCATTCAACTAAGAAAGGTCTTTTTCAGGGTTGCCAACTTTTAACTTCAGTTGAAGTGAGATTTTTTTTTTGTTTTGGAGTGGTTGGAGGGGGTGGTGATCTCGATTCCATCTATTTATATGTATATACTGTACATATAAGGGGATAAAAATGCAGCTGAATGCTTTTTTGGCACCATTTTAAACTTGGTTTAAATTCAGCATTTGCTTGCATTCGTTGTGTGTACTTATACGAGTATCATTAAAAAATATATGTATAACCATAGTTTTACTACAAATGCCATGGTTAAACTATGGTTAGTGTAGCAAGACCATGGTTAATTTGTGGTTACCATGGTTTAACTATACTAATCATGTTTTTTTTTTTTTTTTTTTTTTTTTTGTATTATTTGTAGTAAAAAACATGTTTAATGTTCGTAAGGGTTGCCTCTCCATCACCCAAATGTCATCGACGTAAAAATCAATGCATGATATGCTGTAATGTTTACCAAAAGTTGCTGCAAATGCCTGTATAGTGAAGCTGTCGTCTTTATTCTACTTAAACACATTCAAATGTCCTGTCAACGTTGGTTTGTTTGGAGAGCTCCGTGAATCACGTGACCGTGTGGCGGCGACGCCGGCGAGATCAAAGCTTGTCGCAGCTCTGTTTTTCAATGGCTCTGGCGTTAACAGAAGCGCTACATTTTACGCCACATTAAGTGCGTCAAAACGGTATTTATCTTTTGAAATTAGTATTAAAACTTACAACAGTTGAAAGCTGAAACTTTGTTTAAAATCGCAAGCATGGTTGCCAATTTGGCGTGAGATTTACATGGGCAGGGTGAGAGCGTGAGACAGCCTCAAAGCCAAATGCGTGAGAGTTGGCAACCCTGCTTCTTATTAAAGCTACAGACATTTTTCAGTCCAGAGCCGTGAGTGATTTTCTGTTTTTAGACAACAGTAGACAGCAATATAAGTACAGTGATGTCACTTAATACACAGATCTAATGTAAACATGCAATTTCTTTCCCAGCTGTTCACCTTCACAGACCTAACTGACTGTTTTTGTTACTCATGTGTTTTTTAACATAAACTTGTGTGTATTCGACAGTCTAAGTGCATGAAAGAGGACTTAGTTTAGTATTTTTCTGTGAGCATGCTTCAAGTGTGTGTGCTCAGAAAACCCTATATCAGAAGTTTAAACTGATATGGCTTTAAAACGCATGATTTCAGCATGATAGACATGATAATCAAAACCAAACAGATGTTTTTTGGCAGAATATCTGAGCTACTAGCTATCCACCTTATTTTCCCCGTAAGAGTGGGTGTAGCCATTTGTAATTTTTTTGTGTCTGGCTTCCGGTCTCATCCACTTCCAGCTATTTTTAGCTGCACAAAAATCTTGTTTTGCTGCTTGATGTAGCAAACTGGTGTGTCTTACCATATTATTTTAATGTATTATCTTAATTATGAACACACTGGTTTGTAGTGCAAACTGTTTTACCGTTTACTGCACTTCGATATTCTTCTTGTTATTTCCCCATGGCGGATTATGAACCGGACGTCTAACACATTACCAGAAAACAGCTTACTTCCGCATTGAAAAATAAGGTGGATAAAGGCACAGCTCTGCTCTTGAAAAGGGGGCGGAGATCTCTTTGCATTTAAAGAGACATGCACAAAAACAGCATGTTTCTGCTTCCACTCAAAATAGGCATTTTCAAAATGATATAATAAGTGATGTGTGGGGTATTTTGAGCTGAAACTTGACAGGCACATTCTGAAGACACATTCTGAGACTTATATTACATCCTGTAAAAAGGAGCAGAGAAGGTGTTCTTTAACATAGCATTTCAACATTGTGAAGCGCATTGCATGAGATGCAGAAAGACATTAAGACATTAAGCAACAAACAAACACATAAATCTGCATACCTTTATAGACCAATAAAAACATTAAATTGCTTTGGAATTAATGACTTTTGTTTCTCAGGTTTGAGCTCGGTGCAGCTCTGTTCATCGGCTGGGGAGGTTCGTGTCTGCTTATATGTGGGAGTGCAGTCTTGTGCTATTTCTCTGGGAGAGAGTCATTCCCCAAAAGGTCTGGCCCTTTGTACTGCAAAAATTATAACAGTAAAATTATTTAAAATGTAATGAATGTGTAGTTTCATTGATAACTCTTTTGTCTTCCACTTAGGTTTAATAAGCAACCCAGAAGACCCCCAACCTACATGACAGCACGTACTAGAAGGACGTACATGCTGCCAGGCTCGTCCAGACCAACAACAGTCATTATTCCTGCTTCACACCAATCATACATTGAGAGCAGAGCAAGCAGAGTGAGTGGAGGGAGGAGAGGAACACAAGAAAGCCAGCCTTCAAGGTCTGTCAGACCCATCCTGCCCCCCATAGACTCAGCTGTGTAACTCAACGTTTAAAGAAACAGTATCACAACATAATACAATAGGGTTCGATTTAGTAGCCCTAATAGAATTTTTTCCTAGTTTAATTTATTAATACACTTTTCATTGTTAAATCATGTTCTTTCCTAATACATTAACTGATGTTAATTTATATATCTTCAAATGTTAATATGCACTAGTATCCACTACCTAAACTTTTTTGAACAGTTAGGAAGTCTCTGCATTTATTTGATCCGAAGTACAGCAAAAACAGTACAATTTTAAAATAGTTTTTCTATTTAAAATAACTGTTTTCTATTTGAATACGTTTTAAAATGTAATTTATTCCTGCGATCAAAGCTAAATTTTTTAATATCATTACTATAGTCTTCAGTGTCACATGATCCAGAAATCATTCTAATATGCTGATTTGCTGTTTTTATTAATAATAATATTTAAAACAGTTGAGTAAAATTTTTTTCAGGATTCTTTGATAAATAGAAATATCTAAAGATCAGCATTTATCTTAAATAAAAAGCTTTTGTAACACTATACCGTTCAAAAGCAACCTTGCTAAGTACTTTTATTTAGCGAGGATGCTTTAAATTGATCAAAAGTGATGATAAAGACATTTATAATGTTACAAAAGATTTCTATTTCAGATCAATGCTGTTCTTCTGAACTTTCTATTCTCTATCAAAGCAACCTGAAAAAATTATATTCTATTACACTTCTATTATGTTTTCAGCATAATAATAATAATAATAATAATACATGTTTTTTGAGCAGCAAATCAGAATATTATAATGATTTCTAAAGGATTATGTGACTGGAGTAATGATGCTAAATATTCAGCTTTGAAATCACAGGAATAAATTACATTTTAAAATATATTCAAATAGAAAACAGTTATATTAAATAGTAAAAATATTTCAAAACTTTACTGTTTTTGCTGTACTTTGGATCAAAAACTTGTTCAAAAACTTCTGACTGGTAGTGTAGGTAGAAATGAACATTTTCTAGATTCATAAATACTGTAAAGGCATTGTTATATGCTAGATGTTACTGCAGAAATCTTAACCCTTTAACTGTCACTCCCTATCTTGAACATAGACTTGAAAATGCACTATCCAGAGTTAAATTTTTATAATTCATGAATGAAAACAGTTTGTAATGTGTCTTTGATGTACAATTTCCATGGTAATGCAATGTCTGATTTTAAAATGGTTTTCAAAGGATGAATTTTGAGATTTTAAGTTTTCAGGTGATATATAATTTCTAAAGATTTCTATTAAACAGTTAAACGGTTAATGTACAGAACGTTTCTCTGAAGTGTTACCAGAGAAATTATTTAGAAACATATGTGGGAAAATGCTCTAATCTAGTGCTAGTAATTTTCTCAAATAAGCCACTTGTGAAATCTTGTAAAATAGGAATCTTGTGAATTTAATAAATAAATATTTTACACTTTACAAAAATCTTGTCCTTTGATCCTGTATATTGTACTTGAGATTTGGTACAGTCAGCAACCTCAAGAGAAATCCAAATCATCACACACACACACATGTAGAGAGAGAGATCTTATATACATCATGACCAAATGCCATCTAAAAATAACGTATTTGAAAATGCATTATACTCCCATGCACAATATCAAGCAACAGTCTCATTATTTCATGATTCAGGTCTATTAAGACTAAAAGCTTTTGGAGCTATATTGAAAATGTAGATGCTATTTGCACCCCGCTGAAAATAGCAGCAGGCACTCTTTGCATTAGGCTATTCACTATTCTTTTCTATTTGTACCCTGGTGTAAATCATGGTATCACTGCATTCCACTGTCAATGCTACAGTTATATATAACAGCCTTCACCAGGCTAATATAGGAAGCACCAGGAGATTTTAAAGCAACGTTGAAGGAAGACAACTGAGATCATTTGAGTACTTAGGAAATGTTCTTCAAACATGAGCGAAAAGCACTGTCTGATAAATACCACTGGATGGCGTCATTCACTAAGAAACACTCACTTCATAATGGTGAATTTGGTTGAATTGGTAACATTTTAAGATATGGTCTTCTTTTCTGACTATGTGAACACAGATTTTAGTACGAAGGGTTGTAATCTATACTTTCATATTTTACATTAAAATAAATGAAATATTAAACTAACACATTTTATATTCTATGATTTGGTATTTTTAAGTATAAGCTGCTTTGTCTCACTTTAAACTTTCCATTCTGTTTGATAAAACAGTATCAAAGGATAAAGTATAATATTCAATGACATATGTGCAAGTGCTGTGTAAATTTATGTGTATATATAAATACACAAACATACATGTATATATTTAAGAAATATTTACATGTATATATGTATGTGTGTGTGTGTATACACACACACATACATATATATAAATAAACACAATACACGCACATATATCATTTTGAATGTGATTAATCACAACTAATCGATTTAACAGCACTAGATGCACAATTCAGAAAAATTGTAGAAACTCTTCTGTGTACGCTAATTCACTGCAAATGTTTAGCTTTTTATTTCTTTATTGCCAGAGCTGGGAAGTAAGTGATTACATATAATTTGGATTACGTAATCAGATTCCAAAAATTACATTTTTGGAATTAAAACTTGTAACTAGATTAAATTACATTTTAAAGTACTTGTAATCAGACTACAATTACTTATTTATTGATTACATATTGTTCATATTAAGATCTAAATACATATAGAAATTTTTAAATAAATATTGGAATGATTCATTTTGAATTTGTATGTTAAAATAAAATTGTATTTTTTACTTTATTTCAAAATGTTTTATTTTAATGTTACATTCTTATGATTTAATTGCTTATTATTTTTTCATTGAACTCATGCAGTACTGCAGTTCCTTTATGAACCCCAGTTTGGGAAACCTTAATGCACTTCATGTTGTTAATTACAAAGAACTGAATATATTTTCTTACTCTTTGTATTTTGATATCAATATGGTACAAGATTATCCTATTTAAATCAATGTGATAAATAAGTAAGGTCAAAAGTAATCTAAAAGTAATCAAAAGGTAATCTGTTTAGATTACCTAAAATGTAATGTAATGTAATGGATTACATTACTAACTACATATTTTTCTCATGTCATCTGGAATTAGTAACAGACTACAATTTGACTACCCAGCTCTGTTTATTGCTGTTAGGTTCCATTCTGTCATGAATTTTGTTGTGTATCTTTTTGGTTCAGAATCGTTCCTTTTAGGCATCATTTCAGTTTTCTTTTTGTGTAAATAAACAGGTATTAAAGAAGCTGAAGTGCCTGAGGATATTTCTAAATATATGGTACTGTATCATACAAAAGAAAAGCCCAGTTGTCATTAAAAGTTAAGATTTAGGACTGTTGTCGGCACTGTGGATGTTTCCTGTGGGACTCCTTCAAATCTTCGCCCGCCCTTCCCCCACTTCGAGCCCCAGAGATGAGACGAGGCTCACGCCAGGAATGCGCTGTGACGTCACGGCGCTCTGGATCTCACACTTTTGGGGGAATCATTTTGTCGGGCTTGTTTCTGCCTGTGTTAAAGTTTACCACAACCGTGTAGCGTTTGTTTAATTGGGTGAAGCGGATTTTCGGATGGACAGGTTTTGACGTACTTCTGCATGGATTGTTTGCAAAAACTTCGCCGAGAGGTAAGAGCCATTGCATCTGTCCTTCCCGTTACTCAGCGGCCGATGGGTGAGTCGCCAAAACTCTTTGGTTTGCTGTGAAAATGGCTGAAAAGGAACTTAATGTTACATTTATCCGTCATTTCTTTGTACTGAAGTAAAATTGAGACTTTTCTCTTCTGGTTTAACTATGCTCTATCTTACACGAGTTTCCCTTTTGTTCCTAACTGAGCTTGTCCCAACTTGAGATGTTTTGAAGGGGCAGTAATCTGAGAAGAAGACTGTTGAAATGCTCAAGACTAGAGAGAGACGTTCGAGTTAAGTCTGTGTAGCAGAAAATGGTTAAATCTTATGAAAATTAATCTGTCAAAACATCCAGGTAACATTTACCTCTCAGATCAAACGAAAAAAAATTAAGAAACAAATGCATTTTGTATTTTCCATAACCTATTTAAGATAATAAAAATACTTTTTTGACGTTGCTGCATTATTTTTATGACAGTTACCCACATTTAAACCTCCCGAAAAAATATTCTATTTTTGTAATACGAAAAATATATTGCATAAATAGTAAAGTGGTAGTGTATTTGTTTGTGCATTTTATTCTAAGCAGATGTAAATAAAAAAATCACAATGCAGGAATGCGTTTAATTATTTTTTTTTTTAGATAATTGTATAGCTGATTTAAGGCAAACATAGGCACAATATATGTACGTTTCAGTCGTTTTAAACAGTATTCAAACGTAGTCACACTTAAATATGCTCCTTATATGTGACGTGATTATTTTGGGATAACGCATTTTTTAAATAAACTATATTCTGATTATTGACTTGTAATATATCCTTTATAATAAGAAAATTGTTCAAGTTTAAATAAAAAAAAAAACATTTTCTTTCAAATAATACGTGTTAAAAACCATGTCTTGAGTGACAAATAACAGGTAAAACGGAAAAGACATTTAACGTTACATGCTATTTATTCACAATAAAGCATTAATTTAAAGAGCACCTTTAACGTGCACGTGCTCTTCCTCCTCTCTGTTCTCGGCAAACTGGGACGCCCGCTCTTGTTTCCATAGAAACGCAGAGGACGCGTTGATACTGCTGTGCCGCGAACTGCTCAGATCATTCATCAAGACTTCACAAAAACCGCAAGATGGTAAGGAGACCAGCGACACCACGAATCAACAAAATAAGGTGGAATTTATCATATATCGACGATTAATCTTTTTATTCTCGCATTTAACCTGTTTATTGAACGCTGCTAGTCATGTGAACCTATGTTGTTGCTATTAGCTGTTAACGATTAGCTTTGTGATGGTGGAATCAATCAGGATTGTTTTGATGTGTGACCTTGAGAAATAAGCTGGTTTGTGGCTGTAATATGGCTCTTTTTTCTTTAAGAATTCACCTAGCTCTTTGTTTCCCCCTGCAGCCATTTTATGACAACGTTTACTACCCCTACCCGTCAGATCCCCCGGGAACCCATTCCTCAGCAGGGATCCCGTCTCTGTTGAGCTCTCCTCAGAGTCAGCCCTCATCCGGCAGCCTGAGCAGACCGGCCGCATCCACCATGTCCGGACCGCTTACGTCCTCCGGAGTCGCCACCAGCACCGGCATCCCCCCGCCCTTCAAGTTCCGAGCCCGGCGCGAGAATGTGGACTGGCGTCGGATCAATGCCGTCGATGTAGACCGGGTGGCATCTGAAATGGACTTCCACACTCTACAGGAGCATATCACAGAGGTGACGTTTTGCAACGTGGAGGGCGAGCGCTGTCAGCGCTGTCAGAGCCCCGTGGACCCGGCCCTGATTAAGCTCTTCCGGCTGGCCCAGCTAACCGTGGAGTACCTGCTGCACTCCCAGGACTGCCTCAGCATCAGCCTGCAGGCGACCGAGGAGAGGCTCCAGGCGGAGGCGAGGGAGAGGGAGCAGCTCTGCGTCCAGCTGCAGAAAAAGAGCCAGGATGCCAAGACGTTAAAAGAGGAGCTGAAGCAGAGGAAGAAGATCATAGCCTCTCAGCAAGCCATGTTCAGCGCAGGGATCGGTGCCAATTACCATAAGGTCTGTACAGCCTCGTGGTGGAGTGTGAATGTGTGTATTAGCATTTTCATTGTTGCTGTCACCTCCCCCCTCAAGGCCAGACTCTATTCCACCATCGTCTCACAGTTCATTGACCCCGGTGAATGTAACGTGTGCTTTTCTCACAAATGATGGTGTGAAGGAGCAACGTTAAGGCTGAATCACAATGCGCGCACCATGCTCTGATCAATGTTAGTTATTGTAAAAAATGTTTTTTATTTTTTTGAAAATCATTTTAGGCTCAAAAAACTGAAATATTTATATTAAATGAGAAACATGAACTTAAAAAACTGAAATAAAAATTAGAAATGCCCTGCCAACTAACTGAAGTAAAATAATTGTAAGGTAAATTACCAAAAAATTAAATTAAATCTAAATAAAAATGTTTTAAAAACTAATAAAAATGGCAAAAGCACATAACAAAATTTTCTAAAACTTAAAAACTGCAACAGAAATTAGAAATGGCCTGGCATTTAACTGAAATACAGTCATTTTAAGTTAAGTCATTTTTAAGTACAAAAATGACTAGAAATTAAATTAAATCTAAATAAAAGTATTTTTAAAAACTAATAAAAATGACAAAAGCACATAACAAAATTCCTAAAACTTAGAAAACTGAAACGAAAATTAGAAATGCCCTGACAACTAACTGAAATAAAAAAAAATTAAGTCATTTTTAAGTACTAAAATGACTAAAAATTCAATTTTATCTAAAAAATATTAGCTAATAAACTAATAACTAATAAACATTTACAAAAGCACATAACAAAAATACTAAAACTTAAAAAAACTGAAACGAAAATTAGAAATGTCCTGGCAACTAACTGAAATAAAATAATTTTAATTTAAGTCATTTTTGTGATTTAATGAAGTCTAAATAAAAAAATATTTTTAAAAAACTAATAAAAATTACAAAGCACATAAAAAAATTACTAAAAATTAAACTTAAATAAAAAAAATCTAATTCAAAATATTAATAAATTCAATAATAGTATAGAAATAAAACTAAAACACCACAAAAATTATACATATTGTACATTTTGCATATATCTGTTAAAATATAAATTTTTTTTTCAACTTTTAGGAGTATTTTTGCATATAGATGGCATTAAAGCTAACTGACGTGGACTAAGGCAAGAAACCTACCAATTTTGTGGTGTCTTCAAAAGTATGTGCTTTTCTTATCTAGTAAACATTTTCATTTGGAGTGATGTCAACACTTTTAAGTCCATAATACCCGTACTGGGACGGGATTAGCTAATCACCAGACGCTGTGTTTTTTGGACACGGCATTCAGGATTTGACGAACAGAGCAGATGGTGTCAGCTGGTGACGATGACTTGTACTCCACTTATAAAGGAGCCTTAAGTGGAGGAAACAAATCAAAGCGCCCATCCCCCATCATGTCTCATCATCCCCTCCCACTCATCTCATCAATGAAATAAAACAGCACACTGCATTGCTTTTAGAAACATTTCTGTCTTTGCACCGTAGCTATATCTGCTGTTTACTCATTTGCAATCGTGGAACTGATTGCGGCCAGCTGTTGCCAAGGCAACACCTGGTGTTTCATGTGGTTGCTAGGAAAAGCACAGGCACCTGACAGCAGAATCGAAATGAAAGTGCTGCTCATGGTTTACTGTTTAATTCAGGATCAAGTGTTTTTAACTGCGAGTAGTGAAGTGGTTGCTTAAATGTAGCTGGATTTGTTGAATTTTCCCCTAAAATCTGAAAGAAAAAAAAATTGTATTTTGCATAAAAACAATGAGGCCTATTTTTCATACCAGTAACATTGTTTTTCACATTTGTTTACTGATGTATCATTTTTAAATTAAATGTATATGTGTGTATATCTATCTAGCTATCTATCTGTCTATCCATCTATATATACACATACCCAAATATTATTATTTTGTATTACAATAGAGTGATATATTTTTTAGATCTTAACTGAGAAAATTGAAGAGGAAAATGTCATGAAAATAATGTAAAAATTGGAAAAATGTTACTTAAGCGAAATAATATTTCAATATATAATTTATTATTTAAAATAATATAAATTTGCAACAAAACTATAGATATATATTAAATGTTTAACGATTATTTTGTATTACAGTAAAAAGATTGAGAGATATTTTGGATATGATTTGGGAGAATTGAGTGGGAAAATGTCATGAAAATAATGTCAAAATTGGAAAAAATATTATTTAAGCAAAATAAATTTCAATATATAATTTATCATGTAAAATAATATACATAATAATAATATACATTGCAACAAAACTATATATATATATATTCGTACATATTTATAAAATGTCTAATGATTATTTTGTATTACAAAATAAATATTTTTTGGATATGAATTAAGGAGTAAAAATGTCATGAAAGTAATGTCAAAATTTGAAAAACGTTACTTAAGCAAAATAAAATTTCAATATATAATTTATAATTTAAAACAATATAAATAAAATATATAATTAAACAAAATATAAATATATATATATATATATATATATATATATATATATATATATATATATATATATATATATATATATATATATATATATATATATATAGTGAGATATTTTTTGGATATGAGTTGGGAGAATGGGAAAGTAGGAAAATGTGAAAATAATGTCAAAATTGGTAAAATGTTATTTAAGCAAAATAAAATTTCAGTATATAATTTAGCATTTAAAATAATATAAATTAAATATATAAATAAACATTTCAATATAAATTTCAATAAATAATTTAGCATTTAAAATTTAATAAATTTGCAATAAGACTAGTTATCATTACTGTAATGCAGGTTAAAGTCCTCTTCAGACAAAATGTTTTTTTCAGATAATACTATGTGACTGCAGGAGGGTGTTTTAAATGTGTATAAAAATTTTGATCTTAAAATAACCTTCATTTTATCTTCTAAAAATATGTTTTTTTTTCTTTGACTTTGAGGTTAAATTGGACCAAGAGTTTTTCTAGAGGTTCCTCCAGTTCTGTAATACACTGTCTTGGTCTTTGTTCAACACCTGCTGAGGCTTCAGATTGACACCAGTGGATCCTAAACACATAATTGCATTTCACAGTTGATTTGGGAAGTTATGTTAGAGCAGCAGTGCAATTAGGTCACACAGTGGGAGTTTTACAGAGACAGTCTTCCCTGTCTTGTTGCAGGAAAAAAGCAAATGCAGAGCGCGTGTTTGTGATGGGTATCAGTGGCAATGTGGTTAAATTTGCATGAGAGTACCAGACGGGTGTTTTGGCTGCTAAATGTGGTGTATGATGTGCATCGTTGTGGATTCTCTGCATATCTGTGAATTGGAGCGAGAGGCAGAGCGGGGAAAAGATGTAACATCAACCCTGCACCACCCGGTGTTTCCATGGCAACGTGCCCACGTTGTCTCTTGGTATTATTGGTGAGTGGAGTTTGAGTGACAGCTGCGTTGAGCTGCACAGACACCTGCTCGTCACCTGAGTGGGGTTTGTGTTCACTTTGACCTTCAGCAATGGTTCTCCTGAGCATATTTGCTTTTTTAGATCACCCAGAAAATAAAGATTCTATTATCATTTACACACTCTTTTTCCAATGAACTACTTACGAAGCAAGTCACTTAAGACCAAATCATCTGTACTTATTTTCACAGATTTGATGTCACTTAATTAATCAAGCCCCTAATTTGTGTTTCAGTGCCAACATTGTGAGAAAGCCTTCATGAACGCCTCTTTCCTGCATAGTCACATGCAGCGCAGACATCCAACGGAGTTTGACATCAGTGAGTTCAGTTTTAATGTTTTTGAAAGAAGTCTCTTCTGCTCACCAGGTCTGCAATCATTTGATCCAAAGTTCAGCAAAAACAGTACAATTTTAAAATATTTTTACCATTTAAAATAACTGCTAATTTTGCAGCATCTTTACTCCAGTCTTCAGTGTCACATGATCCTTCAGAAATCATTCTAATATGCTGATTTGCTGTTCAAAAAACATTTATTATTATTATTAGCAATATTTAAAACATTTTTGATGAATAAAAAGATCCAAAGATCAGCATTTATCCGAAATAGAAAGTCTTTTGTAACATTATACACTATACCATTCAAAAGCTTGGAGTCTTGGGTGGATTATGGAAATTAATACTTTTATTTAGCAAGGATGCTTTAAATTGATCAAAAGTGATGATAAAGACATTTATAATGGTACAAAACATTTCTATGTCAGATAAATGCTGTTCATCTGAACTTTCTATCCCTCAGAGAAACTATGTTTTCAACGTAATAATAATAATAATAATAATAAATATTTTTTTGAGCAGCAAATCAGAATATTAGAATGATTTCTGAAAGATCATGTGACTGGAGTAATGATAAAAATTCAGCATTGAAATCACAAGAATAAATTACATTTTCAAATATATTCAAACAAAAATTTTTAAATAGTACAAATATTTCATAATTGTACTGTTTTTGCTGTACTTTGGATCAAATAAATGCAGGCTTGGTGAGCAGTAGAGACTTTTGACTGGTAGTGTACACTTTAGCATGCTTTTAAAGAGTACTTATGAAAATATATACTTTAAAGTGCAAACTTAATGTTTTCAGACAATTAACTGCATGTTAATTGGAATTATTTTTTTAATTTTACTAAAACATTTCATTTATGTTTTATAATATATACATTTATTAAAATGTATATTTTATAATAAATTAAAACAAAATATAGTTTTTATGAAACATACATTTATTAAAATTCAGAACTTATAGTAAATTAAATCAAATGTATTATAATACTATTAATGTGTTATATAATACTTACATTTATAAAAATATGTAATTTATAATGAATAAGTATAAATTACATTCAAAGAGATTTTTTTTGACCTCCTTAAGTAGGACTGTAAGTACATCTTTGTATGTAATTTTATAATTACTTCTGTTGCCTTTGAAATATGGTAAAGTGGTTACAGTCAAATGTAATGGCAAGGATTTATAAATAAAAATATACTTTAATGTCATTTAAATACATCTGTAATTACACATTTTTAATGATAAAGTCATTTAGTACATTTAAAAAATAGGAGCTTTTAAATTTTAAAATGGAATATCACACTACAATTAAAATTCTAATCTACTACTGTACATGTATGTTAGTATGTCAGTCAACACATCAAAATTAGTACTTCTATAAAGCATGACAAAATGTTATTACGTGATTTAAAAATTATTTAAAATTAGTGCTGTCAAACGATTAATTATGATTAATTGCATCTAAAATAAAAGCTTTTGTTTACATAATATGTGTGTACTGTGTATATTTATAATGCATATATAAATACGCATACAGTATATATTTTGAAGATAATAACATTTTTCTTAAATGTATATCAATGCATGTGTGTGTATTTATATATACATAATAAATATATACAGTACACACACATATATTATGTAAACAAAAACTTACTTTGGATGTGATTAATCGCAATTAATTATTTGACCGCACTCTTTAAAATGTAATTTAAAGCAAAATGTTTTAAATTCATTTTATTTTTATGCGTCCTTACAAAGTGCATTTTTATTAAGTGTACTTAAGTGTGTTACGAAAGTAATGAAAATGTACTGTCTTTAAGTACACTTAAGTGGCCTTTTATTTAATTCATATCATTATTATCTGCAAGTACAAAAACAGTTACTTGTAATATTTGATATACACTTAAAGTGCACATTCAGTACAGTTGACCACACTTCTTTGTGACTCAACCATCTCATATTTTCCAGAACTGATGACTGATAATCAGAAAAAAATTCAGACCATGAAGTTACAAGAGGAGATCAACAAACTACAAGAGCAACTGACCCTGGTCACATCCCAGATGGAGACACAGCAGAAAGACTACACTGCTAAACAGGTTAGAGAAGACAAAAGAGACCCCATGCTTTTAACAAAATGATTTGGTATTTGAAATAAGTATTAGATTTTCTATTTTCTCCAGGAGAAAGACCTCATTCAAAGGCAGGAAGAGTTTAAAAGACAACTGGAAATATGGAAAGAAGAAGAGAAAATGCGAATGAACAGCAAAATAGATGAAGTCAAGCAAGCCTGTCAGCGGGACATGGACTCAATGCATCAAAAGAACAGAAACCTAGAAAATGTGTGTTTTTATTTCAGACGAAGCATGTTGGTCACCATTTACTCTACTCGATAATATTATATAATATTATTTTCGAACATAATGTAATAATATATAATATGATGGATTGCCAAACTTTGCTGGATCTAAATTAAGGTTATAAAGGATAAAATACATTGATCAAACAAAGCAAAAATTGATAGAAGTGTTAATATTCTGTGATGTGATTATAATGAAATGTCATTATTATGGTACTTTTCTCTCCTTAGGAGCTTCTAAAATTACAGCATAAAAACATGCAGGAAAGTGTGCAGCCGGTACAGACACAGCCCAATACATCAGCCAGCAATGAACACTGGCAGGAAGTTGTCAAACTTCAACAAAAACTCCACAAACAAGTAAGAGATACAACATTCAGATTATTTTGATTTTAACTGAAAATTGAGTGTTTACTATTGTCTTTTTGCATTATTGACACTATTTTCTTATTTAATACTGTTAAGCTCCTTTGACACAATCTGTATTGTTAAAAGTGCTATATAAATAAAGCAGGGCTCTACAGTGCGACCATTTGCGACTGAAAACTATTATGTGCGACTATGAAAAAATATTTAGGAGCACCATGTGCGACTGAACCGATCAGCATATTTGTGTTTGCGCTGAGGGGAGCTTCAAAGGTTGAGTAATGTATCACAGACGTATCTCACGATTCCTTTCATAAACAAAGTGTAGAGAGTGAAGTTGTGAAGAAATTATGGTTTTTGAGGAAAGCATTTCAGGATTTTTCTCCATATTATGGACTTCATTGGTGCCCTGATTTTGAGCTTCCAAAATGTAGTTTAAATGCAGCTTCAAAGGGCTCTAAACGATCCCAGCCGAGAAAGAAGGGTCTTATCTAGTGATCTTTTTTTTTTGGAAAATAAAAATTTGTATACTTTTTAAGCACAAAAGCTTGTGTAGCACACGCTCTGGGATGTACGTCCACGACACTATGTACTATTGAATCATGTCGAAAGGTCACGCAGAACGTAGGGCGGAACTACAGACCCAATGTTTACAAAGCGAACGTGCAAAGACTAAGGAAGTGCAAGTCAGTCAAACGCTGTTTGCAAACAAAAAGGTACAACGACATTGGACAATTCTGAAGTTGTAGGACAAAATAAGATTTTTTCGCCATTCTCTACCTTTTTGAGCCGGAGTACACAGACGATGATTTTGATTTGGACCTTTGAGTCTCGTTCAGCAAAATGAACATCTTTTTTTGAGTCATTTCGTTAATTTTAGCAAAATATAATTAAAATGTTACATGTTACTTCCCTAACACATCTACTGCTTACACAAACGTTGATCACACTACAAACAAGACAAAACTATAATGCTGTAAGAAACAGAAAAGGTGAATTAATTGTTTACCTGGGTCTTTAGTCTATGTTTAGCTCACCTCACCTCTTGTCTGACAAGTTTTCAGGGTTGAGTCGTTCGTTCATCACGTGACAGCAGAAACTTAACCAATGCAGTGTGAGCCGGAAAAAGAATTGATTATGGTGAATTAATTCCAGTACAGAACCTAATAGGATGTTGCGCATGCGGGACTGAATGAATCACTCTCCGAGATGACTCGTTCTTCCCGAGTCACATTAAAGTTCAAAATGAACGAATCGTTCAAGAACGATCCATCACTAATTCGTAGCATCGTGGGTGCGCATATCAGAGCCTGTACTACACAAGCTTTTGTGCTTAAAGTATACAAATTTTTATTTTTCAAAAAAAATGACAGATCGTTTCACTAGATAAGACCCTTCTTCCTCGGCTGGGATCGTTTAGAGCCCTTTGAAGCTGCATTTAAACTACAGTTTGGAAGTTCACAATCGAGGCACCAATGAAGTCCATTAAATGGAGAAAAATCCTGAAATGCTTTCCTCAAAAACCATAATTTCTTCACAGCTGAAGACAGAAAGACATGAACATCTTGGATGACAAGGGGGTGAGTAAATTATTTGTGAATTGTTGTTCTGGAAGTGGACTTCTGCTTTAATATTAAGTGGCTTACATTGTCTGACTATAACACTATTGCCTGATTTTGCTCTCTTTCGTCACCAAAAATAGTTTGAGACAAGTCACAACTGAGGCGCTGCGCATCTCCGTTCAAACACAGCGGTGTTTCGTTTATGAATGAACGTGCATTTTTAAACAGATCTAGTGAGTCAATGATTTAATTTCCCATTCATAAAGAGAGTCACTTGCTTTATTCCTGAATTATTCAGCCTTCAAACAAATCAAATGAATGATATGATTCAGTAATTAAATCAGTGAATTGCTGCCACCTACTGGCAGATTGTTTCATTTTGAAAGTATCTTTTCAGTTATTTAAATTATTTAATGTTTCTGTATTCAAAATTCTATATTTAAAATATTAATCTCAACATGAATTTATGAATTTGCTTGCAGTCATGCCATCTCTGAGCCTCATTAAACATACACCTACAAGCCACTTTTGTGTTTTGCTATAGTACCTCTGTAGTACAAATTAATTTTGTTAATACTGATTTCATTTGATTGGTAACTTTTTCTACATGCTCTTATTCTGTTGTTGTAATTTGAAATTTTAAAAAGCTTGAAATTTAAATAAAAATTGACATACATAAAAGATGACATACTTTTAATAAAGTTAGAAAAATGCCATTACAAAGGTAAAAACGAAATTCCCCTGTAAATCACTTTAAGGAGTCAAATATCGCCTCGTAATGGCAAGGCTAATTTTTGATCAGATTTTATGATTATTGATTAGAAGGTGCTCCTAAAATTTTGACTGTGCTCCTAAATTTGAAAGTACGTGTAGAGCCCTGTAAAGTTGACTTGACTTGATTTGGGCTAGTCCACTACATCACACCATAGAATGAAAATTGCTATAGTTTTAAATCTGATGTTTTTCTTTACTCAGGAGGTGAAGTGGGCAGGGAAGATGCAAAAAATTAAGGAAGATCATGACAGTGAAAAAAGTCTGGTAGGTCTCACAGGCATCACATAGCTGTTTAAATACGAGAATAGGTCGTATATCCACATATTCGTTATATCTGTTCCATCAGCTTCAGGAGGAGCTGTTCAAACTGCGCTCTGCCGTGTCAGAAGGGAGAGAGGAATCACGACGACAGGTGCAGGAACTGAGCCACAGGCTGCAGGAGCAGCAGCAGATTATTGCCTCCCAAAACAAGCAGGTCAGTACTGTATCCCAGCACAGGAAGAGGCTCGATTGTTCAGGATTTCCTGTATTAGCGCAGCGGCCCACAGCATAATCTTTAGGTTCAGGCTGAAGAAGTGTACGGGTGGGAACATATCCGGACGTTTAAGTAAATATCATCACACTGTGATTATATGTTGTCAGCACGTCATTATGCAGGTTGTCCTTTCAGTGAGACTTTTAAATTTAAAGTGACGGCTCAGATAACGTGTTGCTGACTGGGGGTTTTTGTTATAGGAAATAACATGCAGTTTTGTTTACATGACAGATGAAACAGATCTCGTCAAAGCCGCCAACAATAACAATACAACGTGAAGGTTTGTAGACTTGGACTTAATAGAACTTTTGCATATATGAGAGATGAACTGTCTTCAGAATTTCAATTTCAATTTTTTTATTTTATATTTTTGTTTCAGTGGTTGCTGCCCCAGCTCCAGAGACTAAAGCTAAAGTGGTGCTCAGTGGTAAGTTTTTGCTTAATATAATGTTAAAATGTCAAGATAATATTAATCTCTAAACGTTGTGACCTAACTAGGCAGGATATGATGAAGCTTTAAGAAATAAATAAAATTTCTTCCAAGAAACTAGCTGCAACTATCAAGGGTTTTCCATGTTGTAATGTCAAATTGTTACCAAAAAGCAGATCAGAACAATTGCAAAATGTGAAAAATGTGAGTTTTTTTTCTTCATTTTGTCATGCTGGGAGACAAACGTGCTGGGATTGCACTGGCCCAAAATCATGCTGCATTTATTATATCAAATATTTTCTGATTTGCTATGATTTTGTTGCTTCATTTAGCAATTTACTCTCAGTGAGGACAGAAATAGTACTTGACGTGCTTGATGTGTAACAACTAGTTAAGACAAGGTGTCAGACCTAATACTGTTCTACCGTTCAAAAGTTTGAGGTCAGCAAAGTTTTTAATGTTTATGACAGAAGTCTCCTCACCTAGGCTGCATTTTCTTTTTATTAAAATTACAGTAAAACAGTAATATTGTAAAATATTCTTACAATTTAAACTAACTGTGTTCTATTTCAATATACACTTAGTCAAAAGTTTTTGAACAGTAAGATTTTTAATGTTTTTTTTAAAGACGTCTCTCACATCTCTGCTCACCAACCCTGCATTTATTTGATCCGAAGTCTATTTAAAAACTATTTAAAAAAAACTGCTTTCTATTTGAATATATTTTAAAATGTAATTTATTCCTGTGATCAAAACTAAATTTTTAGCATCATTACGCCAGTCTTTAGTGTCACATGATCCTTTAGAAATCATTCTAATATGCTGATTTGCTATTCACACATGTATTATTATTGTTATTGTGATTGTTATTATTATCAATATTTAAAACTGTTGAGTACATTTTTTGAGGATTCTTTGATGAATAGAAAGATCCAAAGATCTGCATTTATCTGAAATAAAAAGCTTTTGTAACGTTATACACGATACCATTCAAAAGCTTGGAGTTGGTATCATTTTTTTTTTTTAGGGGGAAATAAATTATAGAAATTAATACTTTTATTTAGCGAGGATGCTTTAAATTGATTAAAAAGTGATAACAAAAACATTTATAATGTTACAAAAAATTTCTATTTCAGATAAATGCTGTTCTTCTGAAATTTCCATTCATCAAAGAAACCTGAAAAAATTCTACTCGGCTGTTTTTAACATAATACTAATAATAAATGTTTTCTGAGCAGCAAATCAGAACATTAGTATGATTTCTGAAGGATCATGTGACTGGAGTAATGATGCTAAAAATTCAGCTTTGAAATCACAGAAATAAATTAAATTTTAAAATATATTTAAATAGAAATCAGTTATTTTAAAAAGAAAAAATATTTGAAAATTGTACTGTTTTTGCTATACTTTCGATCAAATAAATGTAGGCTTGGTGACTTCTTTAAAAACATTAAAGATCTTGCTGCTCAAAAACTTTTGACTGGTAGTGTATTTTAAAATGTCATTTATTCCAGTGATGCAAAGCTGAATTTTCAGCATCATTACTCCAGTCTTCAGTGTCACATGATCCTTTAGAAATCATTCTAACCTGGTGATTTTCAATGTTGAAAAGAGTTGTGCTTCTTAATATTTTTTTTGTGTAAATAATGATGCTTTTCAGAATTCTTTGATGAATAGAGCAGCATTTACTAGTGACAGTCTATTTTTTTTTTCACTTTGTTACCCCAAACTTTTGAAACGCAGTGTGTGTTAACTATGTTAACTGTGTCTTGTTGGTGTACATTAACAAATAGACGGCTTCAAATCTAATGTACATGCACTAACAGCCACAAAATATGATTTAACAGTGTATTTAATGAGCATGTGGTCAGTATGGGTGATATCAGTGCAAACTGAGAGGTTTAGGCTAAGGGTTAGATTTGAATATGTCCTACCGTAACCCTTGCACTCTTCTCTGACCTCTTTGCACTGTCCTATTAGAGCAGTCCAACTCAGTCCGTAAACTGGATCCTATAGTGGAGCTGTCTGAGGAGGATAAAGGTAAAACAGTAGAGCGATTAAGTGTAGTCATCTGTGGCATGCTCGCATCCCGTCTGCATGGATCTGTGCTAAAGTGAAGTGCTGAGCATGCCAAACTAAAGACATGAGCTGGAAGATCTGTCTCCTCAGTAAACACAGACGTTACAGCATGCATGTAATCACTGGACAGCTCAGAACAAGAGAAAGGAAATTTATAGTATATATTTCAAGTGTTTGGTATTGTTTATTGGTTTGAAAAATATAAAAGTCATTGTACAATTGCAGTGGCATGTCCAGTTATTGTATTTATTTATTTTTTCCGTTATATTTATAGTTTTCTTCCTTCCCATTTTTGCAAGGTCAGACTAAATAATTGTAAAAATATTAGTAAAAATAATTGTTAAAAAAAAATAATTGAAAGCCTTTGTTTACACCTGATATTAAGATCTGAAGTGGTCAGGTGACAATTGTTTATTATTTAAATCATTTAATTATAATTTTGTTTATAAAGAAATGAATATTTTTATCCTGCAAGGTCACATTAAGCTTATCAAAAGTGAAAATAAAAACATTTATAAAGATTTTTGTTTCAAATAAATGCTGTTCTTTTAATGTTTCTGACCAACAAAAAATCCAGAAAAAATGTTTTAGGGTCCACAATCATATTAAGCAGCATAAGAAATATTCTTGAGCAGCAAATCAGCATATTAGAATGATTGCTGAAGGTTCATGTGACACTGAAGCCTGGAGTAATGATGCTGAAAATTCAGTATTGCACCACAAGAATTAATTACATTTTAAAATGTATTTTAAAGAAGACAGATATTTTACATTTCAGTTTTTATTATATTTTTGATTAAATAAATACAGCCTTGGTAAGCATTTCTTTCTTTAAAAAAAGTATTTATTTATTTTTCTAAGATCATTTATGCTTTTCTAAGTTAGAATCTTTTTTTTTTTTTTTGAGTGGCAGCATCTGCCACTGCGATTGTAGAATGACAGAAAATGTATTTCAGAGCATGTGTCGTCCAACTTGCCAATTTCCAGTTATAATAATCATTCATCTTATATTTTCAGATTCCTCTAGCATCTCTGAAGGTCACACAGAGAACCGGTCGTGGCAGCAGGAAGTGCAGGAGCTGTTGAAGAACCCGGGTTTGAGGAGAGACATGCGTCTGGCAGCTCAGCAGAACCTTGAAGATCGATTGCAGAGCCTAGGCGTCAAGGTAGTGAGTCTCAGCCTGCATTATAAAATAACTTATGATGTAAAAATATATAGATTATACAGCTGGACTGCAGCTGAGAAGCCCTGGCACTGTATAACCTCAATATCTATCATGTTGTTCAGGGAGTCAGTGGTCTCTCTAAAGGAGCATATAAGAGCACCATGAACCAGGTTATCACTGATCGTCAGAAGCGACAACAAGAGGACCCAGTGTATCGGAGGGCATTGAAAGAGACCAGCCATAAACTGGAGCAGAGGGTGAAGGAAAGGAGCACGGAGCAGCCAGCCAAACACAAACAACATGAACAAGGTCAGAATAACGCTTCAGAGTTTCAAGGCAGAGAACAAGGCTTTAAATGTATTTTTTCCAACATGTTTATTGTAAAACTAAAACCATTAAAACAGTTTTTGTTACTTAAACGATTACTAAAATAAAATGATGTACTTTAATTTTTTTTATAGCTAATTGCCAAGGCATCACTTCCAATGCTCAATTAACTTAAAGTACTAAAATAACTAAAACTGAAATTAAAAATTAATAAAAACTATATAGACATATTAAAAATATTAAAATGACATGCAACAAAATAAAAAAAAACTTAAAATGAAAAATATAAAAACTAATTTAAAATATTAATAAAAACTATAATAATATTTAAATAATTCTAAAATAGAGCTGATTCCCAACCTAAAGTGGCATACTGGTTAATATCTTAAAACAAATATCTTACATTAAGGTATGTTATTTAAAAATGCAGCAATGCATGTTTCTGTGGCATGCGTGAGTTTCATTTGAGTCAGGATGCTGCCTTAGAAGGCTTATGTAAACAGTAGAGCTCATTTTTGTCTTATTCTCTTGCAGTGGTTCAGTCCAGACCCAGATCCAGCAGTTTTCCATCTACAGTAACTCGAGTGATGTCAGGCCCTGCTCCCAAACAACAGCACACCCCACAACCAACTCCACGCAGCAGAACCAGCACCCTGCCCAAGACCTCCACACCACTACAGCATCACAGGTACAGCAACATTTACTATGGTCTTCATGAAAGGATAAGGGTTTTATCTTCAGATAAATTACTTAAAAATAAATCTAATTAAATGTGTGTGTATATATATATATATATATATATATATATATATATATATATATATATATATATATATATATATATATATATATATATATATATATATATATATTGTAATTGTTTTTATTATCTTTTAATTGTTTTCTGCTGACATATTAAAGCCTTGTAGGGCAAAATATTTTTTTTACTCAATCATGTCAAATAAATAGTGTGTTAGTTTAGTATTATTTGTATACTATTATACTATTTATAATACTTGATTTTGATTTCTTTTCATATTTTTATTTTTATTTGTTAGTTTTTTTACATTTTTAAATACATTTTAAGCTTTTCTTCTTAATTTTTAATTCACTTTTGTTCTTTAAATGTGCCTAATTAGCTTTTATTGATTTTAAATTTCTGTTTTAGTTTTTATCATTTTAATAATTTTAGTACTTCAGCTTAAACTAAATAAAATGTTGCCTAATGTTAGAAACTAAATTAAATAAAAAAAAAAATAATATTTTATATTTACGTTTGTTGTAGCTAACAAATGTTAATGTTTAGTTATAATATTTTTATTTTAATTTTAGTTACGATTACAACACTAGCAATCAAGTTCCAATCAAACGTGTCACATTACAGAAGTAGGGCCCTATGAATTTTTTTATTCCAGATTCCGTTTTATTTTATTTTTTCAAATTCTGTTTTTCGTTTTTATTTTTCCAGATTCCATTTTTTTTCTGTTTTCATTTTTCTAGACTCTGTTTGAATGGTTACATTAAAAAAATATTCATCAAAAACCATGTCTGATTAATTAAAATCATGAAACTTACACAATTTAACAACAATTTATTAAAAGTTTAACAAAAATTACATTTTAAGACCCTGTGAAATACATTTTATTTTTTTTCTCAAATTCGGTTTAATTAATTTCTTGGATTCCATTTTAAAGGTTTTATTACATTTCAATAAAGCATTTGTTATTATTATTTATTACTTTTTTATTTTGTTTACTTATTCTGGTAAATAAATTCTGGTAAATAATTTTTCTAGTAAATATTCCTTAAAAATAATATTTTATATAATATTTTAATAATAATTTTATTAGTAGTAGTAGTAGTAGTAGTAGTACTATCATTATAATAATATATTTCAGTTAATAATATATATTTCAATTATATATCTAGTACTGTCATTACAATAATATGTTTATAATTTAATATATTTCTGTCACAGTTCCTTTAAGTGAAACCGAACTTTTATTTTGACGTGTTGCTGTAAGGGCATTTAAGTTTCTGTCTGTATATGATGTACATGATAGTTTTTCTCAAAAGAAAGGGTAAAATGCTCATGAAGTGACTCTGAGATCAGTTCTAGAGATTGAGTTCATGTGTTCATGTACTCACATACTGAGGCGACCGAGGCTGAAAACACTGCGAGCGTCAAGCGCGCTTCAGTATGTGTAGTAAACAAAACTGTGCATCTGAGCCATCATTCAAACAGAGACACAAAGAACATGCAGGTTCATATTTAAATAGTATTTTTGCGGCTTAATATTCACAGGCACTAGTCTGTATCACATTTTGATTTAAGTGTACTGACCTACTTTTGATTTATTCATCCCATATTGGGCAACATTCTGTGTTATACAGAAAATTCCATTTATACAAACTCGATTTTGCATTGTAGAAATCATAGGGCCCTACAAAAGTGAAGTGTGCTTTTCAAATGCCATTTACTGGTAACTTTTTGTTTTGTTTGTTGATCATCACTTAGGCTTCAATAATCACTGATTTTATTATGATTTTATCAGTTTTGAATGCCTTTTTCTGTGTTGTATGAATATTTACATATTGCGTCTCGCTTGCAGAACTCCGCCATTCAGCTCTGACGAAGAATCATCTGAGGAAGAGGAATCGTCTGAAGAAGAAACCCCTCAAACACAAAAGAAATCTGCCCAGGTCAACAGCACCGCAGTCAAGGCCCAGCCTGCTAAAACACAACAGCGCTCGACCCCTTACGCTCCCGCTGTGCGCTCCGCCGCTCCCGTGATCAGCGCGGACAGAACGGACGTGACGGCTCTGAGCGAGAGCGACAGCGAGTGGAGCGACGGCAGCGAGATGGAGGAGATCAACCTCTCACAGCCGCACAAACACACTGACCAGAATGGAAACGTGGAGAAGATTACTCACAGTAAGACTCGCTTCTAATATCAGGAGGGTGTGGAGTTGTTGTATTGCATTTGGAAACCAACATTTGTTGTATATTTATATTGTGTGTTTGTGTGTGTGTGTGTGTGTGTGTGTGTGTGTTTTCTGTAGGTAATGTCAAAACTCTTGGCAAAAGCCTTGAAAAACAGCTGGAATCACGAGGCCCAAAGAAACCAGTAGGGGGCGTTAATACATTGCTTGAAAAGCCAACAGCTGTCAAAAATATAAAGCAAGATGCAAAGAAAGAGCTAAAGGTGAGACCTGCTTCTTAAAATAGATACAGACATTTGCAATATGCAAAGTTAAATAAATTTGACAGAAATCTACCACAGAGAACATTCAGAAAATAGTAGCTGCTTTTTTTTTAGTATTCTTTCAAGAATTACATTTTTAACCTTATAAATTTATTATATTATTGTCGCTTTGAAATTTTGTGTGTATAATTTTATTTTAGCATTTATTGAAGTATGCTGGTATTTAACTACATCCTTATTGATTAAGGGATGTTCAATAAAAAGATATACTATTAATATAAATTACAGTAAATAATTATACTCACGTAATGCAGCCCATCAGCATAACTGTAGTAAATATTATAGATATACACTACCAGTCAAAAGTTTTTGAACAAAAAGATTTTTATTGTTTTTTTTTATTGTATTCTGCTCACCAAGCTTGCATTTATTTGATCCAAAGTACAGCAAAAACAGTACAATTTTGAAATATTTGTACTATTTAAAATAACTGCTTTCTATTTTAATATATTTTAAAATGTCATTTATTCATGCGATTCTTAAAGCAGAATTTTTAGCATCATTACTCCAGTCACATAATCCTTCAGAAACCATTCTAATATTCTGATTTGCTGCTCAAAAAACATTTATTAATAATTTTTAATATAATGTTGAAAACAGCTGAGTAGAATTTTTTTTTTTTTTTTTTTTTTTCAGGCTTCTTTGGTAAATAGATAGTTCAGAAGAACAGCATTTATTTAAGATGGAAATCTTTTGTAATATTATAAATGTCTTTATAATCATTTTTGATCAATTTAAAGCATCCCTGCTAAATAATCATTTTAGAAATAATTATACAGACTCCAAGCTTTTGAATGGTATAGTGTTTAATGTTACAAAAAAAAATATTACTCAAATGTTTTAAATATTGCAAATAATAATAAAAAAATGTTTCTTGAACAGCAAATCAGCATATTAGAATGATTTCTGAAGGATCGTGTGACACTGAAGACTGGAGTAATGATGCTGAAAATGCAGCTTTGATCACAGGAATAAATTACATTTTAAAATAAATTACAATACAAAGCAGTTATTTTAAATAGTAAAAATATTTCACAATATTACTGCTTTTGCTGTATTTTGGATCAAATAAATGCAGGCCTGGTGAGCAGAACAGAATTCTTTAAAAAACAGTAAAAATCTTACTGTTCAAAAACTTTTGACTGGTAGTGTACACTACTATTCAAAAGATTTTTTAAAAAATTAATATTTTCATTCAGCAAGGATGTATTCAGTTGATCTGAAGTGACAGTAAAAACATTTATAATGTTACAATTTTTCTTTTTTTTTTTCCAAGAAAAAGTGTATCATGATTTTCAGTTAAGTTTTTAAATGTAGTAATAATAATAAAAAATGATTATTGAGTAGTAAATCAGCTTATTAGAATGATTTCTGAAGGATCATGCGACATGAGAGACTGGAGTAAGAAAGGCATATTATAGTTATGAAAAACCATTAAAAAAATGTTACTGAAATAAACATTAACTGAAACAAAATAAAATATTTAAAAAATATTATATTTCAGCTAGTTGTCAAAGCAACATTTCTATTTAGTTGAACTTAATTTACTAACTAAAACTAAAGCTGGAATACAAAATAATAAAAACTGTATAGGCATATTGGAAAGAAAAAACGAAATGACAAAATAACTAAAACTTTAATTAAATTTAAAATTAAAATATAAAAATAAAAATAAAAACAAATTCACCTTCAAAAGGTGTACTAACCCCAGATTAAACCTGTTTGTGATAACATATGGCTCATCTAATCAGATTGTTGAGCTGGAACTAAACCTCTAGTACACCATCCTTTATGTAAAAACCACATAAATAGGTCAACAGACTGGACGAGCACACTTTAATTTTACATTTCGAAATTAGTTTTATCTCCATACTAGATTTGTAATGGGTTGTTGTTGTGCCCTGTTGCTTTCAGTACACAGATGAAGATGATGACGATGATGACTGGGATATCTCCTCTCTGGAGGATGTGCCTGCTGTAACCAAACCCAGCCAATGTCCCGTACCCGTCAGGAAGAGCCTGGACAAGAGTCTGGACACCAGTACCAGTGTGTGGGGCTCATCGACGGGCAAAGGACAGAAGCCAGGTACATAGAATTCCTCCATAGAACTCAAAATATTTTATTAATGAGAAATATACAAATATGATTCACATCTTAGAAACTTGGATTTTCCTCATTTAATCTGAAAAGTAAATCTTGTCTAAACCTTTGTCTTACAAATTTAGATTTTCTTTTAGATACATTTAGATATTACTTGTTATATTTTAGTGTAAAGACTGCCTGTGATAGTAATTTCTTTCTTTGTGTTTGTCAGGCCTCACAGACGCAGGAACCGGCAGCACTCTCAAGAGCAGTTTAGTGACCGTCAGCGACTGGGATGATTCCGATGAGATTGAATAAAATGCAGCAGAGCAATACCAAAACATCCTCAAGTTAATATACCTTATAATTGTAATACGTAGTATCTGATGTAGCTCAGGCTTAGTGATCATTCAGGGACAGCAGTGCAAAAAACTCTTTGATATTAACAGTGTTAAAGGTACTTTATATGAAATATAAAGGTACAAGTACACCTAGTACTAAGGAACAGACAAGGGATGTTGCACTTTAAAATGATTTCCTCAGAACTTTCTGATAGTTTATGCATTAAGTGTCTTACTACAATAAAAAAATATAGGTTTTTGTAATGTGTAAAATATTGATTTATTAAATTCACTTTTTCAAGCACTTCAAAGATTCTTCTTTGTTTTGTCTTACAAGCACTCCTGGTATATCACAGTGTTTCTAAATTATGTCTTTAAACGCTGGGTTACACGGCTGAGTCAATGAGGGGCCTGACTGTTCTTGAAAACTTGCTTTCTTGTGTTCCTCTCCTCCCTCCACTTGCTATATTTACTCTGTTAACTCTGTATGATTGGTGTGAAGGAGGGATGATGACTGTTGTGGTTCTGGCGGAGCCTGGCAGCATGTATGTCCGTCTGGAACGTGCTGTCATGTAGGTTGGGGGTCTTCTGGATTTCATGGTAAACCTGATAAAATACAAAAAATATTGAAAACACACTACACTATTGTTCTGAAGTGTTTTTGTTTGTTTGTTTGTTTATTTTTTAAAGAACTTTAATTCAACAAAGATGCACTACATTGATAACAGTAAAAACATTTATAATTTTCTTAAAGCATTTTCATTTCAAATAAAGAATAAAGGAGTAGTTCACTTCCAGAACAA
Organism: Cirrhinus mrigala; assembly: GCA_036247105.1. Lineage (NCBI taxonomy): Eukaryota > Metazoa > Chordata > Actinopteri > Cypriniformes > Cyprinidae > Cirrhinus > Cirrhinus mrigala. The sequence continues at coordinate 5,970,466 of CM070012.1, forward strand.
AAATTTAAAGATAATGTACTCACCCCTTTGTCATCCAAGATGTTCACTGTCAGTGTTGCCAAGTCTGCGGTTTTCCGCTACTTTGGGCTACTTTAACACTCTTGCTGTGGGTTGTTTTTCATGCCCGTGGGTTGAAGCTACCTCAATAATGTGATATTTAGCCCCTGGAATGCAAATTTTACAGGGGGAACCCTGACAAAAAAATGTGTATTTTACCCCGGAATGTGATATTTACCGGGGGAGCTCCTTCAAAACGTGAATGGGCTAGTTTTGAGTACCCTGGTTCATGTCTTTCCTTCTTCAGTCAAAAAATTTTTTTGAGGAAAACATTTCAGTATTTCCTTCCATATAATGGACTTATATGGTGCCCCGGAGTTTGAACTTCCAAAATGCAGTTTAAATGCAGCTTCAAAGAGCTCTAAACGATCCTAGATGAGGAAGAAGGGTCTTATATAGCAAAATGATCGGTTACTTTCTGAAAAAATGTAGTTTATTTTATTTTTTTTTACCGCAAACACTCATCTTAGTTTAGCTCTGCTAAACTGTGTGCATTCCTGTTTATGACACTTAGGGTATGTCGAAAAACTCCAATCTCATTTTCTCCCTCAACTTCAAAATCGTCCCACATCAATGAAAAAGTACCGACCCAGTGCTAACAAAGTGAACATCCAAAGGTGGTCAAATACCCTTCACAAAAAAAAATGTAAAACTGATGTTGGATGATTTTGAAGTTGAGGAAGAAAATTAGATGGGAGTTTTTCGACCTACCCTAACTGTATTGACCCTGAGATGCACAGACTACGCATGCACAGTAGGGATGGGCGATACCTCTTATTTTATTTTCGATCCGATACCGATATTTTCAAGCCCAGTATCGTCGATATCAATACCGATACCGATACCTCTAAACTAAACTGATCTTTTAAATTATTAAAAGAATAAAACAAGTAATTATACTCACTTAACATTATATTTGAAAGTCTATAAATGAAATGTACCAAAATTGTATTTTAGCTCTTTACTGGGGCAGTAACCTCAAAGGTGCACCTTCTCTACCCCTAAAAGCCAGGAAGCACACTAATACCATACAAGTACACACACATTAAGGGTAGATAAGGTAGAAAGGTGTACAAATAGTACAAAAACAACCATAGTGTTACAGAAGTACTAAAATTACTTAAAATAAAAATTAATGAAATTCTTATTATCATTATTAATTATTATTACAATGGTTTTTGCTACAAATTTTAAGGCGAAATAATGTTCCTGTAGTGTTAACCATGGTAAAAGGAAGCAAGCTGAAAGAGAGAGAGAGAAAGTGTTAACCATGGTAAATTTGTTGTTACTGCATTTTTACTACAAATATGTGGAAAATGTGGTTACTGTAGTAAAACCATGGTTATTTTTTTGTAAAAGGCTGCCAGGCTGTTGTACCCCTAAAGGTGAAACTTTAGCACAAATAGTTAACTAATTAAATAAATACTTCATGTACACTATACTGTTCAAAAGTTTGAGGTCAGTACGATTTTGTAATGTGTCTTTAACCATGCTAACCAAGGCTGCACTTATTGTAACAAAAATACAGCAAAAACGGCAATATTGGGAAATATAACTATTATAATAACTATGTTCTATTTTAATATTTTGAAAATTGTAATTTAAAAAGCAGCTGTGGTAAAAGCTGAATTTTCAGCATCATTACTCCAGTCTTCAGTGTCACATGATCCTTCAGAAATCATTCTAAATATCATTTGTTCCTCAAGAAACATAATTTCTGATTATTATCGATGTTGAAAATAGTTGTGCTGCTTCTATTGCCCTATTTGAACAAGCACTGTAAGCGAAGCGTCAGCAGCGAACGCTATCTCTGATTGATTGGTTTTGTCCTTAAGCATTTGCGTGTGTTCCGATGAGCAGGAGTATTCTATCCTACACAATAATTCGCTAATAGTATATTGCTCCTCTTATAGGCTTATTTTATGCACCTAATTTCTTGCTAAATAAATTAAATTAATGGTTAAAAATGCACTTTAGAATCGATATTTTTATGTGAGGATCGATCCTTTCGATACAACGTCAGTATCGAAAGTATCGATACTTCAGGATCGATCCGCCCATCCCTAATGCACAGTACAGAACTAGACAAGACAAGAATTTGAGGTTAAAAAGTATATAAATTGTACTGTACTGTTGTACTGTTTTTTTTTTAATAACCGATCGTTTCACTAGATAAGACCCTTCTTCCTCGTCTGGGATCGTTTAGAGCCCTTTGAAGCTGCATTTCAACTGCATTTTGGAAGTTCAGACTCAGGGGCACCGTAGAAGTCCACTATTTGGAGAAAATTCCTGAAATGCTTTCCTCAAAATATAACATAATTTCTTTACGACTGAATAAAGAAAGACATGAACATCTTGGAGTAAATTATCTGTAAATTTTTGTTATGGAAGTGAACTAATGCTTTTTTTCAACCTTATATTCATCAAAGAATACTTTAAAATATATATTCCACAAAAGTACTAAGTTGTTCAGTATTGAAAATACAGTAGGATGGGCCAGACCTTCGTGGGAATGACTTTCTCACAGAGAAATAGCACATGACTGCACTTCCACATATAAGCAGACACGACCCTCCCCAGCCGATGAAGAGCGCTGCACCGAGCTCAAACCTGAGAAAAATAAAAACATTAAAGGTGAGGTTTTTAAGATTCAGAGATTAATTATTCCTTGACTACTTTAAGTATGCCATTTAAGGTCCTTTATCTCCCGCTAAAATAGTTAAGTCTCCGATTTTACTGCTCTGAATCGTCGGTCTGCTGTGATACGTCAATCTCTTACAGCTCAACCAATAGCGACAGTTTGGGGCGTGGCCACTACAGCTGTCTGACAGGGTTGCCAAGTCCACAGGATACTTTTAAACTAATGGCTAATTGGAAGGCGTTGTGGGGGGAAAAATCCATTACAGAAGTGCAAAACAAAACCGGACTTACCAAATAAAGCAGAGACAGACAACTGGGGAAAACAAGGGTAAGTGATGCTTTTACAACATGGGGGCATTACTTGTAATTCCTCTGGTGACACAAGTAGCGCAGAAACTGAATACCTCAAATTTAGGCACTTTATTAGTATTAGTGTAATGTGAGACTATTTTAAAATACATCATAGGTACATACTTCTGTTCCAAGTAATATGGATCCACATAGTCTGAACGCACTTTATTTCCCCACCAGGAGTATACTATCATACCACAGAAACCTGTAAAACAGAGAGCAACACATTAGTCTGTGTCACTCAATTAATACTTTATACAAAAATGCTCATAAGGTTTGTACCAGATGCCATGTATGTCAATGCTGCTGCGAATGTAATTCTGGCGTTGGCGAGCTCAGAGCCTCCGATTTTAGTACATTTCATCCCAATGAGGGCAAGAACAGCCCCCCAGAAGCCAAAGATCACAGAGACAACAGCCAGGGCCCTGGAAACATGGAGGAAAACTAACAAACCAGAGAGAGAGAGAAAGAAATGAAAAGCATCTCCTATAAAAGCCCATTTATGCCAAAGAAATAAAAAAAAAAAGAATTTTCTTAATCAGGATATTATGGAAGTTTGTTTCCTGTGAAAGCCTGTTTCCACCAGTGAATAACAATTTTTAAAAAAGGTTATTGTGACTTTTTATCTTACAATTATTACTTTTTTTCCACAGAATTTGGTGATATAAACTCGCAACTCAGCCCTTTTTTTTCAGAATTGTGAGATAACTCGCAGCTAGCTCTGACTTTATTTCTCTCAATTGTGAGTTTATATCATACAATTCTGAGAAATTCTGAGTTTATATTACACAGCTCTGACCTTTTTTTCTCAGAATTGCATGATATAAACACAACTGAGAGAAATTAATTCAGAATTGTACGATAAAATTTAGCAATTTTCGCAATTTTTACTTTTTTTCTCAGAATTGCGTGATATAAACTCATTTAGAAGAAATAAAGTCAGAATTGAACAATTTTTTTCCCACAATTCAGGATTTTTTTTTCTCAGAATTGTGAAATATATATACTCGCAATTGCGAGTTATAAAGTCCAACTTTGAGGGGGAAAAAAAGACTTGCAAGTTTATATCTCACAATTCTGACTTAATTCGCAATTGCGTGTAACTCAATTCTGAGAAAAAAGCACAATTGCAAGATACAAACTCGCAATTCTGAAAAAAAGTCACAATTGCAAGTTTGTATCATGCAGTTCTTCGAATAAAATCACAATTGCGAGATATAAACTCGCAATTCTGAGAAAAAAGTCACAATTATGAGATAAATTTGCAATTCTAAGAGAAAATCACAATTGCAAGATATAAACTCGCAATTCTGAGAAAAAAGTCACAATTGTGAGTTTGTATCAAGCAATTCTGAGGAAAAAAAGCACAATTGCAAGATATATAAACTTCTTATACAAAAAGTCAAAAATTGTGAGGGAAAAAAAGAAAAAAAAATTATATATCACAATTATGGCTTTTTTCTGCTACCAATTCTAAGTTTACATGTTGCAATTCTAAAGAATTTTACTGTTCTGAAGAATTTTGAGAAAAAAGTCTGAATGTGAGATAAAAAGTCACAATTCACTTTTACATTTTTTTTCTTGTGGCGGAAACAATCTTTCATAAACTCCTGATTGAGAAACTACATTATATCAGTAATAATATAAATAGTATATGCATCACCTAGGCTGCATGATACTGTGAAATGTTATTACAACCTTCTATTTTAATATATTTTTAAAAATAATTCTGATTCTAATTTATTCATAAATATGAACTTTCTGGATTTTGATACAGTTTTGCACCTTGATACTTTTTTCGGAATTCTTTGAATTGAAAGTTCAATAGAACAGCATTTATACGAAATATAAATCTTTTGCAACAATATGAATGTCTTTACAGTCACTTTTGATTAACTAAATGCAGATTTGCTGAATAAAACTATTTATTTCTTTCAAAAAAGAGCAAAAATAAATATATATATATATATATATATAAAAAACTTACTGACCCCAAACTTTTAAACAGTATGTGTGTATATCTATTTTATAATTTTAGATTTGGTAATAATATATTCAAAAGCAGACATTTAGAAACAAAAGTAAAGTTTTACTTAAAATGTATTTCGCTTTACACGCTAAGCATATTTATTGAATAATGTATTCTCTTTCCCCTAAGAACCATAAGCCTTTAATTAAATTTTTTTTTCACCAAATCATGACACAACGTCTTAGTTTCAGCAGTGATTCCTTACCAGACAGGTCCATCATGGAGGGGTAGTATTTGCAGTCAGATACTCCTGTAGTGTCTGAGACACAGTCCATCCAAAGGTTGGAATAATAATTACCAGTGGTCAAAACCACAGAGCCGACCTCCGAAAACGTCCAGTACTCAGTGACCAGAGTGGAACAGATCAAAATCCAGCCACTTAAACATGCCAAAAAGCAAGCGATCTCCACATACATCACCACTGTTCGCTGCCTCATCCTGCCAGCTTCATACAACAGATTAACAGATGAAGAGAAGTTGAAAGATCTATGGAAAGAGATTTCCTGAACTGCTGTGAGGTTTCAAGCCAACATGGAATAAAATTACATGGTGGCGTGTGTCCTTGGAGGACAGCTTCCTCCTGTCCTGGTATCTGCATCCACAGTGCTTTCTACGGCATATTGCAGCTTTAAACTGGTAAAACTACATGGTTTCACCTCATAAGCAGTTTCACATTCCATGAGATTTGTCCAATCTCTCAATCTGACAACCAGGGTCACCAGGTCAAGTCTTTGAAAGGACATGACATGACCTTTCCCAGGACATCATTTCTGATAAAGAAACCAGCTGAAAGTGCATTCAGCAAGTTATGGATCAAAATGAAACAGTATGTGGAAAAGATGGAAGGCAATCGCCCGATTTATCGCCTCCAGGCAAAAATCTTAAGTCTGATAGTCCAGAAAAGTAAAAGATTTAAGGTTTCATTCATGGCCAGAGAAAAACTGCTGGATACGGAGCTACTAGTGCATAACTTGTTTTGTCTTTGAAATAACTTTTCTATTACGTATATTCTATTACGACTGGCTATTACGTATAATATTGTCATATGGTCAGGTGTGTTTTTTTTTAAATCAGATATTTATCCTGTATGGAGGCTCATATGTCATATAAGATGTAAGTTATACCTGATGATTGCAGTAGAGCGGCACGAACTGAAACTCATATTGTTTATGTATAAACAATATTCAGCAATGTTAGAAATCCTTGCAGAAATAAAGACAAAGCAAGCAAAACTGCACTATTCAGCTGTTAATTTAGAATTGTAATATACAATTATAGTTTTGATATTTTGAAAATGATTTTTTTTATTTTATTTATATATTTTCAGTCATAATTTTGTAATGAGTTGTTGTCATTTTATACATTTTTGTTCTTCTTTTTATATTACTATTTAGATTTTATTTATTTTTATTTCATTTTTTTATATATCCACTTAATAATTATTACAGTTAGTTGCCAAGGCTGCATTTCTATTTTTCGCCTACTTTTTCATCTAATAAGTACACTCTAAAAAAATGCTGGGTTATTATTATTATTATTTTTATTTTTTTCTTACTCAAATGCTGGGTTCAGCTTGTTGGGTCATCTCACTGGGTTAATTTTATTATTTTTCTTACCCAGGTGCTGGGTAGTTTTTCTACACTCTAGAGAATGTTGGGTTATTTTTTTAAACCCAAATGCTGGGTTCAGCCTGTTAGGAAATGGTATTGGGTTGTTTTTAATATTTTTACCCAGGTTCTGGGTAGTTTTTCTGCACTTTAAAAATGCAGTTTTTTGTTGTTGTTGTTGTTTTTAACCCAGATGCTGGGTTCAGCCTGTTGGGTTATGGTATTGGGTATTTTAATATTTTTACCCAGGTTCTGGGTAGTTTTTCTGCCCTCTAAAAATGCTGGGTTATTTATTTATTTTTTTTTTTAAACTCAAATGCTGGGTTCAGCTTGTTGGGTCATTTCACTGGGTTATTTTAAAAAAAAAATTGCCCAGGTGCTGGGTAGTTTTTCTGCACTCTAGAAAATGCTGGGTTATTTTTTTTTTACCAAAAAGGTAGGTTTAGCTTGTTGGGTAATGTTATTGGGTTGTTTTTTTACCCAGTTGCTATGCGGTATTTCTGCACTCTAAAAAATGTGTTTGTTTTTTTTTGTTTTTTTTTTTTTACTGAAATGCTGGGTTCAGCTTGTTGGGTTATGGTATTGGGTATTTTAATATTTTTACCCAGGTTCTGGGTAGTTTGTCTGCACTCTAAAAATGCTGAGTTATTTCAATTATTTTTTTACTCAAATGCTGGGTTCAGCTTGTGGGGTCATTTCACTGGGTTATTTAATTTTTTTAATTTTTTGCCTAGGTGCTGGGTAGTTTTTCTGCACTCTAGAAAATGCTGGGTTATTTTTTTTTAACCCAAATGCTGGGTTCAGCCTGTTGGGTAATGTTATTGGGTTGTTTTTTCACCCAGTTGCTATGTGGTTTTTCTGCACTCTAAAAAATGCTGGGTTATTTTTATTTTTTTTTTTTTTAATTGAAATTCTGGGTTCAGCTTGTTGGGTTATGGTATTGTGTTGTTTTTAATATTTTTTCCCAGGTTCTGGGTAGTTTTTCTGCACTCTAAAAATGCTGAGTTTTTTTTTTTTTAACTCAAATGCTGGGTTCAGCTTGTGGGGTCATTTTACTTGGTTATTTAAAATATTTTTTTTGCCCAGGTGCTGGGTAGTTTTTTTGCACTCTAGAAAATGCTGGGTTCAGCCTGTTGGCTAATGTTACTGGGTTGTTTTTTCCCAGTTGCTGTGTGGTTTTGCACTCTAAAAAATCCTGGGTTATTTTTTTTTTTTTTTTTTAACTCAAATGCTGGGTTCAGCTTGTTAGGTCGTTTCACTGGGTTATATTTAATATTTTTTTTAGGGTTCAGGGTTAAGCCTGTTGAGTAATGTTATTGGGTTGTTATTAATATTTTTAGCAGGTACTGGGTAGTTTTTCTGAACTCTAGAAAATGCTGGGCTATTTTTTTTTTACTCAGATGCTGGGTTCAGCTTGTTGGGTCATTTCACTGGGTCAGTTTTAATATGTCTTACCCAGATGTTGGGTAGTTTTGCCCAATCACTGGGTTGAGCCTGCTGGGTCATATGCTGGGTAATTTTTGTGTTACCCAGCTGTTGGGTTAGTGGCTGGGTCAGTCTCACTGACAGCTGAAACTATAACCCCACCCCCTCCCTCCAACAAGTTACAGTCAGAGCACGGGCTTTTTGTGGATTTGATGCACTTCTTCAGTGAAATAAAGGTTTTTGTACATTTCATTTCTTTTTTAACATCTTTACTGTGCTGTAAATTATATTATTTACGCAACGCAGCATACAAGGAAGAGATTCAGATTCGTCAGCAGTGGTCGTGTGATGGAAACGCCTTTTGCCTTGCATAAGATAAACTGATTTTATTTGTTATAATATTGAATTTTGATGTTAAAATATGTTCTCTAATCTCAGTACTGTTTGTTTATGGGCAGGGGATGGAGTCAGTCACGGCATCTTTCAGCTACGACTGAAACGTGAGGTGGCGGACTGAAGTTTGAGGTTCCCCCGGCAAACAGCAGCCCATCATTGGCTCAGATTTCAGCAACACACTGGCACGAGAATTAGGCCGAACACTATTTTTCAGTGAAAAGTGATTACAGAGAATGGTTGAATACACTTATATTAAAATTCTACTTTTAAATGCTCCATTTGTTATTTTTAAAATGCTTGTTAAACAAGTTTAAATGTATGTAATATTGTAAACTATGCTTTAATTAACCCAAATTCAATTAGTCTTATATTTTTGTCTGTAAGTGTTCTTGCTTAATAAATGTTCATATTTTGATTATTGCTGTTGCCTCTATAATTCTGTGTGATTTCCAGTCCATTTTAAGCCAGCAATATAATAATTTTTAAACAATAGTTGACTTAAATAAAACAATCCAGCATGTTGGGTAAAAAAAAAAAATAATAAAATAAAAAAAAACATTACCCAGCCAGCTGGGTCAAAATAACCCAGCATCTGTTCTGTCCAATATTTACCCAGTGCTGGGTTGCCAAATAACCTAAGTTTGGTTGTTTTTAACTCAGCATTATTTAGAGTGTACTTATTTCAGTTAGTTGCCAAGGCAGCATTTCTATTTTTTATCTAATTTTTTATCTAATATATTTTATTTAATTTCAGCTTTACTTTAATTAACAATTTTTTTTTAACAGTCCTTGCTTTAGTTAACAATAATAACCCTGTTATTTGAATTAGAAAATGGACAGTCACTATGTTTTGTCACTATGGTCCTAATGGTAATAATAAGACCCCTAGACCTCCCTATACTTGCACTGCACAAATAGAATAAATTAAATTGTTTAAAAAAATTTAACTTTTACAACATAAAATTTTAAAATCCTCCAGGTCAGTGATTCACAACTCTGGAAGTTCTTAAAGTGTTTAATTTTGTTTTGTTAAACTTATAAAAGTAGTTACTTAATTTAATTTATTTTAATTTGTAATTAAATATTCTTTTAAGTCTCAAAAAAGTTAGAAAGCAGAGAAAGTCAGAAAATGATGTTATTATGTGAAATGTTTTCTTAGAAAGTTTGATGTTTTTACTTTTTTCATATAAGCAACAACATTTTCAAATAACGTTAAAAGCAATAGTTTAGCCAAAAATGAAAATTACACCATGATGTATTCACCCTTAAGCCATCCTAGGTGTATATGACTTTAATTTTTCAGACAAATACAACTGGAGTTATATTTAAAAATGTCCTGAATCTTCCAAGCTTTATAATGTCAGCAAATGCCTGTTGATCTTTTGAAGTCCAGTAAAGTACATCCATTCATCATAAAAATACTCCACATGGCTCCGGGAGATTAAAAAGGCCCTTTTGTACACCCTGGAGCTGTGTGGAGTACTTTTTATGATAGATGGATGCACTTTATTGAACTTCAAAAAAACAGCCATTCACTGCCATTATAAAGCTTGGAAGAGCCATTTTTTTTTTAAAGGGGTCATCGGATGCAAAGTTCACTTTTACATGTTGTTTGAACATTAATGTGTGTTGGCAGTGTATGTACAAATCTACCCTATAATGATAAAAATCCATGCAGTGATTTTTAATTAATCTGTAAAAATAATATTGCCTTTTTCAAATCGAGCCATTCTCAGATGTATGTTGGTGTGGCATTGACAATAGTTAATTGACATGAGCGTCTTACCTCAGACCCGCCTAAATCAGCTGTAACAGTCCGACCTCCATTGTTTCAATGCCGGAGCAGGGATGTAAGTTAGACAAGAATATCTCCGACTGAGCGATTGAGGTGTTGTGTTGCTGGATGTAATAATGAACATAGTGGTCGTCATTTACTCCTGACATCTGATCCGCTGAAGATGCAGTGAATTAGGTTTGTTTGTGAAGGGAACGCGCCTCCTGATCTACATAAACGCATCTATGTTCACGCAAATCGTTCGTGATCCAGCTTCACCTACAGCAGAAGTAAGTATAAGGGTTTATTATGAATCTCTGCAATTACCTTTCCTAATTAGCAAGTTTCGCGGCTAAATGCGGCTAAAGTAAACAGGCTCATCACTCCACAGAGAGAAGAGAGGGGTGTGGCGAACAGAGCTCATTTGCATTTAAAGGAACAATCCCTCAGAATGGGATGATTTTTGCAGAGTTCATTTTGGCAAGATAAGAAGGGTGTTGTTTTACACTACCATTGAGAATTTTTAACCAAAGTATATTATAGACTTTTTTTATTAAGACCCTAAAGAATCATATCAACTTGTGGAAAATGGGCATCCGATGAACCCTTTAATATAACTCAGACTGCATTTGTCTGAAAGAAGAGTCACCTAGGATGGCTTCATGGGGTGATTGTCATTTTTAGGTGAACTATCCCTTTAAGTATCCATAAAAGTTTATAAAACATTGACAAAAAATAACTCATGTTCTTATTAAGTTAATGCCACACAGAAATATAGTGTTTCTTTAAAATGTCTTTAGGATGTCTTAAACTGTTTTATTGTCATCTTGCATTGTTTTATTACATAATTTCCACTGAACACAAAATTAAATTGTGAAGAAAAATAGATTTGACAAAGAACATACTGTTGTTTCACATGTTTCATATGCTCTCTATATCTATTATGCCAATACTTTTGTCAAAGAAAGTATCCATCAATAAACAATAATTTGCAGTTTACATTTTAGCACAAAATGATTCCAGGCAGCTCAATGTCATTTAACAATTTTCAGTTCATGTTACAAAAATCCATTTCTTGAGTTAACACTGTGTTCAGTTGTCCACTAGGGGTGTTTTGATATGAGCTAATGACATGAGTGATTGTCTAGAGAACTACACTGAATATCACAATTTTTGTTTAGAAGTCATTTCCAGATCCAATGTGTTTTTCCATAACCAGATTCAATAATCCAAGCTCAGTGTTTTAGAGGTAGGAGTTCTTGATGAAGTGATCTGTCGTGCCTCCTGATGGAGAGGATGCTTTCTTGTTGTTAAAGTGTGATCTGCTGATCCTCGAGGACCGTGAGGAGCTCACTGATCGTGACACGTCTGATTTGATAGAGCCTCTTTGTTTATCAGCACGTCTGGATCTTGAGGGACGTCCTGTTTTTAAGACATGTGTGCTCTTTGATGGCGCATTTGACAGAGCTGTTGTTTCAGACTTGGAGGAGAGCTCAGATATGGCTGAGACTTTGGATTTCGTGGAGAGCTCAGATATGATGGAAATGTTTGTGTTGGAGGAACGCAAGGCATTGCTCTCCACAACAGGAACACTGAGAACTGGTGCCCTGCGAACAAACATTATATGAAGTATATATTAAATAAATCATTCACTGCAAAAGCTTCATTTAATGTTATCTACACATAGCCACTATAAACTAAAGATTTAAGAAATTGTTAAATAAAGTTGTTATTTTTGTTTTCTTTGCACACAAAAAGCATTCTCGTAGCTTCATAACACTGCGGTTGAACCACTGATGTCACATATGGATTATTTTAATGATGTCCTTACTACCTTTCTGGGCCTTGAATATGTCAGTTGCGCTGCTGTCTATGCAGGCTCAGAAAGCTCTCGGATTTCATCAGAAATATCTTAATTTGTGTTCTGAAGATGAATTAAGGTCTTATGAAGGTCATTATTAATGGAAGGTCTTCCCAAAGTGGCATAAATGATGCAATGACGCACAATTGTTTTATCATTTGAGCATGATCGTGACTATAATATGAGAAAAAATTTCGATCTGTTTATCACATTAAGATTTCATGTATACTTGGAATATAACGCAAAAGCCTTATGGTGTTGTTCTGTGCTTTTGGATCTTAGGCTTGCAGTTTCTTCAAAACTGGGTGCTATGAAAAAAATGCATAATATTTTTAGCAGTGCTAATGTAAAAAGGCAAATAATATTTTCCTAATTAAACTTTAAATTGTTGCACCAGAAGGTTTTCATTACTCTGACAATGAGCACTTTGCTACCTGCTGTATGTCTGAGCCCGGATCTTGCAGACTGAAACTAGGAAGAAAATCCCTCCAGTGATCTGAAAAGCACTTCCAGCCCATCCAAGGAACAAAGGAGTTCCCAAGTCAAATCTGAAAAATTGACATTTTTAAAAACATGTTAGTTAATAAAAGTTAAAATATGAAATACAGTTGAGGTCAAATATGTACATTTTTATTATTTTGCCTAAATATCACATTTTTGTCATTTAGTACTGCCCTTCAGAAGCTACAGAAGATACTTACGTATTTCCCAGAAGACAAAGTTAAATTTACCCTGATCTGTAATTCATTAACATACACGTTTAACGATAAAATCGGACATTTACGAAGCGTTTGTGAATCCAGAGGAGAGTTTTTGGGAAGGTCTGTTTTACGCAAATTACTCAGAAATTGCTCGTTTCATGAATGAGGCCCATTGTTGGAAAGGGTTAAAATACACAAAAATGCTGAAAAACCAAAGAATTTGTGGGACCTGAAGGATTTTTCTGAAGAACCGCGGGCAGTTTAACTGTTCAGGACAAACAAGGGACTCATGAACACTGTGGATCATTCAGGTAACAACACAGTATTAAGAATCAAGTGTATGAAAACTTTTGAACAAGTTAATTTTTATAAATTGGACTATATATAAACATCTTTTATGCAAAATATCTTATTTAGGTCAATACTAAATAAACAAAAACATGCATTTTGAAGGATCCCTCTTATTTTAGTAAAATAATTAACCTTTTGCAGATTCAGCAAGATATACATTTTTATTTGCACAGTTAATTAAAAATATTGATTTTTTTTCTGTGATCTACACAGGATCTACTTTGTACAGTAAAACAATGGAAGCCCATTTTCACCTTGGAAAAAATGAAAATTGCGCTTTTAAACTAACAAATAGGATTCCCCCCCCCCCCCCCCCCCTTGCATTTCTGAGGAAAAAAGTTGGAATTACAAGAAAAATTCTCTTTTTTTCTTAGAATTCTCAGTTTACATTTGACTATTCTGGCTTTTTTTCTCACAGGTTTATATCTTGCTATTCTGTCTTTTGTTTCTCTGAACTGCAAGTCGCATGTTACCTTTTTAATTTTTATATTCCATGGCCAAAACAACCTTCCATTAAAAAAAAATTCTTCATATACTTACTGCAATCCATCAAATCTGGGGTTGAAAAACTCTGCAGAAACATGCTGAGCATAAATTGCATAACCAGAGGCAGCCAGCATACCTTAGAGAACAGACACAGTAAAACACACATACAAACCTAATTTACAATGGTTCTGCTGGATATTTTGAAGAAATTTACCACTTGTGACGTGACAGACGCCTCCTGTGAACAGGGATCGGTTCTTCTCTTTGTCTTTTCCTCCAATGTACGTGCATTCCATTCCCACAAGACTAAGGATAAAGGCCAGCACTCCAACACCCATCCCAGACATGAGCAGAGCCCTCACGATCTGAAGATAACCTGAACATCCAAGATCCAATTAATGTATTATATCTGTGTGTCTGTCTGTCTGTCCACAGAAAAAATAAAATACAATTTTGGTTCCCCAAAGAACATTTCAGTGAACAGTTCTTAAAAGGACAATTTTTTTCTTACTATAAAGAACATTTTAATAATAATAAATAAATAAATAAATAAATAAATTATTTGTATTAAATTAATAAATAAAATAAAATGTATTTATTTTGCAATGCACACCCTCCAGTCCTATTTGACCTCATTTTTATTTAGTTTTATTCATTTTTTATTTATTTATACAACTTTGTAAAGGTTTTGGCACTTGGTATGTGAACACACACACACAAAATTTGAAAAGACATTTGAAAAGATTAAATTGTCCTGTAAAAAAATAGTCACACTTATACTGATACTTTTTGTATCTCGAAAATGACTGCATTGGAAATAAATGAGAAGTAAATTTCCATTAGTAGAAACGCTTGATCCTGCGCCCAAACAAAATTTTACTAAAATTTTTTTTTTTTTTAAATATCAGCCTCAAATTCGGAACACAGTTAGTTTAGATTTAGTAAAACATGTTTTGGAAAATATATATTACATATTAAATATGTTCATGCTTTTTTCATTATAATTTAAACTTCTGTAATTTTTTTTTTAGCTTCAATTTAACTTTTTTCTCTTCAGCAATAATCTGCAAAGTCTTAAAAACTTAAGTGTGTGCTTCAAAGCATTTAAGATTCATAACAGTTTAAGTTTTATTACAGGTTTATGTTTAAAAAGTTGTTAAGATGTAGTAAGTGGATCATAACTATATATATAATTTAGTACCATAAAATCCCCTAATAAATACAAAATATTCAGTAAAAACATTATCAAACTAATATATAGTACATTAATTTCCTTAAAAAAAAAAAAAAGAATTTTTGACTGCCATCCAAGCAACACCAGAGGTTGGTTGAATAAATAAATAAATAGAGGTTCTTTTTGGAACCATAGATGCAAAATAAAGAACCTTTATTTTTAATCTACTTGAGGGTTTTGGGGTTTAAATTGTTTTGTGTAATTTAATTAAATGTAATTTATTTGGTCCATTTCTTTATTTATAGCAGTTAAAAGTATTGTACATGTACATTCAAAGACTTTAATAATTTCCATACCTTCCACAGACCACAGCACAGGGAAGTCGTAGCAGTTGGACGTGGAAGAGGAGTCCGTAAAGCAGGCCCTCCACAGACTGGACCAGTACCAGCCCACCTTTATGACGGCACTCCCACCTTGCCCTCCGATAGAAGAGATCTTCCAGCCCTCCATGGCCATGGAGCAGGCGACAAAGATCCAGCCTAGTAGAGCTAACAGGAAGCCCCAGATCTGCATTACACGAATCTTCATCTTTGCTCGTTAAATCTTATATAAACCACCTCTTTGTTATTATTTTGTCTGTCTTTTCTTATTAAAACTTTGTCATTTCCAGCATCTCTTTCTTTGTCTTCTGCAGTATCAATATGTCAGTTCATGATCCGTTAAACTGTCTCTTCCTCAGCCTGCTCTTCCAGAGACTGGCCACTAAACTTCCTTCTTTTTTGTGCTGATGTGAATATATGACTCTCCATGTTCCCAGGGCCTTGTTTTTAAGTTTATGGAAGACAGAGAGAATGCTTACCTCGGTTCTCAGCTCATATTTCACGCATACAAACATCCCAGTGAGGACATGCTACATGCAGGCCAGCCGTTTGGTTTTAAACACCTTATTCATCATTATCTGCATTTATTTTTAACATAGCACAGCACAGCACAGGGCTTTGTGGAAAAAGTACACTTAAGCACACTTTTAAAAAAGTGTAGTTATGGAAATAATTTACTTTAAGAATATACCTGAGTGCAAAATGAATCTAATGTTTTCAGACCTTTAACTGCATGTTAACTGCAGTTAAATCAACGTATTAGTTTAAATGGTAACACTTTACAATAAGGTGTCATTTGTTATTATTAGTTAATGTATTAACATGAACGAGTTAATGTAAAAATACAGTTGTTCATTGTTTGTTCATGTTAGATCACAGTGCATTAACTAATGTTAAACACAACCTGTGATTTTAATAATGCATTTGTAAATGCTGAAATTAACTTTAACTAAAATGAATCAATGCTGTAGAAGTACTGTTTGTTCTTAGTTCAAGTTAACTAATGTTAATTAATAAACCTTATTGTAAAGTGTTACTGTTTAAATGGTATATAGTGAATACCATTTAGAGTGCTTATTTCACCGATGTAAAGGATTAGTTCACTTCCAGAACAAACATTTACAGATAATGTCTTCACCCCGTTGTCATCCAAGATGTTCACGTCTTTCTTTCTTCAGTCGTAAAGAAATTATGTTTTCTGAGGAAAACATTTTAGGATTTTTCTTTTGTGGTGCCCCCAAATTTGAACTTCCAAAATGCAGTTTAAATGCAGCTTCAAAGGGCTCTAAACGATCCCAATCGAGGAAGAAGGGTCTTATCTAGCGAAACGATCGGTTATTTTCTAGAAAAAAAATACAATTTATATGCTTTTTAACCTCAAACGCTCGTCTAGCTTTGCGTGTACTTGTCTAGCTCTGCGGTACCTCTAAAAACTCCTGTCTCATTTTAACCTCCAACTTCAAAATCGTCCTACATCGCTGTTTTACCTTTTTTTTTTTTTTTTTTTTTGCAAAGGGTATTTGATCTTCTTTGCATGTTTACTTCAGAAACTCTGAGCTGGTACTTCTGCAGCGATGTAGGACGATTTTAAAGTTGGAGGAGAAAATGAGATGGGAGTTTTTCGACGTACCCTAACTTTCATGACTGGAAAAAAACAAAAATCTAGACAAGATAGATTAAGGCTGGGATTGTTTAGAGCCCTTTGAAGCTGCATTTAAACTGCATTTTGGAAGTTCAAATTTGGGGGCACCATAGAAGTCCATTACAAGGAAGGAAATCCTTAAAGGGGTCATCAGATGCAAACTTCACTTTTACATGTTGTTTGAACATTAATGTGTTTTGGCAGTGTATGTACAAATCGAGCTATTCTCAGATGCCTGTCACACCAACAGAGGCCGCTCCCACCATGGTTGTTTGAGATGAGCGTCTTACCTCAGATCAGCTGTAGGTACAGTCCGGTACAGTCCGACCTCCATTGTTTCGATGCCGGAGCAGGGATGTAAGTTAGACAAGAATATCTCTGATTGAGTGATAAAGGTGTTGTGTTGCTGGATGTAATAATGAACATAGTGGTCGTCATTTACTCCTGACATCTGATCCGCTGAAGATGCAGTGGATTACATTTGTTTGTGAAGGGAATGCACCTCCCGATCTACATAAATGCGTCTATGTTCACGCAAATCATTCGTGATCCAGCTTCACTTACAGCAGAAGTAAGTATAAGGTTTTTTTTTATGAATCTCTGCAATCACCTTTCCTAATAACGTGCTAGTTAGCAAGTTTCGCAGCTAAAAGCGCTAAATGCAGCTAAAGTAAACAATCTCTCAGAGCAGCTGGTCACTCCACAGAGAGAAGAGAGGGGCGGGGTGAGCAGAGCTCATTTGCATTTAAAGGAACAATCCCTCAGAATGGGATGATTTTTGCAGAGCTCATTTTGACAAGGTAAAAAGGGTGTTGTTTTACACAACCACTGAGAATGTTTAACCAAAGTATATTATAGACTTTTCATTAAGACCCTAAAGAATCATATCAGCTTGTGGAAAATGGGCATCCGATGACCCCTTTAACATAATTTCTTTACGACTGAAGAAAGAAAGACATGAACATCTTGGATGACAAGAGGGTGAGTACATTATCTGTACTTTTTTGTTCTACAAGTGAACTAATCATTTAAGTAGGACTTAAGTACCTCTTTGTATGGAATTTTATAATTATTTTTATTTTTACAGCCAAAAGTAGTGACAGTATTTATGATAAACTAAAATATACTTTAATGTAATTTCTATTGAAACCTCTGTGACTTGTATTTGAATGTTTGTAATTACGCATTTGAAATGATGAAGCTGCAATTTAGTCATTTTGCTTTAGTATGTTAGTTAATAAGTGTACTTCTTTAAAATACAAAAAATTGAACATGATTTTAAAAGTGCATTTAGAAGTTAAAAAAATGGGTTATTTTTACAAAGTGCAGTTTTTAAAAGCGTACTTGTGTAACATTCTCTGTAAGTACACTTTTGTTTAAAGGTATAATCTGTATAAATCTATTTGAAGTACACAGTAAGAGCAAATTCATGCAGTTAAGAGCTTCTTTTTCAGTGTGCATAGGTTGGATAATGTATTTATAGGTACCATTCAAGGCTGTTTTCAAAAGGGCCTTTATTTTTCCATTAAATAGCCTCAGGGTTCATAACTTTATTAATTTCATAAAAGTGTGTGTGTTTGAGTATGTGCATGTGTGTTCGATGGACTTAATTAAGACTGATATCAGGTGTGTGTGTGTGTGTGTGTGTGTGCGTGTGTGTGTGTCCCAGAGCTGGTGTTTGATGTTGCTGGCGTTTGATGTTGAACTTGATCAGGTTTAGAAGGACTTGCTTGTTCAAACTTAGTGTAAAAGACCTGAGAATATAAAGATTAATGCTATCTTCATGGTTTTACCTAATAAAGCCAGGATGGGAATTTGAATTTCGCATTTGAATTACATTATCTTCAGTAGCAGGGATCTTCAGAGATTTCTAAAACGAAACCATGATGCCCTCTGCTGGTCAATGTTGTGTTCAATGACTCCTGAAGGTGGTTACTGGTCTGTCTGTACAAGTTGTTTAGTTGTTGTACTTGGTAAATTTGAAATTTGAACAAATCTGTAAGCCCAAGTATTTAGATTTTGTGCCAAATTTTCCTTCACTCTTTGTGATACAGATATGAACCACACCTAAAATGTTACTTAGCCTAAGTGAGTATTGAGGAGATTCAGTTTTACTTTTCTATAAAATCAAAAAGGAAAACTTGAAAAAAGGTGAAAAATCTCATAGACTTGACTTAAAGAAGTGACACAGCCATGTCGAGAGATCAGAATATAAAAGAACTTAGTAAACAACTACTCAGTAACGCCCTAAAAACCTCACAGTAAATTGCTAACAGCAGCGTGTCAATGCCCTGGTATTGCAACCATCCAGAACAGCATTGTGGTGAAAAGATTTTTTTTTTCACAAAACCTGTGAAGAACATGTCCAAGTCACATTTAACTCCCAAATTAAATGAAATAAAAACAAAATCATATTAAGTGAAGCCTATTCTCAGGACCATTACCATCTGGTTAGCAGAGTTGTGGAGTAACTAGTTACAGGTAACAGTGTTATGTAATCTAATGACAAAATAAATGTCACTGCAGTCAGTTACTGAGAAAAATGTGTAATTAAATTGCAGTTACTTAAAAATGTTATGAATTACAAAAGGAGTTACATCTGAATATTTCTTGTATTGTCTTTATGATTTTAAATCTGTATTTAACATCAGAACAATTTCAAAGTAAAAGGTGCTTAAGTCTGATTTTGAAGTTTCTGTGCTTAAAAATGAAATTATTATAATCTTAATTTAAGTAATGAAGGATTTTAAACTTGTTGATTATTACTAAGGTTAGGTATTAGGGTTAACCCTGTCTGGTGTAAATGTTTAAAAATGATTAAAAGTTGAAAACATTTGTTGGAATTTTAGAAAAGTAATCAAAAAATGATCAAATGTAATCAGTTACATTAAAAATGTTTTTTTTCTGTTTTTGAAAGAAGTGTCTTTTGCTCACCAAGGCTGATTTATTTTATCAAAAATACAGTAAAAACAGTAATATTGTGAAATATTATTACAATTTAAAATATCTTTTTTTTATTTCAATATACTTTGAAATGTAATTTATTAAAATGATGCAAAGCTGAATTTTTAGCATCATAACTCCAGTCTTCAGCGTCACATGATCCTTCAGAAATCATTCTAATATGCTGATTTGATGCTCAAAAATATAGCTTATTATTGCCAAAGTCAAAAACAGTTGTGCAACTTACTATACTTTTGTGGAAACTGTGATAAATTTTAGTTTTAGTAATCTTTGATGAATAGAAAGTTCAAAGAACAGCATATTTATTTAAACTTTATAAATATCTACACTGTTATTAATTTAATGCTTGCCTAATAAGAGTATTAGCTGTTTTGTTGTTGTTGTTGTTGTTGTTGTTGTTTTCAAAACTTTTGTAGTGTATATGATGTTCAAAACAATAATTCCAGTATTTATGACAATGTTCATTAGTTTGTGGTCTCCAGTTTCATACAAATACCTTAAAATAACAATAATGCTCTTTATTATGTCATAAAATACTTTAAAACCTTCTTACAAAAAGCACAGAGACACTGAACACTTGTTTCAGGAAGAATCTGACAGAACAAGAAGCTTCTGCCAGCCTGCAGCGGCCCACGGAAGCTCTAAAAACCGGGGTCAGAGTCTAGAGTTTCCACTGATCAGGAGGTGAAGAGAGACTCCAGGACCGGAGCATAATGCAAGTTCCGACTCAATTTCCAAATCAAGACAGCTTGTTCCTGTGGTCAGTGGAGCGCAGCTGTTCTCTCTGTCATCAGTTCACCTGACTTCACTTAAAGTCCCAAGTGAAGAAATCTGGCAATTCTTTCAGATTGTCAGACCTGGAATGCTTGCTTGAGGTTTCTTAGGCAATATGTGTTTTCCTGACTGCAATATCTTGTTAATAGATATATCTCTTCAAAATAAACCTCTGAAAAGGAAAAATCTCTGAATATATAAGATTTACCTCTGTGTAGTCTTCTTAATGCCTCAGATGATGAAAGCAGCCTTATGCAACATGATCTCTCGTTCTCCATTCAAGGATTTGTTTGATAGTTGAATTTACACAGTGTATACTTGCTGGCCTTCACTTGTTATTATTTTCAGCTTTACTGAGGAAGCTCAAGTCAAACATACGCGTTCCTGCCAAATTGCCTGCCAGAGAAGCTCTGGTCTGGAGGGTCTTTCTGAGGAGTCTCAGGGTTTCTGTCCATCTTTGTGATCTTGGTTCGTGTTGTTATGAAGGACGTGGCGCCACTGTAGGAGTACTCCCTGTCAGAAAGTACAATGATTTCAACACATTACAACTAGCGATGGTATTGTTAACTTACCATTATTGCTATTTGAAATAAGGCTAAAATAAAATAGAAATATTAGATGAAAAACTTAAAATTTAAAATGTTGCCTGGGCAACTAACTGAAGAAATAAGTTGAAGTAGTACTAAAATTACTAAAACTAGCACTGTAATAAAAGCAAATCAAAAGTTACATAGAAATATATTTTTGAAGACTAAAAAAGACTAAAAAACACTAAATAGAACATCTTTAAAAGGTCACACATGTTTAATATTTAGACAAATAACCAATATAGTTCACCCAAAAATGAAATATATTTGACCATTTTTAAAATATCTTTTTTGTGTTCCACAGAATAAACAAATTCCAACAGTTTTGGAGTTTTTTCAAAATTAATTTTTTTTGGGTGAAATATCCCTTTAAACAGTCTTGCTATTGTGCCTTTAAAAAGCGTTTGACGTTTTACCTCTAGCTAGTTCTTCTGTAAGTTATTCACCTTACGCTTTTACCCTTATTTACAGTTTATTTTAATAGCGCAAATGGCTTCAATTTCTTTCCCTCACTCCCGCCAAAACGTCTGTTTTGATAGTTTGGAAGTTTAGTGAGCGGGTACGAAATTCCGCGAAAAGGGCGGATCGCTTTACGGCAGCAGTACGTTGATCAAAGCCTCTAGAAGGCAAGCCTGCAACCATTAGCCGAAAAAGCGTAACGGCTAAAGCTGACGCTTCCGGTCTGGCAGTACGTGCGAAAGAGGACCAGAGGCCATTTTTTGAATGGATGTCAATAAATAGTTGTATAAATAGTTTGTTGTTGTTGTTGTTGTTTTAGAGGAAACGGCTTATCATTTAATGAATCGACAGCCTATCTGCTAATCTTCAACATGTTTTACACTAAACAATGCTTTTGGATTGAACTATTTTTAGAGTTTACCACGAAAAAACGAAAAACTGAAAACGAAAAACGAAAAATGCTGTTTTATACGAGAAGTCATTGACTTTTTGCGACAGGTGGGATTCAGCTTACGGCACATCTCATTTATTCCTATGGTATCCGTAAACGGCGATTGAGTGTAGCACAACTCTGACTGATATTCAATGACGTCAAGGCTGTAATGTGATTGCTTATTAAGGGACACGTGATCAAAGTTAGCCCTTAGGCTTTCTCCAACAGTAAGTAATACAGACCTTCTCATCTCCCTATAGTAAGAAAATCTTTGCATTGATATCAGCTGTAGTTAGGACAGTAATATATTTACCATAGGAAATTCCACTCGCTTAACTGTAGAGGGCTCCAAAGTCGCAAAAATACACAACACTACACACAGTTGCTTTAAAAATAAGTTAAATGACAAATTAAAATACTAATACTGATACTAAAGCTGATTTAAATGAATGAGTCAAATAGGCATTGTTGACATGTAAACATTGGCGTTCATTTGTTTGTTTGTTTTTTACCTGAAAAACTGAAAAATTCAATGACTCCTTTAAGACAGGTGACACAGTATGCAAGTGGACAATCTAAGATTCAGACCTGATGCTGAATCCCTCTGACATGGAAAAGCAAAAGATAAATCCTCCAAGAATGCTGAGAACAGATCCTGACCAGCCAATGAACAGAGCCGCACCAAGTTCAAATCTAAAAGCAGACAAGCAAAAGGCTAGCGTGTGTAATAATAAACGGGATGCGTACTAGCACTTGCAGGATGTTACAACACTTACTTCTGTTTCACAAACAAGGGGTCAAAGAACTCTGATGTTATCCGGTGTGCGTACAGAGAGCAGGCGGTCATAGAGCAGATTCCTGCAGAGAGGACAGGTGTATAATTACAGGGCACCATCATTTGACGAAGTAGGAATTGCAGATACTTTAAAAAATAAGAAACTTAGGTCAGGCGAGATTTACCACTTAGGATGAAGTGTAGTCCACATAGACAGGTGATCCTGGCTTTGGTGGTCTCTGATCCCCCTATTTTAGTGCACTTCATGCCCACTAGTGCCAGAATAGCTCCAAAAAATCCCAAACACACAGCTGAGATCATAAGTCCACGACACACCTGGATGTAAGCTGCAGAAACAGGAAAGCGGAAGAAGCTATATATATTTATATATATATATATATATATATATATATATATATATATATATATATATATATATATATATATATATATATATATGTATATATATATACACACACACTACCAGTCAAAAGTTTTTGAACAGTAAGACTGTTTTTTAAATAAGTCTTTTCTGCTCACCAAGCCTGCATTTATTTGATCCAAAATATAGCAAAAACAGTACAATTTTGAAATATTTTTACTATTAAAAAATAACTGTTTTCTATTTGAATATATTTTAAAATTTAATTTATTCCTGTGATTTCAAAGTGATTTCAGCATCATTACTCCAGTTTTCAGTGTCACATGATACTACAGAAATCATTCTAATATGCAGATTTGCTGTTCAAGAAACATTTATTATTATTATTATTATTATTATTATTTTTTAAGATTTGATGAATAAAATGATCAGCATTTACCTGAAATAAAAAGTGTTTCTAACATTATACACTATACCATTCAAAGGCTTGGAGTCATTATAACTTTTTTTGGGAAAGATGATAGAAATTAATACTTTTATTTAGCAAGGATGCTTTAAATTAATCAAAAGTGATGATAAAGACATTTATAATGTTACAAAAGATTTCTATTTCAGATAAATGCTGTTCTTCTACTTTCTATTGATCAAAGAAACCTGAAAAAATCTACTCTGCTGTTTTCAACATAATAATGATAATGGATGGTTTTTGAGCAGCAATATCAATATCAGAATATTATAATGATTTCTGAAAGGTTCATTTGACTGGAGTAATAATGCTAAAAATTCAGCTTTGAAATCACAGGAATAAATACAATTTTAATATATATTGAAACAGAAAACTGTTTTAAATAGTAAAAATATTTCAGAATGTTATTGTTTTTGCTGTACTTTGGATCAAATAAATGCAGGCTTGGTGAGCAGAAGAGACTTCTTCAAAAAAAAAAACATTTAAAATATTACTGTTAAAAAATGTTTGACTTGTAGTGTGTATATATAAATTTAATATATATATATATAAATATATATATAAATTTATAATAAAACCTAAAAATGTAAAAATGTATTGCATGATCACTGATGAAACAATTATTAATTATTTTAATTATTAATTATTTTTTTACATTTTTATTTTTAATTTTACTTTTTATTTTGAAAACAATTTATACAAAAATTAACATTTGATGAAATTATTAAAATCCGAACTTGTTATTATAAATTAATAATAATGTATAATTATATATATTTTCATATAGACATACATATATATATATATATATATATATATATATATAGTAGTCAACATTTGAAGTGGATCAACAAAAGTTCATCAGAGTTGTCCTAAGACAAGAATGGGTATAGTTTTGGTTTTAGGACAACTAAGGTTTTTGACTGCTGTATATATATATATATATATATATATATATATATATATGAGGGAAAAATAATTTTATTTATGTAATATAAATATTTAGATGTATATTTTTATAAATCATCAAATATTTTTAAAAAATGTTAAAAATAAAATACAAAAAAAAAAAAAAAAAAGCCAGAAGTTATACAGTTACTATAATTACACAGTTAACAGTCGAAAAAACTGATACATTTACAAGTCATTTTTGCAATTTCAGTAATATCTCCTTTATATTATGATGTTACTTTTAAGTGGTTACACTTATAATTTTCAGCTGCAGTGGATGCAATGGATTGCGCAAATGAATCCCATTGAATCACGTTGACACACCTGAACCACAAAAAATAACAACATGCTAACCACTACAAGTTTCCTCAAGTTTTTCACTGGGATGCATCACAAATTTGCAAACTTTCACCAAGCTCTCTAGTTAACCATCAAGCAGTTCACAAATATGCAGAGCCTCAAACATGACGATCATCTGTTAAAAATCACTTAAATGTATCACCTGTTTAACCATACCTGCTTTTGCACGGCACCCTGAGGGAACAAGGTTTCTGTATCTCTGTGTTCCCTAAAGCTTCCTTCTCTTTCTGAGTGAGCCATTCAGACATAATTAAGCAAATGCATGGTTATTAAATCCTGTTTCTTGCCTTAAGATACACATTCCTGCAGGTTGTAACAAATAATTCAGGGGAACAGAGTTTGAGACAAGCTGAATCATTTTGCATCTCTTTTTAGCACTAAAATAAAGACTTGCTTCTTCATTGCATTCTTAAACTGGTGTCAGCATGCATTAAGTGCAACCTTCGCACAATAAACTCCCTGTTTTTATGGTCAAGTGATCAGTTTGGCTGGGGTTTGATTGTGTTGTGGAAGCTTCTGCCAAAACAGCATTAGGGCAATCCAACACCATGCTACTCTTTTCCGAACAATTAGACATCTACACTCTCTGGAGGAAGGAAAAGGGGCTGACAAACAATCAGCAATTCTCATAAACACACATTCAGAACATTTACTCAGACAAGAAATGTTAGAAGAAAGCAATAAAGTACCATCCAGCGCAAGCATAGAAGGAAAGTCCTTGCAGTTGGAGACTCCGGTTGAATCCGTGACGCACGTCTTCCAGAGATTGGACCAAAAGGTTGCTGTCGTGATGACTGTGCCGTCTACTGACGACACTTTCCAGTAGTCAGTCGGGAGCGTGGAGGAGATCAGTATCCATCCGGATATGGTTAGCAGGAAGGCAACTATCTCTGTTGCCATATTACCCATTTTAGGACGTTCTGTTAATGTGAAATGCAAAACAAAGTCCCGTTTAAGGCAGGAATGAGTAATTTGGTAAGGGATGCTCAGTCTGGACTGGATTGTCTGTTGATGGGTCTCCCCGCCAAAGTTGCTTTATATTCAGTAGGGAGGGCTCTGGCTACTAACCTTTTCAACAGCTGACCAATAGCCTTTTGTTTTCACATTAACTACCCACAACACCACACACACTCGCATGCACACACACCCACCCAAACATCACTCCGCAAGAATCATTTTGAGTGAGACGGCAGAGATGCTGGAGGTCAGGAGGTGAGCACATTAAAGATGGCTGTTATTGGAAGGGCCTGAAAAGCCAACGCCTCCAACGGATATTGGCGAAAAGTGTTTTAGATAAGAGTCTGATGTGAGAGAGACCAGTGTTATTTTTGGTATCACTGGGATATTATTTTAGTTTTTAATATTGATATTTTGAATTAGGTTTTTTTTATGTTTTCATTTTAATTTTAGTTCAAGTTTAGTCATTTTTTGTGTTTGTGTTTCTCATCAGTTTTATTAATTTGAGGATTTTATGCATGTATGTATGTATTAGTTTGTATTTACATGTGGGATTTATTTGGACCAGTGTTAGATTTTTGTTATCAATATTTTTGTGTTTCTTGTCAGTTTTATTAGTTTGAAGTTTATTTATTTGTTTATTTATTATTTCATGTTGGATTCATTTGGACCAGTGTTAGATTTTAGTATCACTGGGATAATTTTGTATTTGTCAATATTTTGAATTTTAATTATTTTTTATTAGTTTTAGGTTTTTTGTCATTTAGCATATAGGATTTGTTTGGAGTTCTTTTTATTATCACTGGGATGCTATTATGATTTTTTTTTTTTACAATTTTGAATTATTTTTTATTTTTATGTTTTTATTTTAATTTTAGATAAAGATTTAGACATTTCTTATAATTTAGTAATTTATTTTAATTCGTTTTTTTTTCAAGTCTACATTTATTATTATTTATTATATTTAGATATTTTATTTTATTCTTTTTTGTTTTAATTTTAGTTATTTTTATATATCAAGTTAAACTAAATGAAAAAAATAAATTATATTTTGGCATAAAATATGTTATATTTTACTTCACTGTATTTTATTCAACATTATTCATTTTGTTTAGTTTTAGTTAATGATAATAACCCTGAATTTGGCGAATTAAGGTTTTAAAGGTGATTATGGGCTATTATGCTCCTTTTTACAATATGTAACATAAGTCTCAGGTGTCCCCAGAATGTATCTGTCAAGTTTCAGCTCAAAATACCCCACAGATCATTTATTATATCATTTTGAAAATGCTTATTTTGAGTGGAAGCAGGAACACGCTGTTTTCGTGCATGGCTCTTTAAATGCAAATGAGCTGCTGTTCCCCGCCCACTTTTCCAGAATAGAGCTGTGCCTTGTCAGATACTCTGCCAAAAACATCTGTTTGGTTTTGATTGTCTATCATGCTGAAATCATGTGTTTTACTGCCATATTACTTCTGATAAACAGTTGTCTGAGCGCACATATTCGAAGCACGCTCACAGAAAAGTACTAAACTAACTTCTCTTTCATGTCTTATTGCAGTTAAACTGTCAAATACACATAAGTTTTTGTTAAAAACACACGAGTTAAAAAAAGTCAGTTATGTCTGTGAAGGTAAATAGCTGGGAAAGAATCTGCATATTTATATCGCAGAATTTCATTATATGTCCCCTTTATTCTGACGTTTTGTTGCCATCTAGAGGTAAGAATCTATGTGGACTGTGGCTCCTTTTCCATATGATGATTCTCATCAAAAAAGTATGTAAATATAAGGGTTTTGACTTACACTTATATTCATGCTAGTGCATTTGTCCTAACAAAAGTATGTTTTATAATTTCGTTTGCACATAGTGTAAGTGTAAGAGTAAGAGTGCCTCAAGAACTGGAGAGTGTGAGAGTGCATGTAAAATATCCACACTGTCTAGAATTTCAGACATGTTTCCTGTGTGCTCACTTCACCTTGAGCTTAAAATAACAGATCTTCACTTGAGTAAAATGTCACTGATGTTTTACTGCTGCTTGATAAAAAAAAAATACATATTTGTCAAGAATATTTAAACATGTTTGTATGAATTCGAGCGCTTGTTTGTGTAAGCAGGAGGCACCGGTTAGCAGAGGTCATATAGGTCTTTCTGCCTGTTCTCAGTCTCAGATCCTGTTAATGGTTTCCCTCCGTCCCCCCAGAAGGGAGTTACAAAACATAACCTGACCTGACCAAAACATGAGGCTTCTTCAGTCAACAGCTGCTCGCCTCAGCCAAGAACACATAAATTACAATTATGTAATGTTTCAGGTAGTATCAGTTACATTGATAATTTAATTTAATAACTTATTATAGGTCAATATAACAACAATGTCATATCAGGGCCATAATGAAAACTATACAACATGAATAAGCTACAGAAATAACAAAACTAGATTATTTACATGTTCTAAAGAAACTGTGAATTGTGCAAAAGTCAGTATCATGGTGTTAGGGGGCTGAATATTTCTATGTAGATTTGAATTGAAAAAAAAAAAAGAAAACACATAAAAGTACATAAAAGTAAGTAAAGTTTTTTTTTTTTTTGAATGGAGGCCTATTACGCCTCTTTTTACAATATGTAATATATACGTCTCAGGTGTCCCCAGAATGTGTCTGTGAAATTTCCACTCAAAATACCCCACAGAGCATTTATTATATAATTCTGAAAAACATTTTGACTGGAAGCAGGAACATGCTGTTTTTGTACATGTCTCTTTAAATGCAAATGAGCTGCTGCTCCCCGCCCCCTTTTCCAGAATGGAGATGTGCCTTACAGCTCATACCTCAGATACTCTGCCAAAATAACGTTTTGTTTTGATTATCACACACTGAGCGCAAACATTCGAAGCACGTGCACAGAAATCGGCTGTCACACGCCATGTGAGTACTAAACTAACACCATGTGAGTACCCTCTTTCATGCCTTATTGCGTTTAAACTGTCAAATAACCACACAAGTTTACGTTAAAAACATAGAGTTACAAAAACAGTCAGTTATGTCTGTGAAGGTAAACAGCTGGGAAAGGAATCACGTTTACATTAGATCTGTATGGCAGCAGTGTAATATACAGTAAGTAAATCAATAAATCCTCTGCTCTCTTGTCTCCTCTGAGGCTGGGACTCTAAATAATGTTCTGTGCTCGTCTGTGCAGCTAATGACAGTACAGTTAGCATGCTTTCCTCAAACTTTTGCCATGGCGTTAGAACTGGTACACCATTGCCGCTTGCTAAAACTAAATGAAAGCGCAGTGGGTGGAAATGTGCAGATTAAGGGGTGGTAATATTATAATAAGATCTCCTGTCTGTGTCACAGGCGGAGCAAAATCTGACGCATTCGTATTTTCACATGCTTGCAGAAAAAGGCGTACCAAAACAAAGTTACTGGGTTGTCTTTTTTCACATTTTCTGGGTTGGAAGATGCACTGGGGACCCGATTATAGCAATTAAACATGGAAACACTCAGACTTTCATGTTATGTCACCTTTAAATAAATAGTTTTATATCAAAACGTATGATTTCAGTAAACAAGGCTTTAGTATGGTGTGTGTGCACCAAAAGCAAATTTAATTATTAGCACGAGTAGATAGCATTACGCAAGGTTTTTATTCATGCAAATGACACGAAAAACATCCCGTGAGTAATATAGAGCGATAACAAGACGCGAATACTGTGCACACACCATTACGTCATGACTGTTTAGAAACGTTTAAAAATTTCAATGGTTTGCCATTAGGGGCCAATATCAGTAAGGTGTTTTTACCTTTTGTGCATGATTCTAAAATGTTTTCATGCTTTACCAATCTGATCTCATGAAAAACCATAATGATGTGTGCACACCAAAAGCAAAGTGAATATTTGCATCACATTATCGCTCTATATTACTCACAGGATGTTTTTCGCGCCATGCAAATTTTCCTCTGGAGTTGAAAATTTTCAACTTTGAGGCATATAACGCGCCATGCAAATCAATTTTTTGATTTTTCAAAATATGTATGAAGGTCCCTAACCTAAACCTAATCATCAGTGTGTCGTAAACAGATTGTACAAATTGTCCAAATGAGATTGCATTAAATAATTAAAAATTAACTTATTGGCAAGTTACATATTGCCATGAGAGTATGTTGGTCCTGCAAACGATCAGATTCATCTGCACAAAAAAGTAGTACCGAACTGAATCACAAAGCACGTAAAACAACTTTGCAATAACTTATGTTTTTTTGCATTAATATGTGGTTGCTATTAGTGCTGTCAAAATTAGTGTGTCAACGCAGGTGATTAATTTTTCCAGTTTAACAACATTAAAAATATTTAATGCAGCTAACGCAGGGGTAGAGCTAGGATTGGCCACCCCACTCACAAGTACTGCTTCTGTCTCTTTTTTCTTGCCATGAAGTGTGTTTATTTAGTCGCAGAATGTCTTTATGACCACATCAAACGTAAGACTTTTCACACTCCAACTTCACTTCAACGACAGGTGCTAGTCAAATGAGTTCTAGAAAGGAACAGGTGACGAGGGAGCTTCAGCTGAACAACAGTAAACTGTGGTCAGACGAGATGTTCTCAGGTTATATTTCAGTAAAAACGAATTTACCCGTCCTGTCAGCTGTTACACTGTGCTCATAGCATGTGCTCTTCAACAGCACACACAAATGAGACAACGTGCGCTGTAGCCTGTATCATTTCATATAAAGCGCGAATGAAACTACAAGCAAGCATGTCAGATCCGCATCACATTCCGCAGCGGCAGCTCTTAAAGTAATAGCAGCCAAATAACCTAATAACTCAGTTGCTGTGATGTCTATTAATCAAAGAACAGAAAAGAAAAAAAAAAGATATTAATAACGTTTGTAGCTTTAAGAATTTATCTATATTTAATTTAGTATTTAGTGTTTGATAATTCAGTTTCTGCATATTTACTGCTTGCTGAACGTCACAGGTAAATAATGGGTTTATGTGAAGATAGTTTTAAGTTCACTTAAATTAGAAGTTGTTTTTTTATAAGTCTAATAAATGTTAAAGGAACACTCCACTTTTTTTGAAAATAGGCTCATTGTCTAACTCCCCTAGAGTTAAACAGTTAAGTTTTACCATTTTTGAATCCATTCAGCCAATCTCCGGGTCTGGCGGTAGCACTTTTAGCATAACTTAGCGTAGATCATTGAATCTGATTAGACCGATAGCATCTCGCTCAAAAATGACCATATATAATGATGATATTTTTCCTATTTAATGCTGCATTCACGCCATCTCGTAATTCCGAGTTGAAAACAGGTGACATTCTACTCTGTCTGAATTATGAGTTTCTAAAGCAACTCTATCAACCCCAAAGCCCTCAAGTGCTCCTGAACTCCTAATTACAATTTGTAAACTCGAAATGTTCTGAGAGTTACGACTTGGACCAATGACAGATGTACAACGTGACCGCCGCCAGGCTCATTTTGGCCCTACTTAGGCGCTACCTCCGAGTCCGACAGTATGGAAAGCTATGAGTAAAATGTCACGTGTTGTCATCTCGGAATTACGACACTGCGTGAAGGCAGCATATCACTTGACTCTTCTGTAGTTACATCGTGTAGTAAGACTGACGGAAAATGAAAAGTTGCGATTTTCTAGGCTGATATGGCTAGGAACTATACTCTCATTCCAGCGTAATAATCAAGGAACTTTGCTGTCGTACCATGGGTGCAGCAGGCGCAATGATATTACGCAGCGCCTGAAAGTGACCGGCACTAAGTTTGTGTAGATGCAGTGTTGACGGCTGCGTAATATCATTGCGCCTGCTGCACCCATGATACGGCAGAAAAGTTCCTTGATTATTACGCCGAAATGATAGTAGTTCCTAGCCATATCGACCTAGAAAATCGCAACTTTTCATTTTTCGTCCGTCTTTGTACACGATGCAACAACAGAAGAGTCAAGTTTTAAATAGGAATAATATCGAAACTCCTTGGTCATTTTTGAACGAGATGCTAACGGTTTAAACTGTTCCAACGATCTATGCTAAGCTATGCTAAAAGTGCTACCACCAGACCCGGAGATCGGCTGAATGGATTCCAAAACGGTTAACCTCAACAGTTTAACCCTAGGGGAGTTGGAAAATGAGCCTATTTTCTAAGAAAGTGGAGTGTTCCTTTAAAATTGATAACTCTCAATTATACTGTAATGTTCAATGGCTATAGTCTATGATTAAATATTAAGAAAGAACGAACAATTTCCTAGAGACATCAGTAGTACTGGTATCGGTGATACTGTTAAGGAGTGAGGGAGACAGGAAGCAGGCGGATCCATACGCAAAGCTTTATTGAACAAGAAAAGACAATACCATATAACCAGGCTAGAAAACAAGACTAGGATAAACTAACTAAAAACACGACAGAACTAGACCAAGGATGAACAAGGTGGCTCCGTACAGCAGCTATCACAAAGAGAATCCTAAATGCAATGCAATACTCGTCCCAGAATGTGGGAAGGGCCTCGTATTTATACCGTTCGTGATTGGCTGCAGCTGTGAGCGTGGTGAGTGAGGTGGAGCATGGGAAATGTAGTCCGGGGTGTAGTGCAACAGTCTGTGTAATGGCAAAGCGACCTCTGGTGGCGAGCGGAGAATCAGGACCAGATTCGTGACAGATACTCGCTTTTAGTCATAAAAATATTTAACAAATATTAAAAATATACTGTTTTATGTCGTTTCTACATTAATTTGAAGATTGAATGTAAATTATTGCATTATAAAAGTATATTTAAATCTTTAATGTTAGGTTGGATTAATTGCGATTAATTTCAGAAAAATGTGTGATTTTTAAAATTTTTTACATTTAACGATGAAAAACAACTAAATAAAACACATTTCTGTTCCACTAAATATGTTATTGACACATTCCCTCTTATACCTGTCGGGACGGATGACTCAAAACAGCCTGTAATTGTTTTGCAGGTGAGCTGTTGCTGAGTGATACAAGGTCAGCGAGAACATCAAACAAAATATCTGCCACCATAGCAACCACATAGATTCCCTCGAGGAGACACCTGTTCTGAGACAAATTAAACACGTGTATCACCTCCAGCGTACAATTATATTGTTGCATATTGCATTTGTGAAATTAATCTTGCCATATGACAATGAGAAAGTGGCAAGCTTAATGATTGCAGGATAATTCAGATGGGGCAGATTGAAGCATGTTGACTGAGGTATGCAGTTATTCATCCTCAGGTAGCGTAAAGGTCACAAATCCTCACATCACCATGACATAACGCTTTGACTTCTTAGATAAATATGAAAGACTTAAATGAGTCACACAAAGCTAGTTTATATTTACATGCCTGATACCTCTGAGGTTAACTATGGTTAAAAGATTTACCTGTTTATGATAGGACGTTTGATCAGAATAACTCCATGATAACATTCCCGGGAAATTTGACTAAAAAATGAACGTGACTGTACATGCTCATGTGCAACGCACCACACAAATTTGAGTTTAATAACCTGGGATGCTCTATCAGAGAGATAAGCTCACCCAAAAATGAAAATTTGCTGAAAATGTACTCAACCTTAGGCCATCCAAGATGTACATGAGTTTTTCTTTATCAGAACAGATTTGTTGAAATTTAGCATTACATCACTTGTGCACCAATGGATGCTTTGCAGTGACAATAACACAATAACACTTCCTCCAGTGAAAAAATCTGATTTGTTTAGAAGTCTTTTGGACTATTTTTACTTGTAAATGCTGCTTGATCTGTACATATTTCTCTCCTGATTCAGAAAAGATTACTTTTCTGCTGGAGAAATAACTCATTATTAGAGAGAACTCACATTTTAGCAACAGTTTGAAGTTAAAAATGTCTTAATTATGGATTTGTTTATTACAAACACGCAGCTTTTCGCTTCACAAGATGTTAACTGATGGATTGGAGTGGTGTAGATTATTGTGATGTTTTTATCAGTTGTTTGGACTCTCATTCTGACGGCACCCATTCACTACAGAGGTGAACAAGTGATTTAAAGTAGGGCTGTCAAACGATTAATCGCGATTAATCGCATACAAAATAAAAGTTTGAGTTTGCCTTATATATGTGTGTGTACCGTGTGTAATTATTATGTATATATAAATACAAACACATTCATGTATATATTTAAGAAATATTTACAAATATATGTATTTATTATAATTTTTATATCATTTATATTATATATAAATACATATATTTTGTACATAAATAACATATTTCTCTTAACTATATACATGAATGTGTTTGTATTTATATATACATAATAATTACACACATATATTAGGCAAACTCAAACTTTTGTTTTGTATGCGATTAATCGCGATTAATCATTTGACAGCCCTAATTTAAAGCTAAATTTCTCCAAATCTGTTCTACAAACTGCATTATGGATGGCCTGAGGGTGTCAGGAAATTTTCATTTTTGGGTGTACTGTGCCTTTAAAAGTTGGCTTCTTTCAGTTTCACACGAAATGGATAAAATGACAAAAATGGAATCTGTTTTAGAATATAAAATATGACTCTAAATTGACCTAGCATAAAACATTTGAGACCAGAAAGGAATCCATAAGCTTGCTGTGTTTTTAAACACTGGAATGAACATTTGGTTTCCAACCAGCCACAAATTCCCAGATAATCACCAGATTCTATTATAATCGAAATGCGACTGATCCATGTTTTATTGCTTTTTTTTCTGAGTCAGTTTTCTAGTGGAAATATGTAATCCCTTACTGGAGCTTGGCCTCTGGTGTAAAGTTCACCTTTAAGACATTTAGTAATAATGACTTAACAGTCATGCTTTCTTTGCAATACAGAGCATGGCATAGAAGTCAATCATTCCTGAAATACAGTTGTAACTCCTCCTTGCAGATTACGTTCAGATGACTCTTGGAGTCTACAGACAAGGGCCTCGCTTCTGACGTGTGTGTATGTGTGTGTGGGTCTGTGTCTGTCAGCATTACCTTTATCAGTGTAGAGGCCACCTGCTCTGTCTCATTGTGGGTCTCTCATCTTCTGTTTTTTCAGTGCTTTATCTGTATCGGAAATCCAAGAAAGAGAGACAGATAGAGGAAAGAAGAGAGTGAATAAACATACAGTGGATATTGCGGTATGTTTCTCACAGAGGAATGAGATTACTGTGTGATTGGGTTAAAATGTAATTCTGTCAGGACATATTTAAAATGTAGTCAAAAGTGAAAATTATTATAGTAAAACTAAATCGTTCTTTTTAAGTCTTAAATGAATTGCTAGATACTTTTATGATGCCCACACTCCCCATTTATTGTAATTGTATAAAAAACATCAGCCAACATTATTCATAATATATCCTTTTTTATTTAGCAGAATTTAAAAGCCATATGGGTTTGGAAGAACATATAAAAATAAGAAATTCAATTTTTAAACATTATCTGCATCTAAAAGGAAAGATTTGTTTTGTGTTACTTTTTGTTTTTCTCTTTTTAGACACTCTAATTAAAGATGATTGCTTCCAGCACACTGCATGAGTGGGTTGTGTATGCAGAGCTAATAAAGAACAGATGGTAGACAAGAAGCCTCCTCACCCAGAAGTACCTGCGATGCACAATTACACAATCAAAGCTACAAATGTACATCTCTTTCTCTCATGTGACAGAATAGTCGATCAAAATTTTATTTACCTTAAACAATGATAAACATAAAGTTTCATCCTTCACCTCTTAAGCAATTCCACCTCAAAACAAATCTGCTGTTTCATCCTTTGCTCGTTTACTTTTGCTCGCTAACATATCCTACTATGGTGAATGTTTGGCTTATGAATATTAATTACTCGCAGTGACGTTCGCCCAATAGCGAGCTGTCAATCGATGGACTCCTGAATATTAATTGACACTGCACTCAAAGAGGGTTACCAAGCAACGTGAGCATGTTCTAATTAATATTCATAAGATAGTACTTCACCATAGTAGGATTCGTAATCTTGTTGGCTTGCTCTTAAACTGCATTCACGCCATCTCGTAATTCCGAGATGAAAACACATGACATTCTACTCTATCTGAATTATGTGTTTCTATGGCAACACTATCAACGCCAAAGCACTCAAGTGCTCCCGAACTCTTAATTACAACTTGTAAACTCTGAATGTTCTGAGAGTTAAGACTTGGATCAGTGACAGATGTAACACGTGACCGCTGCCAGGCTAATTTTTGCGCTACTTAGGCGCTCCCTCTGAGTCCAACAACATGGAAATTTAAGAGTAAAATTTCACGTGCTGTCATCTCCGAATTACGGTAACTACTACCTGGCATGAAGGCAGCATTAGGTGTGTATGAAGGATGTAAATATCTTGCTTATTAGCTCCCGGAGAGCCAATCACGTGAAAGTTAAGGATTATCCAGCCAGTGGGTGATCAGTTAGGGGCGGGGCTTACTCTCTTGTTTCTCACAGTAGGAAATGAAGGGTTTACTTTAGGCTGTAGTTACCGACATGTGCGTGTTACGAAGTTACACAACAGTTTATAAGGTAAATGTCTCGCGTTGATCGCAGGTTATGCGTGGGGTACCAGTGTCCGGCTGAACTGCAGGGAGGCTAGCGATCGATATGGAGCCAATACAGAAAGATGCGAAGAGCAACCCGTCCGCCACGGCTAATCTCTTCTCACAGATATTTTTCTGGTAAGTTTTTATGCCTCTGTACAGCAGAAAAGTAAGAAGGGGGACAGTTACATGGTCATCTCCTGGGCTATTTGTTGTGTTTTCCCTCTGAAATTATACGCTTTTATCAAAAATGTAAGCTTTGTGATTTTCGTTTCCTTATGTGTACATTGACAAGTACATTATTAGTTCAACCTTATTTATTTAAAGGTTTTTAGGTGTCTTTCCATCATTTGTGTATCTGATCCTGTGCTTTGTTACGCGGGAAAAGCTAGTCCTGTTCAGCACCCACTTCTTTTCCCTCAGAAGAGTTTATACAGAAAATATGACACTGGAGTTTTACAGTAATTTTTTTTTCCGGTATTCACTCTACTAGCACTAACATGTGTGTTGATGACAAAAGAGGCTCTGACATGATCAAAACTTTCTTCTCTTTGTGTTCATGTAGAAAATGTGTGTGTGTGTGTGTGCGTGTGTGTGTGTATATATATATATATATATATATGTATATATAAGTTTTCAAACATTTTCTTCAAGGCTATTTATTTGTTTATTTACTTATTTATATATGAAGAATTTTTTAGGGCATTAATCTTTGACCTAAACAAACCATGGGTTTTCATAAAGTACAAATATTCAATATTTTTTGAAAATTTAATGTCATTATTTTCTTGTCACAGAACCAAAATGACCTCTTGCTTTTTGGTTACACCACACCAACTTTGAAAAAATATATATATTTTTGCAAAAAGAGAATGGCTCTTTATGTAATCATATTTGAATTAAATATTTAATTGAATTATTTACTGATTTTTTTTTTTTTTCAAGGCTATTTATTTAATTATTTACTTACTTATGTATAATGGATTTTTTAGGGGATTAATCTTTGACCTAAACAAACCATGGATTTTCATAAAGTAAAATTATCTGATATTTTTTGAAAATGTAATGCCATTATTTTCTTGTCACAGAACTAAAATGACCTCTTGCTTTTTGGTTACACCACACTGACTTTGATTTGAATTGTAAAAATTTTAGAAAATAATTCTATTATTTATTATTTTTTTTTTTTCTATGCCAAACAAGCTTTTTTTTCCCCAAGAAAATAGAACATTAGGATTAGGATATGATTAGGATTAGGATAATATTAAGAAAGGAATATTAGAATTTTTTTCTTACGATCTCTGAACAGTTATACCACCTACACTAGGCATTTTTGACATCAATCATAACATTTTGAAAAAATGTTTGACACAGAATTAATTTTATTACCCATTACATAATTCTATTAATTTACAATGTTATTCCATATTATTTTATATTATTAGTTCATATTATAGACCTATATGCAAATCCAGCCATTTGACTTTAATGTCAGAGGAGTTTTTAGGTTTTGTTTTCTAACCCTTGAGTCTCAGGAACACTCTGTTCAGCGTTGATAGAGGAGAGCATCTGTTACTGTCATTTTAAAGAGATTGCCTACCTGTCTGTCTGTATATATGATTGTTTGTTTGTTTTACTTACTGCTCTAGCTGTCATGAAACCTGTGGTTTGTATGCTTTAGGTGGCTGTCATCACTCATCAATAATACAGCATCCTTTGGCATTTAAAGAGTTCTATTGACTAAATCCTGTTTTCTCTTCTCGTTTGACATCAGCTGGCTGAATCCACTTTTCCGTATCGGATCCAAGAGAAGACTTGAAGAAGATGACATGTATAATGTGCTTCCGGAGGATGGGTCTAAGAGACTCGGAGAGGAACTGCAGAGGTGAGTGAACCGCTGGGAATAAACCAGCTAAACAACAGGCTTTTCTCAAACAAACCCTCAGGGTGTTTATTGTGAAATATGAGAATGCGGACCAGTACGGTTCCCAGTAGGTGATGGGAAGGTGATGGTTCACACCAGTTTGTGCATTAACTGCTTTATGCAGTGTTTTTGTGAACGTCTCTGTAATCATTCATACGTTAACATTGTATGCAAATTGAAATGGTGGAATGAGTCTAGGCTGGTTTAGTATTCCTAGAAGGAGCATGTGGGACCCGAGACCGTTAATCCTGGTGGTGTGAATTAAAATCAGACCTGGTAACCCAGGAAACTATATGTTTAAAATCCACAAGGGCTGTCTTATGAGCTCCCACAGCTCCTTGTAGAAAAATATTCTGTAAGTTGGCTTGGATAATCAGGCAGGTGAAAATCAAAGTCAGATCACTAAAAAAGCAATAAAACACCTTTTCTTCACACGCGTCATTTCATAATCATTCATGTTTGTAGCACAAAAGGTGTGAGACAGTTAAACATCAGAATTTAATATTTAGGTTGGGTTTTTTGCATTGATAATCTATGGAGCCAAATCAGAAGGGCAGATAATTTGGAAGGATGTACTGTTGCTATTACAGGAGCAGAAGTTTTGGCAAAGGGTACAGAGAGCAGGGCGTGAGGGAGTTCGAGGTTAACGGTCCGTCTGGTTTTCCTGCTCATTTTCATTTTGTAGTGTACAGGAAGCTAGCCTGAAACTAAAGTGACCGACTATTCATTATGTAAAGAAGCTCTGTTGAAGGTAAACTACTCTTTTGAAAAAGTAGTTACAAGCAGCTAATTAAAAGTAATACACTGTGTGTGTGTGTACTTGTTTTTGCTACCTTGTGGGGACCAAATGTCCCCACAAGGATAGTAAAACCTGAAATTTTTGACAGGCAGACCGCAGGCCAGTCCCCACAATGGGACCGCAGTGTGTTTATATTAATGAACTGTATTACTATTGTTACTACTTTAAAAAGTATATTCTTTTGTGAAATATTGATATACACTACCAGTCAAAAGTTTTTGAACAGTAAGATGTTTAATGTTTTTTTTAAAGAAGTTTTTTCCGCTCACCAAGCCTGCATTTATTTGATACAAAGTACAGAAAAAGCAGTAGAATTTTTAAATAATTGTACTATTTGAAATAACTGTTTTATATTTGGATATATTTTTAAATTGTAATTTCTTCCTGTGATCAAAGCTAAAATTTCAGCATCATTACTCCAGTCTTTAGTGTCACTTGATCCTTCAGAAATCAGAAAATTGCTGAAATTCAGAAATTGCTGCTCAAAAAACATTTATTATTATTATTATTATTATTATTAATAATAATATTTAAAACAGTTGAGTACATTTTTTTCAGGATTCTTTGATTAATAGAAAGTTTCAAAGATCAGCATTTATCTGAAATAAAAAGATTATGTAACATTAACATCCTTGCTAAATACATTTAATAAATTTATAATGTTGCAAAAGATTTCTATTTCATCAGAGAAACCTGAAAAAATTTTACTCAGCTGTTTTTAGCATAATTATAATAATACATGTTTATTTAAGCAGCAAATCAGAATATTAGAATGATTTCTGAAGGATCATGTGACTGGAGTAATGATGCCAAAAATTTAGCTTTGAAATTACAGGAATAAATTACATTTTAAAATATATTCATATATAAAATAGTAATTTTAAATAGTAAAAATACTTCACAATTTTACTGTTTTTACTGTATATAAATATTTTAAAATGACATAATTAAGTGTATTTTTAGGTATTTATCTGGCACAAAAACAAAGAAATGCAAAACTAGAAACAACCATGAATATATCAGATGTAAAAATAATGTAAAACAGTGTTTGACTAAATATTATATTATTTTGTAAAATAATGTATATATTTTCTTTAATAAATTTAATTTTAATTTATAATATACTGCAAAAGAAAGTGAAAATCAAACTAATACTAAAATCTAATTTGACTTAATGCCCCTAAATGATTTAATGAGTTAACTGTTCATTTTTTCAGCTATATTTGTCTGTAGCTGAAGCTTGAAATCAATATAAATATCTAATTAAGTTTAAAATAACTTTAATGCAGTCGCCCTTGTCTTATCGCAAGCAGTTTATCGGTCTTTGAAACATCATTTTGGTTTCTAGGCTATGCAGCCTTTTGGATAGTTTTGGTGTTTGGATAAAGGGGAGCTTTTTTTCACAAACACATTTATCCATTCTTTTGATTTCAAATCCAAACATTGTTATTGAAAATACTTTTTCAGCATATTTACAGCAAACAATGCGCTGTCACTTTAATTCTGCGCATTCGTGTGGAAACGATCTCTACACTGCTGCAAACACACCGCGCCTGGAACGCACTACTAGACCACAACCGTATGCAGCTTGAACACTTTAATCCGTTAACATGAGCCCGGAAAAATGCGCACTGCGAACTGAGGTACAGTATGTGAACGTGGCGTTATGTGTTTACGCTTCAAGTGTGCATGAGCGTCCAGTCTCTAGGAGAGCGCAAATTAAAAACAAATGCAGTTCACAAACTTTAGCGACGATGCAACACTGATTCTATTGTGCAAGTAACAATTCCTGTGTCAACTGTGCAGCTCGCTTATAATCAGACACGATGTGGTGATTGGAAGCCATTAGCACACTTCTGAGAGTGAAAGAGAGAGGGCGCGCAGTCATTCACTCGTGCTGTTTGTGAAATTACGGCTCACATATGGTTTTCAAATGACTTTATAAGTTATTAAATGAAGAAACATGAATTGTACCTCACCTTCACCATTATAATTGTTTTACCCGCGCCGAAAAGCGCCTGAGACGGTGCCACTGCATGTCGTACCAAACCTGTCATGGCATGCGCGTCATCAGCTTTAGATCGGTTTATGAGATCTGCCTTTTTAGAGACCGCCGATCAAACATCCCCAAGGGATAATGGACCGATAATGATCGGTAGCCGATTAATCGGAGCACCCCTAATTGTTTAGGTTACTTTGTTTAGGCAAATTGGTTTCTCAACTATTTCTCTTCATTTATTTATTGTTAATAAATTATTATTTATCTGTCCCACTAAATATGATGTAATAAAGCAATAAAAAAATAAAGAAAAGCCTTCTCAAACGGGTAATTTCCTCACATCTAATAACATTACATTTATGCATTTGACAGGCATATTTTTTGTAAAGCAACTTGCATTGTGTTCAAAGTATACATTTTTATCTGTTCATGTATTTCCTGGGAATCAAACCCACTGAATGGTCCCTTTTTACAATCCAGTAAATTCCCAATTGCTTAACACGTGTCTAGTTTTGTCTTATCAATTTTATAATGGGTTGCGTAAAATGGGTTGCTTCAGTGTTGATGAATATTTCTTACTGTGCAATCCAAGATTTCATGGATGTTATGTGTTCTTATAGTCTTGATTTTTGTAAATAAGCACATCATAACACAAAGATCCCTACTTTCCAAGATTAGCTTATCATGTACACAACTTTTTTTTTTTTTCCCTTCACCTTGAGGTTTTATTACATAGGAACAGATAAGCAGAGAAATCATTCGCTGACCCCTCATGCACCGGAGAAAACCACTGATAATCAGCAGTCTCCTGCAAAGTTTTTATCTCCAGTCGTGAAAGCGTGGCTATGAGTGACAGTGAGCACAATCCAGTCATTCATTAAAAAGCACCTCCACACACAGCGTTTCTCCAGCCTCTAATCATGCACTTTAAAATGGATCAGTGCTGGTTCATTTAGCACAGAGCTCTGGGATATGACACTAATTAGTGAAGCTTTTATTGCGATCA
The DNA here is from genome assembly GCA_036247105.1 of Cirrhinus mrigala. Taxonomy (NCBI): domain Eukaryota; kingdom Metazoa; phylum Chordata; class Actinopteri; order Cypriniformes; family Cyprinidae; genus Cirrhinus; species Cirrhinus mrigala. Next base: position 6,012,738 of record CM070012.1, read on the forward strand.
GCAGCATGGAGCGCAGTGGGGCCGAGGCGTAAACACAAATGTTCTGCCTTGAAGTAAACTGTTATTTGCAGATGTAGAATTTACTGCCGGACGTTACTGCTGGAAAACATGGACTGAAGAGGCTCAGCAGCTGTTTTAAAAGAGCACCTTAGTAGTTTTCCTTTGGCTAAAATGCTTTCACGTCTGCTCAGGATTGTGGTTTTAATGCTTTTCATGCGGCCTCTATGGTCTGCATACATATGTTCTTGTTACCCGTTCACCGGTTGGCCTTTGTCATCCAGAGCTGGACCTAATTAGATCTGCATTTTTCATCATATTAAGCTGTGTGATAAATAATTAAAGGAGAAGTCCACTTCCACAACAAAGATTCACATATAATGTACTCACCCCCTTGTCATCTTTCTTTCTTCAGTCGTAAAGAAATTGTTTTTTGAGGAAAATTTTTAAGCATTTTTCTCCATATAATGGACTGCTATGGTGCCCCAATTTTGAACTTCCAAAATGCAGTTTAAATGCGGATTCAAACGATCCCAAATGCGGTTGTAAATAATCCCAGCCGAGGAAGAAGGGTCTTATCTAGCGAAACGATCGGTTATTTTCATAAAAATAATACAATTTATATACTTTTTAACCTCAAACGCTCGTCTTGCCTTGTTCTCCTTGAACTCTGTGTATTCTGGCTCAAGACAGTTAGGGTATGTCGAAAAACTCTGATCGTATTTTCTCCCTCAACTTCAAAAATCATTTCAAAGTCATCCTGCATCGCTGCAGAAGTACCGACCCAGTCTTTGCGAAGTAAACATGCAAAGATGATCAAACACCCTTAACAAAAAAGGTAAAACAGCCATATAGGATAGTTTTGAAGTTGAGGGATGGGAGTTTTTCTACATACCCTAACTGTCATGACATTAAAAAGTATATAAATTGTATTATTTTTATGAAAATAACCGATTGTTACGCTAGATAAGACCCTTCTTCCTTGGCTGGGATCGTTTGTAGCTGCATTTAAAATACATTTTGGAAGTTCAAAATTGGGGCACCATATCAGTCCATTATATGGAGAAAAATCCTGAAATGTTTCCCTCAGAAAACATAATTTCTTTACGACTGAAGACAGAAAGACATGAACATCTTGGATGACAAGGGGGTGAGTACACTATATGTGAATCTTTGTTTTGGAAGTGGACCTCTCCTTTAAGATCTATTCATCACAAAATGTCTTCATAGAGAAATCTTTTGTAGACTAAGTGTTAAAAAGTTTGTCTGTACCTTGAGGTCATCATACCATTATGTTTTTATGTGAGATGACATAATGTGGGTAATAAAGGAGAATTATAATTGTTTTATGATATCCTGTTTCTCTCTGTGTCAGCATTTCTAATTTATTAAGCCTTAGTCATCTTTTTCTTTTTCCCACACTTATAGCTACTGGAACCAAGAAGTGGAAAAAGCAGCCAAAGAACTCAGGACACCCAAACTTACCAAAGCCATTATCAGGTGCTACTGGAGATCATATGCAGTACTGGGAGTATTCACTCTTATAGAGGTACGTTCTGTGCGTTTTGTATGTGGTACACAAAGTGAAGACACTGAATCTCCCCTCTAGTTAACAATAAATCTGGTGTGGATTCACACTGTGTTTAATTTAATCTTTAACTAAAACCACTTGCAGCTGAATGACGAAGCACATTTTGTAAGTTTTGTTGATGATTCACCTATCTTAATGTGAATCACCTGAAGTGTTACATGAGGGAGACAATTTTCTCATCTTTTTTAGGCAATGCACATGGAAATGTGTTATGCACTAGCGGATGTCAATGCACTGTTCACCTGACTTAAATGCAAAATTTTAGTTGCACTTTATTTTACAGTACCAAACATAAGTTTGGTTTAGCTTGAAGAAGTTATGACAGAATTACACTGCCAGTCAAACAGTTTTTGAACAGGAAGTTTTTTGATGTTTTTTAAGGAAGCCTCTTCTGCTCACCAAGCCTGCATGTATTTGATCCAAAATACAGCAAAAGCAGTAATATTGTGAAATATTTTTACTATTTAAAATAAGTGCTTTCTATTTGAATATATTTTAAAATCTAATTTATTCCTGTGGTCAAAGCTACATTTTCAGCATCATTACTTTAGTCTTCAGTGTCACATGATCCTTCAGAAATCATTCTAAATGATGATAAAGACATTTATAATGTTGCAAAAGATTTCTGTTTCAGAGAAATGCTAAGCGTTTTATTCATCAAAGTAACCTGAAAAAAATCTACTCGGCTGTTTCCAATATTATAATTATAATAATAATAATAATAATAATAATAATAATAATAATAATAAAATACATGTTTTGAGCAAATCAGAATATTAGAATGATTTCTGAAGGATTGTGAAACGATGCTAAAAATTCAGCTTTGAAATTACAGGAATAAATTACATTTTATAATGCATTCAAATAGAAAACAGCTATTTTAAATAATAAAAATATTTCAAAATTTTTACGTTGATGTACTATGGATCAAATAAATGCAGGCAGAAGAGACTTCTTTAAAAAACATTAAAAATCTTACTGTTCAAAAACATTTGACTGGTAGTGTATATCACTATTTCACATGTTCATTAAAACATTATTTAATATGTAATTTCAAAATGGAATTTCACACTTCAACTATTCAAATCGCATTTTAAGGTTTAAATGGGGGGGGGGGGGGGGGATAAAACTGAATTTGTGGTTCTACTTGCATACATGAAGAACAGAATTGTAAAAAAAAATGTTATTGCAATTTCCTCATGTAATAAAGACAAGGGTGTGGGGGTCTTTAGGAATGTGAACATCTAATCCATTCAGCCACATATTGTCCTTAAAGGAACAAATGTTGTAAATGTGTTATTTTCTAATGTTTCTTTTTTTCCTTATTATAGGAAGTGATTAAGGTGATTCAACCAGTGTTTTTGGGAAAACTCATTCAGTATTTTGAGAGAAATGAGCCCGAAAACACAACAGTGTTGTACGAAGCGTATGGATATGCAGCAGGCGTCTCTCTCTCCACCCTGGGTCTGGCGTTACTCCACCACCTCTACTTTTTCCACGTCCAAAGAGCTGGAATGAAAATCCGCATTGCAATGTGTCACATGATCTACAGGAAGGTTAGAGTTACTTAAAAAAAAACAAACCTCCTTTATTTATTTTTTTTTACCAGGATTTTTAATAGCCAAATTGCCATATTTGTATAACATTATGTTTACATGACAATCTGAGGTTTTTTTAGAGTATAGTCCAAAAAAGTGTAGTATACTGTGTTTTTTCTTGTTTCTGTAGATATAAGCAAAAGGAATTATTTATTTATTCACTTTTTGGAGGATGGGGTGAGGGTAATTCCTCATCACCTTATCTCCCACAAACCTTTTGATTTGTTTCTTCCTTTAGGCGCTGTGCCTTAGTGCCTCAGCTATGGGCCAGACAACCACCGGGCAGATTGTTAACCTTTTGTCGAATGACGTAAACAAGTTCGATGAGGTAGGAAATTTCCATAACTTCTTTGTCTTCCTCTTAAGTGTTATAGTGACCGGTTGTCCATTTCCTGTTTTTGAAGCAGGTCACTCACACTATTTTTTTTGTTTTTTTTTTAATGGAATTAAACATGGCACTTGTTTGGTCAGGTAATTGTTTTATATAATTCATTTTCCAGTTAAAACAGCCAAAGGAAGCACAAGTGATTTACCGTAAAGGGCTTGCGTTACTGGGTAACACATTGGCCAGCGTTCAGAGTACCAGGAGAGGTCGCAAATAGGTCATCTTAACCTTTTGTGCAGTTGCAGTTTGACTTCGGGTTATTGGGAAATCAAAATGATTAGTTAAACATTTTTAACAGTTTTTATGTGATGTGGTGTTGTGGCTGACATACAATATATCTCACCCATTAATCAGCCCAGTGGAGTCTCCAGCAGCTGAGTTTTTATAATTATGTTACGGGTAGTTATGTAAAGTGTTGGCCGTGTGCCTTGTAACATTACTTTACAGATTTAATGTAGCTCAGTAAACACATGACATAATTTTAAACCATGTTGAGCATTTTTAAGAAGTTATTCTGTGTATTTGTAGTAGGAATGTCATTGTTCTACAGGCCTGTCCTGTCTTTTGAGGCATTTCTCCTGCATTTACCAGCAGACATCAAGGGGTTCTGTAAAGAATTACAGGAAGTTCAGTTTTTGTTCAGACCAAGTTACCCGAAATTAGAACTTTTGAAGTTTAAGCTCCTTTCTTGTAGATTCTAAAAATAATCTCCTGGGCTGTTTGTAATGTGATATTACAAAAGCAGGACACCGTGTCCCAAGTACTATACTAAATTATTGTCTAATACTACAACATGCTGCGTCATGGTTTTGTGTCGCTATGTAAGAGCTTATTAAATGAAAGCTGATGATGGATTTTAAAACTGATACTATATACACTATCAGTCAAAAGTTTTTGAACAGTAAGATTTTTATTGTTTCTTAAAGAAGTCTCTTCTGCTCACCAAACCTGCATTTATTTGATCCAAAGTACAGCAGAAAACAGTAACATTTTGAAGTATTTTTACTATTTAAAATAACTGTTTTCTATTTGAATATAGAAATTGTGATTTCAAAGCTGCATTTTTAGCATAATTAGTCCAGTCGCATGATCCTTCAGAAATCATTCTAATATTCTGATTTGCTGCTCAAAAACATTTATTATTTTTATTGTTATGTGGAGTATTTTAGTATTTTTTTTTTTTCAGGTTTCTTTGAACAGAAAGTGTATATATATATATATATATATATATATATATATATATATATATATATATATATATATATATATATATATATATATATATATATATATATATATATATATATATTTTTTTTTTTTTTTTTTTTTTTTTATGACTCCAAACTTTTGAATGGTTTAGTGTGTAATGTTACAAAGCTTTTTATTTCAGATAAATGCTGATCTTTGGATCTTTCTGTTCGTCAAATAATCCTGGAAAAAATGTACTCGTCTGTTTTAAATATTGATAATAATAATAAATGTTTCTTGAACAGCAAATCAGCTTATCCGAATGATTTCTGAGGGATCATGTGACGCTGAAGACTGGAGTAATGATGCTGAAAATTTAGCTTTGATCACAAGAATAAATTACATTTTAAAATATATTCAAATAGAAAGCAGTTATTTTAAATAGCAAAAATATTTCACAATATTTCTGCTTTTGCTGTATTTTGGATCAAATAAATGCAGGCTTGATGAGTGGAAGACTTAAAAGAAAAAAAAAAACATTAAAAATCTTACTGTTCAAAAACTTTTGACTGATAGTGTAAATGCAGCCTTGGTGAGCAGTAAAGACAAAAAAATTGACCCCAAACTTTTGAATGAGTGTGTTGTACATAAAAGGTTTCACTATAGTGCCACATTCAATTACCGTGGTAATTACATTATATTTTTGTCTCATTTTTTTGGTTAGTGAAGTAGTATGATATAACTATTTTGCTCACATCTCTTTTTCCAGGTGACAATTTTTCTGCACTTCCTGTGGGTGGGGCCTCTTCAAGCCGCTGCTGTGATTGGTCTGCTTTGGCAAGAGATCGGACCATCGTGCCTTGCGGGCATGGCCGTTTTAATCTTTCTTATGCCACTTCAGACCATGTTTGGAAAACTGTTTTCAAAGTACAGGTACAATCTCAGGATTACTCTGACAGGGAATTTTTCAAATTGGATCAGGGAAAAGGAATCATGAGAAGCTGAAAAGCTTAATCACAATCACAAGATGCTCTTCATGTCATGGCGAACAGTGTCAAGTTGACTTTATTTACACTTTTATCATCAAAAACCTCTTTTGCTCATTTTATCTTAATGAGCTGTAGTAATTCCAGTGAGCTTTGTATTTCAAATGACAGTTTTGGTTAAATAAATTGCACATGCACAGATTTACGTAATGTAGAAATTATTAATAGCACAAGAGAACAGTTCAAGAGCATGATGGTGTATTTTCTATTATGTGACCCTGGTACACAAAACCAGTCATAAGGGTCATTTTTTTTAAATATTACTGAATAAATAAGCTTTCCATTGATGTATGGTTTGTTAGGATAGCAGAATATTTGCCCGAGATACAACTATTTGAAAATCTTGAATCTGAGGGTGCAAAAAATCTAAATATTGAGAAAATCGCATTTAAAGTTGTCCAAAAAAAGTTCTTAGCAATGCATATTACTAATCAAAAATAAGTTTTGATATATTTACGGTAAGAAATTTACAGAATATCTTAATGGAACATGATCTTTACTTAATATCCTAATGATTTTTGGCATATACTCGTACGACTGGTTTTGTGGTCCAGAGTCACTTATAGTAAATATTCTGTCCATAATGACATGTTAATCATCTCCAAACAATTCATTTATAAGAATTTATTGTGGTGATCGATCACAGTGCTCAACACACATTAAATCATAATCACATGTTTAACCACATGCTCTTTCTTTCTGGGTTTATGCACTCTTACTGTGCAAAGTCTGAGATCAGGTTTCAGATGAGGCTTAGGGCCAGCCTAATTATGATTCATCAATTATAAACTTTTGTCACATGATCTTGTCAAATGAAAAAAATGCATACAAATGCTACTTTAAAGGAAAAATAATATATGCATAATTATTATATGAATATATTATTTGTGGCCTGACTTTATAGTGATTTCCCTAAATAGACATGTTAAATTAAGGACAATTTATTTTGTGCTTTTCCTTAAAAATGTACAAATACCAAAATAATTCAGTTTTGTGTACAATTTTGTTTTTTTTGTTTTTTTTTTTCCCCAAGATCCCCTAATCCTACTGTAATTTCCATCACATCAAGCATTCAGCCAATGTTTTTTTTTCCATGAGATATTTTTTGAAAAAATGTTGATTTAATGGCATTTAAAAATGACAGTCTGACAGTTTGAAGATCAAAAATGTAGTTTTAAGATTTTAAGATTATTTATTAGGTGTCATTGCCTAATGATTTAATTTAGTATATATGATAATAATTTACAGGTACTAGATAAAATGTATTAGCAAGTCTAAAGCTTATCCAACTTCTTATGCATGTATTTATTTATTTATTTTGAGGAAGAAAATGTTATAACCAACATGTTATATTTTGCAGTATGACTGAAATGTTTTAAAATATAGCTCAGAAAATGTTCTCTCTCTCTGTGTTTCTCTCACAGGAGTAAGACGGCAGCCTTTACTGACAATAGGATACGCACAATGAATGAGGTGGTGTCTGGTATACGTATAATCAAAATGTATGCCTGGGAAAAGCCATTCGCAGCACTGGTTAATGATGTACGAAGGTAAATGATATAGATTAGATTTAGTTTGTTTACATTACTGCAGCTCAGACATAGGTCAGCAGAATCTTCAGCAGAAGATTTTATGGCCATTACCTATTTCTTTTGACCTCATTGCCTGAATTGACTTTATTTTAAAGATCTGTAAAACCTTGAGTCAATCAAGGACGTGACAGAAAATGTCTGTGCCATTAAACTGCATGTATTTATTATTATTCAGGTTGCTGTTTATAAACAGTTTCAGCAGTTTAACCTACTTGCTCAGTGAGAGTTTTCCAAAACTGTTGCTCTGCCATGAGTAGTTGACTTAAAAGTGACTAAAACACTGACTGTAGAAGACGAATAAAGCATCACTTGAGGCAATGCTGAGAATGCACTGCATGCCATAAACTTGCATGACTAGAACCAGTTATGTTCACATATTTTTTTTACATTTTTTTTTTTTATTCTGGTTCAGGACTAAAACATAATTCTTGATGTTCATCACAATTCGAAACCATGAAATTGCAGTTTTATCCTTGTAATGCCACAAACAATGCTGCTTTTAATCTTATCTGTCATTCTGCTTATAATGTCTTTTAAATGATGAAAAGACAAAATGAACTTCGTTGTTCAAGGCAACCTTGTAAAGTACTATGCAAGGCCATTAATCTCTAAAACATAATAATCTTTATGATTCTTGGGCATAAATAGCTAATACCTCTTTTTTTGTTGTTTGTTTTTTGTAGAAAGGAGATCTCAAAAATCATGAGCAGCTCTTACCTCCGTGGACTGAACATGGCCGCGTTCTTTACGGCGAATAAAATCATCCTGTTTGTGACGTTCACTGTGTACGTTCTGGTGGGCAACAAAATCTCTGCCAGCCGTGTGTTTGTGGCCGTGTCGCTGTACAGTGCCGTCCGCCTGACCGTGACTCTGTTTTTCCCTGCTGCTATTGAGAAAGTGTCCGAGTCTGCCATCAGCATCCGGAGGATCAAGGTACGACCGTCATCATTAGGCTGAAATTACACTATACCTGACTATATCAGATTTTTTTTCGATGACCAGCTAAACTTGCATTTACAATATACACAATATATAACCTAAAGTAGATGACACAGTACAAACTAGTACTGACCCTGAAAATCTTAGCCTGAAACGGAAGTAAAAAAGGCATAGTTGCAATGGATGTTGATAAAATAATAATACAAGAATTTGCTTGCTCAGAGTCAATTAAACTTCAGCATGACTCCACTGAATGAGCCATTGTTGCTTTTTCAATTGATGTACACTGCTGTTCAACAGTTTGGGATCAGTAAGATTTTTAATGTTTTTTTAAAGCAGTCTTTTCTTCTCATCAAGGCTGCATTTATTTGATTAAAATACAAAAAAACATCTAATATTGTGAAACATTATTGCAATTTAAAATAGTGGTTTTCTATTTTAATAGACTTTAAAACAGAATTTAATCCTGTGATGCAAAGCTGAATTTTCAGCATCATTACTCCAGTCTTCAGTGTCACATGATCCTTCAGAAATCATTCTAACATGCTGATTTATTATCAATGTTGGACATATTTGTGTTGCTTAATAGTTTTTTTGGAAACTGTGATACTTTTTTCAGGATTCTTTGAATAAAAAGTTTAAAAGAACAGCATTTATTCAAAATAGATTTTTTTAAACAATATTTACTATCACTTTTATCAATTTAACACACCCCCTTGCTGAATAAAAGTCTTAATTTCTTTTCCAAAAAACAAAAAAACAGGTTCCAAAAAAATATTAAGCCACACAACTATTTCCAACATTGCAACACTGGATTCCAACATACTAAATCAGCATATTAGAATGATTTCTTAAGGATCATGATACACTGAAGACTGGAGTAATGATGCTGAAATATCAGTGCATCATGATCCTTAAGAAATCATTCTAATATGCTGATCTATTATGTTGGAATCGAGTGTTGCAATGTTGGAAATGCTGCTTAATATTTTTTTTGGAACCTGTGATACTTTTTTTCAAGATTCATTGATGAATAAAACATTAAAAAAGCAGCATTGATTTAAAATGGAATCTTTGGTAATAATATACACTATCGTTCAAAGTTTGGGGTCAGTATATATATATATTTTTTTTCTTTCTTTCTTTGAAAGAAATTAATACTTTCATTCAGCAGGGGTGTGTTAAATTGCTAAAAAGTGATAGTAAATATTGTTTAAAAAATCTATTTTGAATAAATGCTGTTCTTTTAAAAATTTTTATTCATCAAAGAATCCTGAAAAAAGTATTACGGTTTCCAAAAAAATATTAAGCAACGCAAATATGTCCAATATTGATAATAAATCAGCATATTAGAATGCTTTCTGAACAATCATATGACACTGAAGACTGTAGTAATGGCTGATTAAAATTCAGCTTTGCATCACACATATATTAAAATAGAACCCTGTGGTAACACTTTCTATGAAGCCCACATTTATAATACATTATTATACAAATATTATTACAAGGTATTCTTAATGAATGTATAATGCATTTATAAAAAACAACTTATAATATGTGATATCATCTTATGAATATTCATAAGTTTTATGAAGTTTTTAGTTTTAATGTATTATAATATTTACTTATTTGTAGTTATAGCTTAAGAGTATGATGATTTATAACACACAATGAACATGTTGCATTCACTTAAGTTACAATGGATTATATTTCTCATAGTTATAATGTGTTATAAGTCTCATATCTTGCCATCTTTCATATGCTACTTTACTTAAAGCAATCAATGACTACTCATAAGTATAGTTATAATAATAATATTTTATTTCTCAAACAGCCATAAGATCAGATGTTAGATCAGATGAATGTGTAATATGACACATTTGCTTTGAACTATTTTTACTGTAATATCAGTTTGATTATTTTGATAGTACCATTTAGTCAGCTGTTGATTAGTAACTCTGCCGACTGTCGACAAGCAATCACTGGAGTATTAGTAGTATGTCTGCTAAATATGTGCTAACACTTTATTTTGAAGACAAACTGACTATAAGTAACTTTGCAAGTACATCAACATTCCGTTAACATAAGCCTACTAATACTCTGAGAGTTAGTTGACATGTAGTTGCAAAGTTGCTTATAGTCGACTATAGTCAGTAAACTAAGGAGAGCATTAAAATAAAATGTTACCTAACATATAAACATTGCAATTTTTTCAGTTGAAATTATTAACTAGCTCACATCAAAATTAATATTAGCCTCACAGGGAACACTCAAATAACACTCCACACCTAACCACTTAAAATGTAGTAAGATAGTGTGCAGATCTTAAATAAACAATGTCAAGATATATAGCCCATTATAAATGTAAAATAAGATTTAATATGGTGTTCGTTCTGTTATAAATAATCATAATCTTAAAGTTATAACCACAAATGCGTAAGCATTATAATTGTATCAAAATTGTTGTTATAATTATTTCTAAGATGATAAAAACCTTATAATATGTTATATAATGGATTATGCGTTCATTATAATGCCTTAAGAATACCCTTATAATGTATTATAAATATGGACTTCATAGAAAGTGTTACCAAAACGGTTATCTTAAATTGCAATAATATTTCCTAATATTACTTTTTTGTATTTTTGATCAAATAAATGTTACTTTGATGAGCATAAGAGACTTCTTTAAAAAAAACATTACAATTTTACTGATCTCAAATTTTTGAACAGCAGTGCATGATTCTTATTGACAGGGAAATATTCGATCTGTCCGCTTAAATGGCAGACGCAAATGCACATATGCAATTCATTTTAGATTTGATTCCACATAGGAATGAGGTCTAAACCGATCTGAGAATCCATGCACTTTTTTTTGTTTACACGTTAGTGGGTCATATCCGATCTGTGCCATGTGGGAGGGAAAAAAAATAGGAATTGGGTCACTTTAACTGTAATATAAATGCTGCCTTAAAAAACTGGATTGAAACCATCTTTGTGAATTTAAACCATCTTGGAAAACCTTAAGTCGTGATTTTCAGGTCTGGGAAAGTCACGGAAATTATTACAGTCTTGAGAAAACAAACTAGTGCATATTGCATGGAATGCTATATCCCACAATGTGTTTAACATTTTTTTTTTTTTTGACTTCTTCTTATTTGATCAGACTGCTAAAAACATAAGCAATTTTTACATAAAATTGAATTAAAATTCAAAATAAGCATTTTCATTTTTAAGCTGATAACTTGATGCCACTAACATGCAACATGAAGGGGACCAGCCCTCTTCCGGTTTTCTTTTCTTTTCTCTTCAATGTGTGTTTGCTATGACTTTTTTTTTTTTTTTTTTTGTTTAGTTTATTCCAAAATGTATCAGTATGCAACAAATGAGGCAAAAGAAGACAGAAAATTGCATGTATATGCAACTCAAATAACAAATATACAACTTTCGATACATATAAGTGAAATGAAAGATGATTTGCCAGGACTAATAACTTAAATCTATGGCTCCTCTGGTTGTGTTAAAGTGCTGCAGGTGTCATTTTCAGAGTTAATTTTAGATCTACTCCAAAGTTCCCACTGACACAGCTAATGTTACGTAAGTCATGAACCTGCAGATTTTATAATCATGGATTGTCTGTCTAGAGAAGGGAGCCTTTATATAAAAGCAGATGATTCATTTTACGATTTGACCTCACATTGAACCCACTTCTTCTGCTTAAATCCTAATTTGTGTTAACCAAAGAAACTCCAAAGTAGTGCGACTACACTGTCAGAGTGTTATTGCAGCAGTTTTTAGTGTGTGATGGTCTTGTGTTCATGCATCATAAGTGTCTGTGGTCTTTTTCCCTCGTGCAGAAGTTCCTCTTGCTCGATGAGCTTGCGAAATCCCACGTTCCACTTACTCAGGAGGATAAGAAAGAGGCGTCTGTGGAGATACAGGATCTCATATGCTACTGGGACAAGGTGAGTTCAGTGTAAAAACGGCCCTTGAAAGTACACACACCTTGCCCTGAGTTATAATTTTGGAAATGCAGAACTACAAGCTGCTATAGTGCCCATCAAGTAGCGGAAGTTTTTTCGTAATTTCCTTAGTGAAAAAAGGAAGTGTAGTCTGAATGTCTGGTTTCCATCCCAAAAACATGTTAGCTCAGGCATAGTGTTTTTTTTTTTTTTTTTTTTTTTTTTCTTTCATCTTTTTTCTAAAATTATTCCTCTCTGCACCTACCCTAACCAATAAACACCCATGAGGCATTTTATTTTCCACTTTTTGATTAATTTCAGACTTTTATTGAAAATCAATGCCTTTCCGATCTAAAACGTAATGTAAAAAGGGAGAAGAATGAGTTTGACAAAAGGCGAATTTGAACTCGGGTCAATCGTGTCAAAAAGCCACTGCTTTTACCACTTAAAGGAGAAGTCCACTTCCAGAACAACAATTTACAAATAATTTACTCACCCCCTTGTCATCTAAGATGTTCATGTCTTTCTGTCTTCAGTCGTAAAGAAATTATGGTTTTTGAGGAAAGCATTTCAGGATTTTTCTCCATATAATGGACTTCAATTGTGTTCCTGATTTTGAACTTCCAAAATGTAGTTTAAATGCAGCTTTAAAGGGCTATAAACGATCCCAGCCGAGGAAGAAGGGTCTTATCTAGTGAAACGATCAGTCATTTTTTTCAAAAAATAAGAATTTGTGTATTTTTTAAGCACAAAAGCTCATGTATCATTCACATACATAGTATGTAGCGTAGTGGACGTGCATCCCAAAGCTAGTGCTACACGAGCTTTTGTGCTGAAAAAAGTATACAAATTTTTATTTTTCGAAAAAAAATGACCGTTTCACTAGATAAGACCCTATTTCACTGGAGCTGTTGTTTGTTTTAGGTGTCGTTTTTAATGTTGTCTAGTCCAACCACACATTGGCCAAGCTATGTCCACTTAGTGTAAATAGACACTCCAAAAAATAAATAAATAAATAAGTTCTCTCCTCTCTACTTCACAGACTCTAGATGCGCCAACATTACAAAGCGTATCTTTCGCTGTGAAGCCAGGTCAACTTCTGGCTGTTATTGGTCCTGTGGGAGCTGGAAAGGTCAGTCACAATATTTCCATTCTCTGATTTCAGTTTTTCCAGGTTTGCTGTTTAAAATAGAAGTGATCATGGCAGCTATGAGTGTTACTTACTAATCTTCTCCTCTGTCCTGCAGTCTTCTCTCCTTAGCACTGTTCTGGGGGAGCTTCCAGCAGAAAAGGGTGTGGTAAAGGTCAAAGGTGAGCTGACGTATGCCTCCCAGCAGCCTTGGGTTTTTCCTGGGACCATTCGGAGCAATATACTGTTCGGAAAGGAGCTGCAGCCCCAGCGATATGAGAGGGTCCTCAGAGCCTGCGCGCTCAAAAGGGTGAGACGCATATTAGTTAAATGGATAGTTCACCCAAAAATGAACATTTTGTCATTAATGACTCATGTCGTTCCAAACCCGTAAGACCTTTGTTTATCTTCAGAATGCAAATTAAGATATTTTTGATAAAATCCGAGAGCTTTCTGACCCTGCATAAACAGCAACGCAACTGACATGTTCAAGGCCCAGAAAGGTAGTTAAAATAGGTTAAAATAGCTACAAGAATAATTTTTGTGTGCAAAGAAAACAAAAATAACGACTTTATTCAACAGTTTCTTCTCTTCCGTGTCCGATAGTACATTGGCATATCGCAGATGAGCAAACACTCTAAAAATACGTCTCGCGACAGAGAGGATGACTTGCAATTTTTTGCTGGCCTTACTTATTTGAACCAGAATATACTGACAATGAACTAAGAGATGGATGTTCTACGTTCTATGTCTTTACTACCTTTCTGGGCCCTGAATGTGGTCGTTGGGTTGCTGTCTATCCAGGGTCAGAATGCTCTCGGATTTCATCAAAAATATCTTAAGTTGAGTTCCGAAAATAAACAAAGGTCTTATGGGTTTGGAATGATAAGAAATTGAGTAATTAATGACAGAATTTTCATTTTGGGGTGAACTATCGCTTTAATTCGTCCATCACGCTCCTGCCTTTCTAATCAATTCCATCTAGTTTTATTAAACTATCAGTAAGGGTTTTTTTTTTTTTTTTTTTTTTTTACTTGTTTTAATTAGGGTGGTGAATCAAATTAATTACATGCTCTGATTACTTAATAACAAATGAAGTTCATACTTTTACACTATTGTTTAGAGTAAAAACAGTAATATTGTGAAATGTTATTCCAATTAAAAATGACTGTTTCTATTGTAATATATTTTAAAATGTAATTTATTCCTGTAATGGAAAGCTGAATTTTCAGCATCATTACTCCAGTCTTCAGTGTCACTGAATGATCCTTCAGAAATCATTCTAATATGCTGATTTGGTGCTTAAGAAGCAGTTTTTGCTTCCAAATCTCTTATCAGTTGTGCTGCTTAATATTTTTTTTTTTATGGAAACTGTGATACATTTTTCAGGATTCTATGAAGTATTAAGTTCAAATAACAGCATTTATCAGAAAAAGAAATCTTTTGTGACACAATAAATCCATTTACTGTCACTTTTGATCAATTTAGTGTTTGTTTTTCACTTTAAAACTTAACTGGACATCTTCATAAAACATAAAGCTATAAAACGTTAATTGGACGACTTCACCATCGTAAAGCTCAGGTTATTGTAAGCTTTAGTATACAAATAATATTGTTTTCTGTGTTGTATAGGACATGGAGCTACTTCCTGATGGGGATTTGACTGTGATTGGAGACAGAGGAGCAACACTCAGTGGAGGACAGAAAGCTAGAGTCAACCTGGCCAGGTATCCCAACCTTGTTTTTCGCCTTTATTATGCAAATTTGGTAATGCTAAAACCATTTGCTTTCCTTAATTGATAGATCATTCTGAACAAAAGAAGAGATAAAAAATTATATAATATATATAAAGCATAGTATGTGCTTTCAAAAGACTGCATCTTGGACATGCTGAGGATTTATTTATTATAAGCAATGACATTTCTAATGTGTTATATATGAAATGGAAAAGATTCATCATTTCTAAATGAGCCAACTAGCATATATTTGCTGTTAGGAAGGAATATTTAAGAGCTTATTTTATTGGATTTTGCTACATACCTGTTACTGTCTGTGGGTTTTAGGGCTGTGTATCAGGATGCGGATGTTTACCTATTGGATGATCCATTGAGTGCAGTGGATGCAGAAGTAGGCAGACACCTGTTTGAACAGTAAGTCCACAGTCTTAATCGATCCTGTTATGTTTTACTGTTGCTTGTCATAATGTTCTATTCCATTCATTTGAAAGCTTTTGTTGTTTAGAAACAATCAAGCTCCAAAACTGGCAAAATAAATACAAATTTGTTTAGGAATGACGCATTAAATTAACCAAAAGTACAGTAAATTGTCAAAAGATTACTTTTTCAAATAAATGCACACCTGTTGTCAACATTGATGATAATCAGAATTGTTTTCTAAACATCAAATCACCATATTAGAGTGATTTCTAAAGGATTACGTGACGCTGAAGACTGGAGTAATGATGCTGAAAATTCAGCTTTACATCACAGGAATAAATTGTATTTCAAATATTTTGAAATAGAAACCAGTTGTTTTTAAATTGTAATAATATTTCATATTATTACTGTTTTTTTTCTGTATTTATGATAAAATAAATGATCATTCGGAAAACATTCTAATATGCTGAATTATTATCAATGTTGGAAACGGTTGGAAAAAATTTTTTTTTTTTTTTTGGAACCTGTGATCCTTTTTTCAGGATTCTTTGAATAAAATGAAAAAGAACAGCATTTATTAAAAATTAAAAAAAAATCTGTTGTAACAATATAAGCTACATTTTAAAAATTTGGGGTCAGTAATTTTTTTTTTTTTTTTTTTTTTGAAAGAAATTAATACTTTAATTCAGCAAGGATGTGTTTAATCAATAAAAAAAGTAATAGTAAATCTTATATTGTTAGAAAAGATTTCTATTTTGAAAAAATGCTGTTCTTTTTTACTTTTTATTCATCATTCAAACGTTGATAATCAGCATATTAGAATGATATCTGAAGGATCGTGTGACACTGAAGCCTTGAGTAATGATGCTTAAAATCCAGTTTTGCATCACAGGAATAAATTATATTTTAAAGTATATTAATATATATAAAAAAAAAACATTATTTTAAATTGTAATAATATTTCACAATATTGCTGGGTTTTTGTTTTTTTTTTTAGCATTTTTGATCAAATAAATGCAGCTTTGATGAACCTAAGAGACTTATTTCAAAATGTCAGAAAGTCTTTCAAAAAGACTTTAAAAATCTTTCCAAACCCAGACTGTTGCAGTTTCTTTGCAGTAAGTATTAAGAGAACAAATTGTCCTTCCAGGTGTATTTGTGGTATTCTCAAGGACAAGCCCAGGATCTTGGTTACTCACCAGCTGCAGTACCTGAAGGCTGCAAATCAGATCCTGGTTTTGAAGGAGGTAAGACACCAGTCAATCTGCATTCACCTGTGAATAAATAAGCCAAAATTAACTCATGTTGACTCTCTCAGGGGCACATGGTGGCATGTGGCACGTACTCGGAGCTGCAGCGATCAGGAGTGGATTTCACCTCTTTGCTGAAGAAGGATGAGGAAGAGGAGGGTGAAAAAGGAGAAGCTCCTCGCTCCCCCCGCAGCCGCACACTCTCCCAGAACTCTGTCCGTTCGCACACTTCATCTATTCTGTCTGTTAAAGATGACTCAGATCAGCTGCCGGTAGGTGTGATGTTGAATTCCCTACCACACGGTGGTATTGTAAGGAACAGTATAAAAAAATTACTGGCCCTCTTGTGAACTTCAGTCATGTTTACAGTACAGATAGGTCAGTAGCTCCATCTAGTGGAAGGATGGGATGTTACTTACTGTCTGATCATAAAGAGACATTAGCAGTGTTATGGAAAGTTACTTTTAAAAGTAATGCATTACAATTTTGCATTACTCCCTGAAAAAGTAACTAACTAATGCACTACATTACTTTTGCGTTTCTTTTTAAATCTGGGCAGGGCTTGTTTCTTTGTTTTTAATATAAAACAATTCTAATGTAAAAGCCCTTTTACACCAAAAGTGAAATTAATTCACCTCAGGCTGAAAGAAAAGTACATTTACACAAGAGATCACTCTTCAGCTATTAAAAAAAATGATGCACAAATGTTAGTTTATTTAAAGTAATTTTTGCTTATTAGTATGGTTGACTTGCATCATCGAAGGTCAGCAGCAAAGACACTGGTTAATAAAATGGGATTCAATACATAAAGGATATTTGTTTTATTTAACATATTTAATTATTGCAGGTTTGCGTCATGTTCTGAGTTTGTATTTCGCTGTTTTTATTCGTTTTGAGGAATACTGAATCTGTTTTTTGTGAATGAGATTACAGTAACATCATGTTTACTCCCAATTTCCCGACAGGAGACTTGTCAATCAGTAAATGGGGAAAACTCAGTAACTCAGATATTTTCTTAGAAATTCAAAAGTAATGCGTTACTTTACTAGTTACTTGAAAAAAGTAATATTATTACGTAACTCGTGTTACTTGTAATGCGTTACCCCAACACTGGACATTAGTGAAAGAATCAAATTGTTTCTTCTCATGGGCAGGCAGAGCCTGTGCATACCGTGGCCGAAGAGACGCGTTTAGAGGGGACCATCGGCCTTCACATGTACTGGAAATACTTTAAAGCTGGAGCCAACGTCATTATGCTGATTTTACTTGTTCTCCTCAACTTGCTTGCACAGGTATACGACACAGCAGTGTTATACACTAAAAGACCTCTATCTAGTAGTCAGAGATTCATGCTAATGCTGTTTTCTGCTCTGTAGACTTTTTATATTCTTCAGGACTGGTGGCTTTCATACTGGTGAGTGATCTCTAATATTAATATCTGTGCAGCTAAGCTTTTATTTTTAAGTACATGGAATGACTGTAAATGCATTTTCAATTTCATTTTCTCAATATACGTAATGCAGTTTGGGGTCAGGGTGATATTATTTTTTTTTTTTTTTAACATTCTATTCATCAGATCATCCAGGAAAACGTATCACAGTTTCTTGAGCAGCAAATCAGCATATTAGAATGATTTCTGAAGGATCATGTGACCCTGAAGACTGGAGTAATGATGCTCAAAATTCAGCTTTGCGTCACAGAAATAAATTACATTTTAAAATATATTCAAATTGAAAATAGTGATTTTAAATTGGAATAATATTACTATTTTTACTGTATTTTGGATTCATTAAATGCAGCCTTGGTGAGCATACACTACTGTTCAAAAGTCTGGGATCAGTACAATTTTTAATGTTTTTTTAAGTAAGTTTCTTATGCTCATCACAGCTGCATTTATTTGATCAAAATTACAGAAAAAAAAAATAATATTGTAAAATATTATTACAATGTAAAATAACTTTTTTTTTTTTTTAAATATACATTAAAATACAATTTATGCCTGTGATCAAAGCTGAATTTTGAGCATTATTACTCCAGTCTTCAGTGTCACATGATCCTTCAGAAAATCATTCTAATAAGCTGATTTATTTTCAATGTTAGAAACAGTTGTGCTGCCTAATATTTTTTTGGAACCTGTGATACATTTTTCAGAATTCTTTGAATAAAAAGTTAAAAAGAACCACATTTATTTCAAATAAAAAACTTTTGTAACAATATAGACTACACTTTAAAAATTTGGGGTCAGTAAATATTTATTCTTTCTTTTTTTGAAAAATTGGCAAGCAAGGATGTGTTAAATTGATAAAAAGTGATAGTAAAGACTGATATTGTTAGAAATTATTTCTATTTTGAATAAATGCTGTTCTTTTTTAGTTTTATTCATCATTCAAACATTAATAATAATAAATCAGCTTATTAGAATGATTTCTGAAGGATCATGTGACACTGAAGACTTGAATAATGATGCTCAAAATTCATCTTTTACATCACAGGAATAAATTATATTTTGAAGTATTTTAATATAGAAAACCATTATTTTAAATTGTCATAATATTTCACAATATTGCTGTTTTTTTCAGCATTTTTACTAAATAAATGCAGCTTTGATGAGCCTAAGAGACTTGAACAGAACTTGTTTGAACAGTTGTGTGTGTGTTTGTATATATATATATATATATATATATATATATATATATATATATATATATATATATATATATATATATATATATACACAAACACAATTTTTTTTTTATTAAATTGTTATATATATACATATTCATTAAATTATATATCTTTTTTTTTTTTCCACATTGTTTCAATTAAAGGTCTTGTTTTATGTCTTGTTCACTCTAAAAATGCTTAAATATATCTATAAATTTAAATGTAACAATTAAGATAATTTAAGCAAAAATTGAAAATTACACTGAGCATTATAATACAAGAAGTACAGTAAGTGCGTCTTATTTGATCAACCTAAATAGTGCTTAGATGGACAGTACAGAATGTACATGATGTTTACCAGCTCCCGCAATGTCATTATGTCATGATCAACAGGGCCACAGAGCAGGAGAAGCTGGACTCTAACGTCAATTCAACCATCGGCACAAATGGCAGTATCACCATTAACAAGACTCAAGAGCTCAACCTGGATTTCTATCTTGGCATCTATGCAGGTATGCTCATGCTCGAAAGTCAGCAAAAGTTAAAATGTAGACATGTTGCATGTATCTGCCAGTGGTAATGGAGATTTGTGTATCCGTGTTCATCAGGCTTAACAGGCGCCACCATCATCTTTGGCTTCATGCGTGGTCTGATTATGTTTAATGCTCTGGTGAGCTCAGCGGAGACGTTACACAACCGCATGTTCAACAGCATCCTGAGAACCCCGGTCCGCTTCTTTGACATCAACCCCATTGGTGAGTACAAAAATACAAATGACTGTTCCTGTATTCATTTTGTCAAGCTAGTTTGGAAGGCAGTGTTGGAACTGACCAACAGAGGGCAGCATATTCTGTGAGATATCTTAATGGCAATTTTTCTATCCTGTAAAACCTCGGCTGATGCGCACTTACTACCAGAGGAGAGGAAATTTCTTGCTGTACTTGTCAACAAACAGAATCCCTCATACATAAACTCATTAAAGTCTGTCAATATTGGCCTCTTGCAAGTACCGTAGTAAAGTGACAGGAGGGCCTTGGTACTTTGAAGTTTTCATGGAGTCGTATCTGTATTTTCAATCTTTATAAACTAAATTTATACACAACATAGTTGTTACCATGTTCGAAAACCCTGAAAGTACCATGGTACAAAGCATGTTATTTCCATGGTATGTTTTGCTTCTTATTTGTCAGTGTCTTGTGTTTTCCCTTCATAAGGATTGCTGTTAATAAACATCATTGACCTTCTATATACACTGACCAAATATTTCCTTAATTTAGTGCTTATGAGTAACTGTTGTTACTGGAAAGCGTCAGCTTTGACTGTTTTGAAGTGATTTCCAGATGTCCTCAGTGGAGGAGCTCATAGTAAATGAAAGTGGACTGGTGTGTTTCAATGATGTTTACCCTAGATTTCAGTGTTTACTCTGGAGTGTTGAGTCAACGGCAGAGTTTGAGGCCTTTGCTCATGCAGGGATGTATATTGGCTGTGTTAAGCGTGAAGTGTTTGGATTGAAGTGCAGGTGTGTGTAAAAGTCCAAGCTGTTTTGTCTTCCGTGTTCCTCTTGTGTTTATCTCTGGAAAATGATGCTCCAGATTGATAAGTCATGAAGCATTATTAGGACAGTCTGAGCTGTGGCCTTTTATGATGTGTGTTTTGTTTGTTTGTTTGTTTATTTGCTTATTTGCATATTAGACCTATATAGATTCTGTCAAAACTTTGGACACACAGTTTGTTAGTATGTTTGTTTCTTTTCCAGCTGAACAAGTCTAAACTTTTGATGGTGTCTTCAAAGCATATCACCAAAAATGTACTTTACATTAAAATTAAATACATTAATTATTCAAGATTGTATTATATGTTTATTAAAAAATTATTTGAAGATACTATCAACACTTTGGACTATCAACACTGTTTATGTTTATTTATTTTTAATTTAAGATTTATTTTATTTCATTTTATTTTATTTTACCCCCAGTGAAGAAAGTCCAGAGTTTTAGTGGTATCTTCAAATAATAATAATAATAATAATAATAATAATAAATTATTATTATTATTATTATTATTATTATTGTATTTATATAAATAGATATATAATAAAGTTATGAATCTTCAAATAATCTCTCCAAATAATAATAATAATTTAATAATTATGTTTATATAAATAGATATAAAATAAAAAATAGAAATATACTTTTTCTAAAGATTTATTATTTCATCTAATTAATGCAAAGATTATTTGGAGATGCAATCAAAATGTGTTTTATTTAATTTTCCCCTGTGAAGAAGGTCCAGAGTTTCATGGTATCTTCAAATAATCTCTCCAAATAATAATAATATAATTTATATATATATATATATATATATATATATATATATATATATATATATATATATATATATATATATGATATATGAATTTTCCAAAGCTTTTAATGAAAAGGTTATTATTTGGAGATACCATCAAAATTTATTTTTTTTTATTTCATTTTATTTCCCCTCTGTGGAGAAAGTCTGGAGTTTTGGTCGTATCTCCAAATAATAATAATTAAAATGTAATATTTATATTTATAGAAATAGATATAAAATGAAAACACTACAATATTAATCTAATAATTAATAATTATTTGGAGATACTATCGACACTTTGGACTTGCTATTTATATTTATTTGTTTTTAATTTTATTTTTGTTTTATTTAAGATTTATTTTATTTCATTTTATTTTATTTTTCCTCCAGTGGAAAACGTCCGGAGTTTTGATGGTATCTTCAAATAATAATAATAATAATAATAATAATAATATTATTATTATTATTATTATTGTTGTTGTTGTTGTTGTTGTTGTTGTATTTATATAAATAGATATAAAATAAAAATATGAATCTTCAAATAATCTCTCCAAATAATAATAATAATAATAATAATAATAATAATAAATTAATAATTATGTTTATATAAATAGATATAAAATTAAAAATAGAAACATAAATTTTCCAAAGTTTTGTAATTTAATCTAATTAATGAAATGATTATTATTTGGAGATGCCATCAAAATGTATTTTATTTTATTTTTTTTTCCCTTGTGAAGAAAGTCCAGAGTTTTGGTGGTATCTTATAGAATATATATAAATAATTTATATTATAATATTTATATAATTATATATTATAATTTATCTTATATATTAATAATTTATAGATAAATAATCTCTCCAAATAATAATAATAATAATTAAAATTTAATATTTATATTTATATAAATAGATACAAAGTTTTATTATCTAATTAATGAAAAGCATAAATAGATTAATAATAATTTTCCAAAGTTATATTATATAATTTATATTAGATTATATACCCCCAGTGGAGAAAGTCCAGAGTTTTGGTGGTATCTTAAAATAATATATCCTAATAATAATAATAATAATAATAATAATAATAATAGAAATGTAATAAGTATATTTATATAAATAGTTATGGTAAAAAAAATAAATAAAAAAATATGAATTATCCTATTTTTTTATCACTAATGAAAAGGTTATTATTTGGAGACCATCAAAATGTTTATTATATTATATTATGTTATGTTATATTATAGGCCTGATAATACTGGTCATTATTTGAACGTGCAGGACAAAGTCAGCTTATATGACCAGTGTAATAGTTTCTTCTCACCTCCTAAAGAGCAAACATAGAGCTGGATTCTGTGTCACTGAGGGCTGCTTATCGGGGTGTTGCTATTGATAACATGAGCAAAAGAGCATTTACAAGTCTCAAAAGTCTAATAGATAGTTTTATGGCTGTTGAAGAGTCAGTTGGAGCCCTTTTTCACGGTACTGTTATCAGCAGCGCACCCACCAGACACAATTACAGCGGGAGGCACTCATAGAAATCACATACTTGGTGGAAACTTTTATGGCTGAAATAAGCTTGTGATGTGGATTAGTTGACACGACTACTGTATCCTGTGTCTCTGCGCTTTAGCCTTTTTCATCGGTAATCTATGGTCTCTAGTAATAAAGTATAGTTAACAGTAGTGTGTGTTTATAATGTCTGACAGTTCTTTGGGACTTGTAATCTTGATTAGCCATAAACATTTCTGGCAAATGACAAGCAGATATCCAGCATGGTCGTTTTTGATTGAGTTCTCCTTTGTTTGCATTATTTGTGTTTAATCTGCTATTTATTATCCTCCTAGTCACTCAAATAATGGGTTAAAGGCCTTTATGGGCAGAATTTATCATAACCAGTTAGATAAGAAGTAAATGGTAATATGGGGTTGTTATTGATAAAATAATGCAACAGAAAATTTTGCATATCATGTCACTGTCAGCATATCAAGCTTGTTTTTTTTAATTAGTGATTCTTTCATTATTACTACTAAATAAGAGTGTCCAAGATAAATAAATAAAATATTAAAGAGAAATATTAAAACTAATTTGGTGTCTAGTTAAAATGTACTCTTTCTATTCATGTTGGTTTCATATGGTTTTGAAAAACTGTTATACAATTTTCTAGAAAAGTGTCAATTTTACTCTGAAGATGTGCTTTAACGAATACTCTAACTCAGACATGCTAACGGATTTTCTAGAATAAATTAGTGTAATAAATATTTTCAAAAATGTAATAATTTTTCACATTTATTTTTTTTTATTATTATTTATTTATTTATTTATAATTTTATTATTATTGTTTTTATTATTATCTGTAAAACAGATTTGTTTTATGAAATATCATGATTAAAAGGGTCAGCTTATTTTCAGAGACGTGTTGACTTATTTCCTTTTTTATTTATTTATTTAGTTATTTTTTGCATGTTTCTGCATGTTTGGTTTTTTTTGTGTGTGTGTGTGTGAAAATCCTATTTCATTTAATTTCATTTAATTTCATTTCCCCAGTAGAGCAAGTTCCGAGTTTTGGTGGTATCTTCAAATAATCTTTCCTAGAAATAATAACAATAATAATAATAATTTAATGTATTTATATAAGTATATATAAAATTACAAAAGAATATATGAATTATCCAAAGCTGTATTACATAATTAATGAAGAGCATAGCATTTTATTAAATATCATGTTGAAAAAGATCAGTTTATTTTTCAGAGACTTGTTGGCTTTTATTTATTTATTTTATGTATTAATTACTTATATTTATGTATTTTTTATTTTATTTTAATTTATTTTTTAGTAGTGTAATAATTATTTTAAATAGCGAAGGAAGTCCAGAGTTTTGGTGGTATCTTCCAATATTTATCTCAAAATAATAATAATAATAATAATAATAATAATAATTTGATAATTATATTTATATAAATATATCCAAAAATATAAATATAAATATTAATTATCCAAAGTTTTATTTTACAATTAACAACAAGCTTATAATTTTATTAAATATCATGAATAAAAAGGTCTATTTTTTTAGAGACTTGTTGACTTTTATTAATTATTGAATTCATTAATTAGCTTTTTTATTTACTTATTTATATATTTATGTGTATATATATATATATATATATATATAATTCATTTAATTTTTTTGCACGTTGGTTGCACCACGTGGCTTTGATTTTACAAAGGCTTCGCACCGTCCTGTCTAGTTAAATTGTTTAAGATGGCAATCTCTATATTTTGTTCTCTAAATGGCTTTTCCCTTGTCATTTCAGGAAGAATCCTCAACCGGTTCTCCAAAGACATCGGCCACCTTGATTCCTTACTTCCGTGGACGTTTGTGGATTTTATCCAGGTATGTTTTGTGGTGCACTGTCTGTTAAACACCACATTATATGCACTTGCTGACGTGGCTGTATTAGAACACCCATCACTTGTGGCCATATGCATTATTCGCTCTGGTAAACCAAGTGTTGTGGACCAACAACATATTGTGGCTTTTTCCCTGGCAAATGACAATGTGGTCAATACGTGGGTGACAGGCGTCACTTTATGTGCTCAGAGCGCCATTGTCTGAAACTTGACAGACTGAGTGGAAGTACAATAGTCTTTCATTTAAGGAGCTTTTCATTGTGTGGGGAGGCAGAATCCTCCTTGTTCTCTCTTAGGATGAGAAAACACTGCAGTCACTTTGCCTTTCCCACAGTCCTCTCTCACTATTGGTTCCTTTTAGTGTGGCAGCAAAGTCAGCATGCATTGTTAAATACTTTCTAAACAATAGCATACTACTATTCTGCTTGTACTGTTTGTCCAGTATTAGTGCCTGCAAGTCAAAACAATCGTACTTACAAGATAAACGCCAGTATGTAATTTAAGGAATCATGGAGGAAGTTAATATAATTTGCGCTTTTTCTCACATTAGTGCTACTTGTGTTTAGTGAAAGTTGAGATGGAGGAAACATTGCCCAACGTGTTCATTTTTATTTGGAGTAAAATCACTTAAACACATGTCACGTCACATTGTGATTACAGCTTCTGAATCTGCAAATAGCCAATTCCCAGAAGTATTACAGAAAAGATATATTGTGTGCAGGATTATGACTTGCTACCTGTACATTTGCCAAGTGTGCAGTTTACGCCAGTAGCTCTTAAACTTCTTGACTTGATGTACAGTAGAAGTCAAAAGTTTACACCCCCCTTTCAGAATCTTTGAAAATGTTAATTATTTTACCAAAATAAGAGTAATCATACAAAATGCTTGTTATTGTTTATTTAGTACTGACCTGAATAAGATATTTCACATAAAAGATGTTTACATATAGTCCACAAGAGAAAATAATAGTTGAATTCATAAAAATGACCCTGTTCAAAAGTTTACATACACTTGGTTCTTAATACTGTGTTGTTACCTGAATGACCCACAGAGTTTTTTGTTTCTTTAGTGATAGTTGTTCATGAGTCCCTTGTTTGTCCTGAACAGTTAAACTGCCCGCTGTTCTTCAGAAAAATCCTTCAGGTCCCACAAATTCTTTAGTTTTCCAGCATTTGTATATATTTGAACCCTTTTCAATAATGACTGTATGATTTTCAGATCCATCTTTTTACACTAAAGGACAACTGAGGGACTCATATTCAACTATTACAGTAGGTTCAAACGCTCACTGATGCTCCAGAAGGAAAAACGATGCATTAAGAGCCGGGGGTGAAAACTTTTGAACATAATGGAGATGTGTACATTTTTCTTATTTTGCCTAAATATCATATTTCTTCATTTAGTACTGCCCTTCAGAGGCTACATAAGATATATGTTTCCCAGAAGACAAAATAAGTTACATTTACCCTGATCTTTCAATTCAAAAATTTTTCACCCCCCTGCTCTTAATGCATTGTGTTTGCTTCCAAAGCATCAGTGAGCTTTTGAACCTTCTGTAATAGTTGCATATGAGTCCCTCAGTTGTCCTCAGCGTGAAAAGATGGATTTCAAAATCATACAGTCATAGTTGGAAAGGGTTCAAATACACAAAAATGGTGAGAATTTGTGGGAGCTGAAGGATTTTTCTGAAGAACAGCAGGCAGTTTAACCATTCAGGACAAACAAGAAACTCACGAACAACTATCACTAAACAAAAAAGCACAGCTGTGGATCATTCAGGTAACAACACAGTATTAAGAATAAAGCGTATGAAAACTTTTGAACAGGGTAATTTTTAAAAATTCAACTATTATTTTCTCTTGTGGACTATATGTAAATATCTTTTATTTGAAATATCTTATTCAGGTTGGTACTAAATAAACAATAACATGCATTTTGCATGATCCCTCTTGTTAAAATAATTATCATTTTGCTGATTCTGAAAGGGGGATGTAAACTTTTGACTTTGACTGTAGTATATATATAGTTTTATTTCCAAGATGGTGACTGGATGCTGCTATAAATTAAAAATGCAGCATATGTGTACAGTTACAGATGGTATTTCTACAAAGAATGTATCCATTCTGAATGTGACCATGCTGAGGAAGCGACCAAAGCAGTTTCTTGAAAAGACAGGAGAGAGATCTTACTGTGATGTTATTGAGGTTCTTTTACATACCGAGTCCCAAACTCACAAGCATAGTAATGCTATTGTCAGTTTCTGGTTTCTGTTCGCCATAGTCTGTGGTCATTCCAACACTAAACTTAAGTTGTTAACACAGTTAAGGATAAGAGTAGGGGATTATGGGTAATTTGAATGAGATCTTGCTCTGAAAGTGTCAAGTCATGCTGTCACTGCAGCCTGACTGTTTTTCCTTCCGTTTTCTTAGATAAATGTTTGTGGTTAAAAAATGAGCAACCAAAACCACAAAGTGCTTTAATGACCCAGTAGTCAACCACCGTGACGCAGTGTTTCTACAGCTCACTTCTCACCTAAAACTCAATTAGGGCTGCAGAATGATTAGTCACGATTAATCGATTCAAAATAAAAGTTTATGCTTATATACTATGTGTGTGTGTACGGTGTATATTTATTATGTGTAAACATAATACACACATACAAGCATATATATTTAGGAAAAATGTTAGATTTATATGTAAAATATTTATATTTGTATATAATATAAATTATATACAAGTGTTTACATACAAATACATACAATACATAAAAATATTTTTTTAAATGTATACATATGTGTGTTAGGGGTGTAACGATACATGTGTTTGTACCGAACCGTCACGGTACGGGCATCTTTGTTCGGTGCATAAGCCCTTACAACGAATACAGACAATTCACCCTCAATCCAGAAGGGGGCGCCAGTAATGCAACGCTGTTTGATAACTGACAGCAGAAGAACAGTGAATGCCAGGAGTTGCGCACTTGAAAACAAAGCCCACTAGACAGTGATCATGTGCTGATTCTGAACGCGTCTCTCACTGACAAAGGAGTACAACGTTACTTTAAAGGCTTGTGCACTCAACTGTGCGAAATGGAGCTTTGTGCTTTTGTATCCTAGCTTTCTCATTCGACACAAATCCAAATATTCCATAATATTTTCATATTTATGATGTATCCAAATGCTAAACTATTATTTATTATGTAAATTATAGGCTTTGTACTTCAGTCGCGTTCTAACGGTGACTCACTGACGCGGGCGCGCTGATGTTTGGTTCACTGTGTACAAAGTACAAACTGCGCTGTCAAGTTAGCAATGTTATGTTTTGTGTTTGTGTGCGCCGGCGGGATTACTTAAACTTTCCTCATACCAGCAAAATCAACCTAAACAAAAAACAAATATGATGTCGCTTTCTGCCATTTGAATTTACTTTCTGTCACAAAACTGAACTGAAACTCAGCAAATATAGGCTACGTTATGTGTCGCACTGTTTTTCCCCCTTGTCTAACAGTTAACTAAATTAAATACATGTTAAGTATTTATTCCTTGTATGTATACAGTAGTCAACATTTGAAGTAGATCAAAAAAAGTTGATCAAAGTTGTCATAAGGCAAGAACGGGTATTGTTTTGGTTTTAGGACAACTTTGATCCACTTCAGATGTTGACTACTGTATATGTACTGCATTTTTATAGCCTATATATGACATTATAATTTGATTATAATATTTAGTATTTTCACATGTAGGTGGAAAAGATTGTAATTTGTATTACTGTCGGTTTAAAATAAATGAAAAGAAATCTAGCATAGTAGATTTGTTTTTGAACCGTGAACCCCGACCCGAGGTACGTACAAAACCTCTGTGTACTGTTACCCCCCTGATGTGTTCGTATTTATATATACATAATAAATTACACAGTACACACACATATAGTATGTAAGCATAAACTTTTATTTTGAATCAATTAATCGTGACTAATTGTTTTGCAGCCCGAAACACAATTAATTTTACCATTTGTTTCTTTTAATACATGGATTTATTTTTACTTTAAATTAAAGAAGTCTGCTTCCAAAATAAAGATTCACATATAATGTACTCATCCTCTTGTCATCCAAGATGTTCATGTCTTTCTTTCTTCAGTCATAAAGAAATTATGTTTTTTGAGGAAAACATTTCTGCATTTTTCTCCATATAATGGACTGTTATGGTGCCCCGATTTTTAAACTTCCAAAAGGCAGATTTAATGCGGCTTCAAACGATCCCAAATCCAGTTGTAAACGATCCCAGCCGAGGAAAAAGGGTCTTATCTAGCAAAACGATCGGTTATTTTCATTAAAAAAAATGCAATTTAAAAACTTTTTAATCTCAAACTGTCTTTCTCTCTCTGAACTCTGTGTATTCTGGCTCAAGACAGTTAGGGTATGATGAAAAACTCCAATCGTATTTTCTCCCTCAACTTCAAAAATCATTTCAAAGTCATCCTGCATCGCTGCAGAAGTACCGACCCAGTCTTTGCAAAGTGAACATGCAAAGAAGATCAAACATCCTTAACAAAAAAGGTAAAACAACGATACAGGATGATTTCAAAGTTGAGGGAGAGCATGAGATGGGAGTTTTTCAACATACTCTAACTGTCATGAACCAGAACAAAAACAGTTCAGGCAGAGTAAGACAAGACGAGTGTTTGAGATTAAAAAGTATATAAATTGTATTATTTTTATTAAAATAACCAATCGTTTCACTAGATAAGACCCTTCTTTCTCGGCTGGGATCGTTTACAACCACATTTGGGATCTTTTGAAGCCGCATTTAAACTGCAATTTGGAAGTTCAAAATCGGGGGACCATATCAGTCCATTATATGGAGAAAAATGCTGAAATGTTTTTCTCAAAAAACACAATTTCTTACGACTGAAGAAAGAAAGACATGAACATCTTGGATGACAAGGGGGTGAGTACATTATATGTAAATCTTTGTTTTGAAAGTGGACTTCTCCTTTAATTACATGTTTCTCTAATTACATGCTTTCTTTCACTTACAGGTGTTTCTACAAATCATTGGAGTCATTGCTGTGGCGTCTTCCGTCATCCCTTGGATTCTGATTCCTGTGCTTCCTCTGTTGATCGCCTTCCTGTTTCTACGCCGCTACTTCCTGCGGACATCACGAGATGTCAAGCGCATTGAATCCACTAGTAAGTGTCTCCAATTTTCTCCTGTCAAATCTGAGAATAATATTGTCTTTAGTAATGTTTCTTCAGAGATTTATTGTTGTGTTGATAACTGTGTATTTGCGTTCTTACAGCTCGAAGTCCTGTATTCTCCCATCTGTCATCTTCACTACAAGGCCTCTGGACCATTCGTGCCTTTAAAGCTGAGGAAAGGTTTCAGCAAGCGTTTGATGCCCATCAGGATCTGCACTCAGGTCAGTAAAGGAGTCGGTCACTTGCAGGACTCAGATTAGCTGTTGATTTTAAAAATGTGTTGTTTAAAATATTATGTTTGCTCCTCCAGAGGCCTGGTTCCTGTTCTTGACCACTTCACGCT
Source organism: Cirrhinus mrigala (assembly GCA_036247105.1). NCBI lineage: Eukaryota > Metazoa > Chordata > Actinopteri > Cypriniformes > Cyprinidae > Cirrhinus > Cirrhinus mrigala. Next base: position 6,043,534 of record CM070012.1, read on the forward strand.
GGTTTGCAGTGCGCCTGGATGGAATGTGTTCGGTGTTTGTGACCATCACAGCCTTCGGATGTCTTCTTCTTAAAGACAGTGAGATATCCACAGTGTACACTAATAACAAAAACACAATGCTTAAGGACCGTTTGTAGTGACTGTGCTGAATCCTGAGTACTGGGACAACACAGGCTGAACAGCTTGGAGAGAAATATTATAAATATTATACATTTCTTCATATCTGACAAATAAGCTGTTAAATCAAAAATGTTTTTAAAATTAATTTTAAATAATTCAAAAACATGTGTACAAAAGTTTGCGATCAGTAAGAGTTGTAATATTTTTAAAGAAGTCTCTTATGCTCATCAAGGCTGCGTTTATTTGATCAAAAATACAGAAAAAACAGTAATATTGTGAAATGTATTACAATATAAAATTATATTTTCTATTTTAATATGCTCTCTTTATTCCTGTGATGCAAAGCTGAATTTTCATTAGCCATTTTTCCAGTCTTAAGGGTCACATGATCCTTCAGAAATTGTTCTAATATGCTGATTTATTATTAGAATTTTATATATATATATAAATATTAGAATTTTTTTTGGAACCTGTGATTCTTTTTTTTTTTTTTTTTTTTTTTTTTTTTTTTTTTCAGGTCTCCTCGATGAATAAAAAATGAAAAGAACAGCATTTATTCAAAATATAAATATTTTCTAACAATACAAGTCTTTGCTTTGACTTTTTTATTAATGTAACACATCCTTGCTGAATAAAAGTATTAATTTCTTTAAAAAAAAAAAAAAAATTACTGACCCCCAAATTTTAAACAGTAGTGTATATTGTTATATTTTAAATAAATGCTGTTCTTTTTAACTTTTTGCTCATCAAAGAATCCTTAAAAAAGTATGACAAAATACAAAATATTAAGCAGCACAACTGTTTCCAGCACTGATAATAAATCAGCATATTAAAATGATTTCTGAAGGATCATGTGACACTAAAGACTGGAGTAATGATGCTGAAATTTTAATGTATATTAAAACAGAAAAACGTTATTTTACATCGGAATAATATTTCACAATATTATATTTTTTCTGTATTTTTTATCAAATAAACTCAGCCTTGATGAGCATAAGAAACCGCTTTAAAAAACATTAAAAATCCTACTGCTCCCAAACTTTTGAATGGCAGTGTATATGTATACACTATGATTTAAAAAATTGGGCATGTCAGTTTTGTATTTTTGTTCATACTTTTATTCAACAAACACACATTAAATTGATCAGAAAAGAAAAGACATGAAAAAAACATGTTGAAATGTTACAAAAGACTTATATTTTAAATAAATGCCACTATTTTTATTTTTCTATTCGTCTCAAAATCCTGACTTTTAAACTGTAGTGTATGCATAGGTTCATACATTATTTTATTTTTCTTAAGTATAATGTAATTGCTTCTACATGAAGTCATAATGTCATACTTTTGAAACAATTTAAAAAGAAAATAAAATGACATCATGCATTTGGGTTTTGTAAATATCTCTGACTGTATGAAAGTGAATATTTTGAAGGTGTAATATGGGACGTTCCATGTTTCAAGAAATAATTGTCTGTGATTGCCACTTTGTCAACTTTGAAAACTGAAAATGAACAAATCCCTGTTTCAGATCCACTGGGATCAGTGGGAACGTCCTTATAGGAGCTTTAGATCATCTTTGTTTCAAATCCATATACTCATGCCAGTTAAGTCTCTTTTTTGAGAACATTGATCATGTCTGGTTCTCACAGGTATGAAGGCGGGAGATGTGGGATTGGCCTTGTCTTATGCAGTCACTCTAATGGGAATGTTCCAGTGGGGCGTTAGACAGAGTGCTGAGGTGGAGAACATGGTAAGAACCTAATATTAAAAAAATTTTATGCAATTTGAAATAACTGCTTTCTTGCTGCCTATATACAGTTGAGGTCAAAAGTTTACATCCCCCTTTCAGAATCTGTGAAATGTTAATTATTTAAACAAAATAAAAGGGGTCATACAAAATGCACATTATTGTTCATTTAGTGCTGATTTGAATAAGATATTTCACATAAAAGATGTTTACGTATAGTCCACAAGAGAAAATAATAGTTGAATTTATAAAATTTATAAAATGTTGAATTTATAAAAGTTTACATACACTTAATTCTTAATACTGTGTTGTTACCTGAATGATCCACAGCTGTGTTTATTTGTTTAGTAATAGTTGTTCATGAGTCCCTTGTTTGTCCTGAAAAGTTAAACTGCCCACTGTTCTTTACAAAAATCCTTCAGGTCCCACAAATTCTTTGATTTTCAGCATTTTTGTGTATTTCAACCCTTTCCAATGGCTGTATGATTTTGAGATCCATCTTTTCACACTGAAGACAACTGAGGGACTCATATTCAGCTATTACAGGTTCAAACACTCACTGATGCTCCAAAAGGAAAAACCATGCATTAAGAGCTGGGGGTGAAAACTTTTGAATTTGAAGATCAGGCTAAATTTAACTTATTTTGTCTTCTGGGAAACATTGTAAGTATCTTCTGTAGCCTCTGAAAGGTAGTACTAAATGAAAAAATATGATATTTAGGCAAAATAAGAAAAGCGTACAAATCTTCATTCTGTGCAAAAGTTAATGCATTGTTTTTCCTTTTAGAGCATCAATGAGCGTTTGAACCTTCTGTAATAGTTGCATATTAGTCCCTCAGTTGTCCTTAGTGTGAAAATATGGATCTGAAAATCATCCAGTCATTGTTGGAAAGGGTTCAAATACAAAAAAATCCAAAGAATTTGTGGGACCTAAAGGATTTTTCTAAAGAACAGCAGGCAGTTTAACTGTTCAGGACAAACAAGGGACTTGTGAACAACTATCACTAAACAAAAAAAAAAAAAAAACACAGTTGTGGATCATTCAGGTAACAAACACAGTATTAAGAATTAAATGTATGTAAACTTTTGAACAGGATCATTTTTATAAATTCAAAAATAATAATGTGAAATATCTTCTTCAGGTCAGTGCTAAATAAACAAAAACATCCATTGTGCATGATCCCTTTTATTTTGATAAAATAATTAACATTTTGCAGATTCTGAAAGGGGGATGTAAACTTTTGACCTCAACTGTAGAGCGTTTCTTCTTAATTCTTAAATTTTTAAATTGATTTGCTTCTAGATGACGTCAGTGGAAAGAGTTGTTGAATACACAGAGCTCGAAAGCGAAGCACCTTGGGAAACCGAGAAACGCCCCCCTCCCGACTGGCCGAATCGGGGCTTGATAACCTTCGACAGGGTCAACTTTTCCTACAGTTCTGATGGACCCGTCATCCTCAAGAACCTCTCGGCCATGTTCAGACCCAGAGAGAAGGTGAGTCCAGCGTGGCAGCTCCAGAGCAGCATGTGTGTCTGTCAGGACACGTGTAATGATGTTTTCTGTGTTGCATTGATCAGGTTGGAATCGTTGGACGGACCGGTGCAGGGAAAAGCTCCCTGATTTCAGCTCTATTCCGCCTGACGGAGCCAGAGGGTAAAATCTTAGTGGATGGAGTGTTGACCTCAGAGATCGGCCTGCACGACCTCCGCCAGAAGATGTCCATCATCCCGCAAGATCCAGTGCTATTTACAGGAACCATGAGGAAGAACCTGGACCCCTTCAGCCAGCATTCAGACCTTGACTTATGGAACGCTCTAGAAGAGGTGAACATACACTCACACACTGTAATAGAGGGCCAAAACCCAGAAATGAGCATTTTACTGCTGTCAGTTCCATCATCCTGAAGTCAGTGAGTTTTTGGTTAAATGTCTGAAAGGAGGTCTGTGGTTAATACATGCTCAATGCATTTCATATTTTATTCTACGTCATAAAATACATTAGTAAATCCACATTTTTTTAAGCTTTTACTTGTCTTGGTTGTTGCTGTAAGAAGTGTCTAAATGGGCCTACAGAGGCTGTCTGGGATTTTAAATGTCATCACAAGTATTGTGACTTTCAGATCTTGTTTAAACATGATCATGAATCTGTTTTCTGATGTGAACTTTCCCCCAAATTGATGTTATGATTATAGACGTAATACATTAAGCGATCTCAAAGTCCAGCTCTTTAAGTGAATCTGTGCTTTGTTTGCACAAAGGTCCAGCTGAAGGCTGCTGTGGAGGAGTTGCCTGGCAAACTGGAGACTGAACTGGCTGAGTCTGGATCAAACTTCAGCGTGGGTCAGCGGCAGCTCGTCTGTCTAGCTCGGGCTATTTTAAGGAAGAACCGGGTTCTCATCATTGATGAGGCCACCGCCAATGTGGACCCTCGGTGAGTGCTTTATTCGTTTACCTTTGACCTGAGAATATTGAAGGACCTACATAAATGAATATAGCCCCTCAACAGAAATGTTTGTGTTCTACAGGACGGACGAGCTGATCCAGAAAACCATCCGTGAAAAGTTTAAGGAATGCACTGTCCTCACCATCGCACACAGACTCAACACCATCATAGACAGCGACCGCATCCTGGTGAGTGCAGAGATGGAGAGCTCTTTATCATCATGCATTCAGGTCCGTTTTGACCTGGAAGAGATGTGCGTAAAATTTCAGTACAGAAACCAGTCTTTGCAAATTAGCTAAGGCTATCAAAATACACATCTTTTAAATTTTTTTTATTTTTTATTTTTTTCTTCATCTTTTGCTTCATCTGAGCATCAATGAAAGCCCTATTCAGACAGCACTAGTTTTCTAAAGTATGTTTGAGTTTCGATTCTTATCACCCGACGTGTGCAATTTTCAAAACACGAGGAAAACGCGTTGTGAAAAAATATTGTCAGCAATCACAGACATTCGCATTCTGACGGGATTACTGAGTTTGCCCAAAAAACGGTAGGTAATTTGCTCTGGAATTATCACAGAGGTTGTGTGAGAAAAACACAGACATGGTAGATTCGGACGGGATTAAAATTGCAAAGTACGTCTGTGAAACACAAATTTCTCTAATGACCCCCTGTATAACTAGTCCCGTCCAAATAGGGCTTTAGATGTTTTTTTGTTTTTTTTTTCATATAGTTTAGATTTGTCTCAAAATTATATGGAAGCCCATTTCCACCACTGAATAAAAATGAAAAAAAAAGTTACTGCAAATTTTTTTTTGTCTCACAATTCTGACTTTTATTTTCAGAATTGCGTGATATAAATTTGCATTTGTGAGAAAAAAGTCAGAATTGTGAGTTTATATCATGCAATTCAGATTATTTTAATTCAGACTTTTTCTCAGAGTTGTTAGATATAAACTCAAAATTGCAAATTACAATTTTGAGGGTGAAAAAGACTATGTTCTCAGAATTGTGAGTCTGTATCTCAATTCTGACTTGATAATAAGCAGTTGCATGTTACAAAATCAGAATTGCGAGATATAAACTCAATTCTGAGAGAAAAAAAGAACTGAGTTTATATCTCGCAATTCTTACTTTGTAACTTGCAGTTTATATCGCACAATTCTGACATCATTTTTTCAGAATCGCGAGTTTATATCTCACAGTTCTGAGAAAAAAAAAAGTCAGAATTCTGAGATAAAAAGTCGCAATTACCTTTTTTTTATTTTTTTTATTTTTAATTCAGTGGTGGAAACAGGCTTTCATAAAATTACTTTCGTAACCATGTTTAGATTTTCTCCATTTATTTTTTTATACACACCTTTGGAACTGAATTCGTACTGATGAACATGAATCTTCACTCCTATTTATGAAGCATTGCTTTTTTATCACCAGTTAAAAAATAAATTGATTGTATTATTTCTAAACATTCTGGAGTAAAGGTTTTTGAGCAGTCTTGAGTTAAAAGTTCAAAGGAACTTAATGAAATCCATTGATTTCAATAGTGTTAATACTGGTAATTCTGATATAATACGTTTTTATACATTTCAGATAATGATGTTTTTTTTAAATAACATTTCTCGACATTGGGGAAAAAAATCTTTTCTAATTCATGTAAAGTTTTAATTTTCAAAGAATTGCTAAAAGTTTTCATTTAAAATGAAAAAGGGGTAAATGTACCAATAACAGTACATGTAACACTAGCATTCAAATCTGAACTCGTGCATTCATTAATTAATCAAATATTAATCAGCTATTAATCAGATACAGTATGCTTTTAATAATCACATGCATATTTTGAATGCATTAGGAGGGTTAAAGAAATAATTTTTTTTTTAATTGTCGTCATTAACATTTTTTTCTCAATCTCATATTATTCCAAACCTGAATGGTTTTTCAATGAAATTTAAAAGATGCTGTTTTGAAATTTGAGTTTTCATTCTGCTTTTTACCATACGACAAAACTATTTTTTGGGAACTGCTGTATATAGCAGGAGCCATCAAGCTATTTTAGCATTACATACCACCAACTACTTTTATGGTACTTTTTACATATATTTTACACAAGATTTAAATCTCACAAACTTAAATGCACACATCACTGTAGCAGTTTGTTCATTTTGAGTTGACCATGTTGAAAGTAATCAGCAGTTTGGTGAATAAGTCACAACAAGTACAACTCATTCATTCATTCATTCAGTGAGTGAGTCATTAGACTAATTGAATGCTGTAACCCATGAGTTTGACTTGACAGTTGACTGAGTCCAGTTCATACGAGTCATTCATTCATGAATTTGCTACAGTTACCAGCTCCAAATCTCACAAATAGTTTTGGTTTATGAAACCAGTTCTGAAAAAGAACCACTTATTTTTAAGCATCAAAAACACATTTGTTTTTCTCGCAGGTTCTGGATGCAGGTCGAATCCACGAGTACGACGCCCCCCACGTTCTCCTACAGAACCACAGTGGGATCTTCTACAAGATGGTTCAGCAGACAGGAAAGGCAGAAGCGGCCTCTCTGCTGCAGACCGCCAAACAGGTGAGCACAGGAGCGCAGGTTAATATCGAAGCGAAGTCTCCCGTCCGTGTCGCCCTGTCCGATCGCCAAATATGCGCCACATGTACCTGTGCCAGAAACCCACAATACAATGTGTTTGAAAGAGCCCAGGCCTTTGTGCTGTCAGTCAGTATTAGATTCCCCCTCCTCAGCGGCATGTTGTTCTCCCTTCGGATCGGGTTCCTCTCCGCCTCCTTCAACCGGTGAGCTCATTCTCCGCGCCGGCCCCTCTGGAGCTGACCGCCGGGGCTTTCAAGCGCACATCTACCTGATATTAGACCACTCCGCCATTGTGCCGTCTGAATGCCGGCTCAATTGAGAGTATATCTGATAGTGTGGCCAACTGTTTGTCGGCCATGCTTTGTGTTGTTGGGACTTTTCTCCGTGTATCTGCGGGGGGTAGGGGTGGGGGGGGCGAACACCAGGTGCTTTTTCTTCTTTTTGTCTTTACGCTCATTGTTAGCCATGGGTGCTTTTAAATACAATGAACGGTTTTGATTACTGCATAATAATGATATTAAATAAGAGGGGATTTTTACATCCATTCAGCCGGCTGTGTTCCGTCCCCTGTGTTTAGAAAAGCATTGTCGTGGAAGGTTTGGGAACAGAGTGACGCCTTTCATCCATTTCCAGGTCTCATTAAAGGGTCACATACACTAGTGGTCAAAAAGTGTGGAATGATTACAATTTTTAATGTCTTTTTAAGATTAAGGTTATTCTCACCAAGGCTGTATTTATTTGTTAAAAATCCAGTAATATTATTACAAGTTAAAAGAATTGTTTTCTATTTTAATATGTTTTTTTAAATCTAATTTATTTCTGTGATGTAAGCTGAATTTTCAGCATCATTACTCCATTCTTAAGTCACATGATTCAACAGAAATCATTCTATTGTGCTGTTTTACTGTTCAAGAAACATTTATTATTAGTATCAATGTTTAAAACAGTTGTGCTGCATAATATTTTTGTGGAAACTGTGATTCAAAAGATTTAAATTATTTAAAAAAAAAAACATTTATAATTGGGCAGCGAATCAGCATATTAGGATGATTTCTGAAGGATCATGTGACACTGAAGACTGGAGTAATGATGCTGAAAATTCAGCTTTGCATCACAAGAATAAGTTACATTTTAAAATATTATCAATTAGAAAATGGTTATTTAAAATTGTAATATTATTTCATAATATTACAGTTTTTATTGTATTTCTAATCAAATAAATGCAGCTTTAGTGAGCATAAGAGACTTACCAGTCAAAAGTTTTTAACGGTAAGATTTTTAATGTTTTTTTAAAGAAATCTCTTCTGCTCTTCAAGCCTGCATTTGAGCCAAAGTACAGCAAAAACAGTACAATCTTGAAATATATTTACTATTTAAAATAACTGTTTTCTCTTTGAATGTATTTTAAAATGTAATTTATTTCTGTGATTTCAAAACTGAATTTTTAGCATCATTACTCAAGTCATATGATGCTTCAGAAATCATTCTAATATTCTGATTTGCTGCTCAAAAGACATTTTTTATTATGTTGAAAACATCTGAGTAGAATTTTTACATGAGTTTCTTTGATGAATAAAACGTTCAGAAGAACACCATTTATCTGAAATAGAAATCATTTGTAACATTATGTGTCTTTATCATTACTTTTGATCAATTTAAAGCATCCCTGCTAAATAAAAGTATTAATTTCTATAATTTCTTCCTACATCCCAAAAAAAAAAAAAGAAAAATGATACCGACTTCAAGCTTTTGAATGGTATAGTGTATAATGTTACAAAAGCTTTTTATTTCAGATAAATGCTGATTGAATCTTTCTGTTTATCAAAGAATCCTAAAAGAATGTACTCAACTGTTTTAAATACTGATATTAATAATAATAATAATAATAATAAATGTTTCTTAAACAGCAAATCGGCATATTAGAATGATTTCTGAAGGATCATGTGACACTGAAGACTGGAGTAACGATGCTGAAAATTCAGCTTTGATCACAGGAATAAATCACATTTTAAAATATATTCAAATAGAAAGCAGTTATTTTAAATAGTAAAAATATTTCACAATAGTACTGCTTTTGCTGTATTTTGGATCAAATAAATGCAGGCTTGGTGAGCAAAAGAGGCTTCTTTAAAAACATTAAAAATGTTACTGTTCAAAAACTTTTGACTGGTAGTGTATTTTAAACAAATACTAAAAATTAATTATTGAAAACTTTCTTTCTATTTATTCACAGGCGTACATGAACCGCAGTCCAGCCCACCAGCTCAACGGCTTCGCCACCACAGGAGATGGCAGCTTGGTAATCTTCGAGACTGCTTTATAACGGCCCGTGAAGTGCCTGATGTACAAAACGCACAGCTACGCCCTGCATCCTCCTCCTGCGGAGGGCAGCGGGCACAAGTTCTGCCTCCTCGCCCAAAACACCAGGCATGAGCGGAGCCGGAGACACGTGTATGCGCTCACACTGAGCGACTCCAGAGAGGACTTCGTACACCAGCGTTCTGATTTCGCCAGTATGATAGGCTAGAGATTGTACGCCACTGTATATTGCGATTTATTAATACGTGCCTTAATGTTTATGTGTAGTACCAGGACTGCTAGGGGCCAAAGACGTAGCTTGCCTTTGCTCAAATGAAACACTATACTATAAGCTAGACTAATTTAGTTTTCCCGGTGCCTTCATACTACATCAATCATAATGCTGCTGATTCTGACACCAACAATACAGCTTTTAAACATTAAGACAACACTATATTGAAAGGGCTCTAAACAAGTAGTCAAAAACAGCATCTATTTTTTGTATTTATTATTTGTGATCCTCACACTCCATCTGCCTTAATCAAAAAATAATCACTTTTCAGAGCCAGCTTACAGACACACACACACAAAGAAATTGCTGGATAACAATCATTCTGCAATGCTGCATTGTTTCTTGGGGCAAAGAAATCTTGTGCATAAGTTCTTGTGCAATACAAACAAGCCTGAACTTTACTTTTGTGTTTCATGTGCCCATTAAATGTAATGCTGTCCCTGATTTCCTTGAACTGTTAGAAAAAAAATGATTTTATTTTTATAATAGTTTTGTGAATCTGTGAGAATGAAAGGGAAGTTGAGTGACTGATACCAGTGTAACACCGGCAGCTTTTCTCTGCTGCTTCTTGTCTTGTATTTTTTTGAATGTTTCGTCTTTTTTATGGCTTCATTTTTGTTTTATGAAGAGGTGCAAGAGGAGAAAGTTGCAATACCAGCCACTAAAGATTTTTGTAAAATGCAGTTTAGCCCAACAGATTTATTTAAAATAAACCACTAAATTCAGTGTTTTTTAACTTCTTGCTAATTTGTTTGAGAAATAAGTTAAGTGTTTGTTGTCATATCCCATCTGGGTTTGTGTTCTGTTTGAATTGACAACATGGTTTCTGCTGGTTGGAAGAATCAGTGTTTGCTGTTCAAAAGTCAAAAGTACATGTTTGTATTATTTGCATCTTAAAATGTGTTTTTGCAGTTGTTCATGTCAGATCCTTGTATTTGGATTAAACCACTTGAAATCACTCAAATGTCTCTTTTTTTATGAATTTATTTATTTACTTACAGTTGAGGTCAAAAGTTTATATACACCTTGCAGAATCTATAAAATGTTCATTATTTTACCAAAATAAGAGGGATCATCATTTTTTTAGTACTGACCTGAATAAAATATTTCAAATAAAAAAACGTTTACATATAGTCCACAAGAGAAAAAGTTTTCCTCTGCAATAGTTGCATATGAGTCCCTCAGTTGTCCTCAGTGTGAAAAGAAATCGTACAGTCATTGTTGGAAAGGGCTCAAATACACAAATGCTGAAAAACTAACTCATGAACAACTATCACTAAAACAAAACAAAACACAGCTGTGGATCATTCAGGTAACAACACAGTGTTAAGCATCAAGTTTATGTAAACATTTGAACAGGGTAATTTTTATACATTCAACTACAATTTTTTTTTCTTGTGGACTATATGTAAAAGTCTTTCATGTGAAATATCTTATGATCCCTCTTATTTTGAAATAACTAACATTTTTCAGATTTTGAAAGGTGTGTGTAAACTTTTGACTTAAACTGTACTTATTTACACTGACATTATCCCTTAATGTTACGCAAATTTTTGTTAATTCTGAAATGAAGTGATAAATTGAAAATACTGGTAAAACACCTGATTTTTTGTTTGTTTGTTTTTTAAGAGTGTATATAAGCATTTCTTAACTTTAAAAAGTCATCTCTTATTTTCCAGTCATTTGAGTTCTGTTTAGTTGTTCAATTCAAGAATGTGTGCACAGTTAATCACAAGTAGCTTTTCCACAAGCTGAGGTAAATACTTCTTCGTCTGTGTAACGTTACTCCGGTCCAAAAAGGTAGGGTAGGACGAAAAACTTTATCTCATTTTCCTCCTCAACTTCAAAATCATCCGACAACGTTTTGTTGTTGTTATTGTTGTTGTAAAGGGCGTTAGACTCAGGGTTAACAGGTTTTCGCAACAAAACCCGCCCAATTGCTATCCAAAAGTAGCCCAATCCGTTTTGAGCAGGTTCCCCCCCCCCCCCCCCTTAAACATTGCGTTCCGGGGGGTAAAATACACGTTTTTCTGGCGAAGTTCCCCTGGTAAAATTAGCAATCAAGGGGTTAAATTTTAGGTTACTGCGGTAGCTTCAACAGTGTTAAGCCCCGTTCACACTACACGCGACACGCAGCGACAAAGCGACGCGATCCCATTCATTTCAATGGAGAGCTGGCGATTTCCGGCGACAAGAGCGACAGCGAGCTACAGCGACCGTTGGCGACCGGATGGGGCGTGTCCAGCGACGCGACAAAGTTCAGAATCTCTCAACTTTATGCAAATTAAGAGCGACTTTCTGGAGCGACAGCCAATAGGAAAGGCAGCGGTAGAGCTCATGTGATCCTTCTCCTCTGAACCGTAGATAAACATACGCAATGGAAAAATATAGGCTATGCTTCTCATTAGTTTTTTGTTTGTATGTACAGATTTAATTTATATTTATATTATATATAGTCTTTTGCCTCCAAAATGTTTGAATTTAACGGCAAAAAACCTGACTCGCTGTCAAGGCAACCAGTAGTGAGAACACCCACTAGCAACCTCGTCGCCAGCCTCTAGCGACATGCAGCGACAGAAGTCGCTGCTAGTGTGAACGGGGCTTAAAGGAAGAAGTCCACTTCCAAAACAAAGATTAACATATAATGTACTCACCCCCTTGTTATCCAAGATGTTCATGTCTTTCTTTCTTAAGTCGTAAAGAAATCATGTTTTTTTTTTTGAGGAAAACATCTTAGCATTTTTCTTTATGTAATGGACTGCTATAGTGCCTCGATTTTCGACTTCCAAAATGCAGTTTAAATGCGGCTTCAAACGATCCTAAATGCGGTTGTAAACGATCCCAGACGAGGGAGAAGGTCTTATCTAGTGAAACGATCGGTTATTTTCATTTAAAAGAAAAAAAAAAAAAAAAAAAACTATTTGAATACTTCTTATTCTCAAACGCTCGTCTTGCCTTGCTCTCGTTAACCTCTGTGTATTCTGGCTCAAGACAGTTAGGGTATGTGGAAAAACTCCAATCGTATTTTCTACCTCAATTTCAAAAATCATTTTAAAATCATTATACATCGTTGCAGAAGTACCGACCCAGTCTTTGCAAAGTAAACATACAAAGAAGATCAAACACAACAAAAAAGGTAAAACAGTGAAATAGGATTTCGAAGTTGAGGGAGAACATGATATGGGAGTTTTTTGACATACCCTAACTGCCATAAACCGGAAAAAAACAGTCCAGACAGAGTAAGACCAGAGGAGCGTTTGACATTAAAAAGTATATAAATTGTATTATTTTTATAAAATAGAAATTTTTAGAAAAATCCTGGAATGTTTTCCTGAAAAACCTTAATTTTCTTTTCGACTGAAGAAAGAAAGACAAGAACATCTTGGATGATATTGGAGTGAGTAAATTATCAAGAATTTTTTATTCTGGAAGTAAACTAATCCTTTAAACATCTATCATAAAATGATGAAATATTCTGTATATGTTGCATGTAAAAAATTATAGATATTTAAAGTCCACAGCTACTTAAGAATGGACTCTTTTTTGAGAAGCACATTGAAAAGAAAAACAAAAATTGCTTGTGAATTTCACAAATAATTACAAAAAAATGGCAATGAACATGTAATTAAATGTGAATTTTTAAAGTAGAAAGAAATTACAGTGCAGGTGAAGTACAGTAATATCTGCTAGTAGGAGCTAACAGGGTCATGCTAACCAGCCAAAAATATTAAGCTTGGACTGTGTCAATTTTATGAAATTGGCTTTTTACGGAACTTATGTACATTATGTACATACATGATGGACTTAAATTGACAACCCTAATCATGTCACAGGGCATAGTATGTTATCCTAACCTTGATTTCCATATGGGTTGATTACAGCTGGGAAACCCCCTGTATTCCAATAACCAGGAGAAGAAAAAACATTGTCACTTTACATCCCGCTCCATAATGGCTTAAAGATTTGGTGCCGGAGGTGACAGCAGGTATTTGTTTACAGTCTGTCATCCTTGTCCCATGGTGTTTTGAGACTATGTTATGTTAGTGCATAAAGGAATTAACCTGAAGGCAAAGTCCTGGATTGACTGAGAACAAGAGGCAATGTGTTAGGCAAGCAGGCATCGAATCACAGCCTCTTGTCCTCAACATTTGTGGCTTTGTCTGTAATCGTAACCATCATCTCTGGAGTGTAAGCGATACTGTAGGCCTTTCTCCTCCTGGATGGACAAACAAAAGTGTGAGATCTTTGCAGTAGACGATCCTATTGTGCTCAGTTCAAAGGTGTGCACAAGAAGGAATGCTTGCCTTTACTTCTTCACTGAAAAAGCACTTTCAATACACTCTGGTAATGCGTAAAAATTGAGAGAAGATATGAAAGGATAGCCAGATCCATTATTATGGGAGATATGTGGTATGCTTCCCTTACAGCGATGATCTCATGGCAAAGCTGAACACACACACACACACACACACAGTCTCTCAAGCATGTGAATTAGGCCAGAGTTACTTAATTCTGTGCATCGTCTTGTGATTTAGATGCCTGTCCTTGTCATCTGAAGTGGGATTTGCAATATCTTATTAATATTATTACATTTGTTTGACAGTGGTACCTAAAAGTATTTGCACTCTTAAAAATGTTTAAATGTCATTACATTAGATATCAAATAATTATAACAAGTGGCATTTACTTTAAGGAAAGAAAGCGTAGATACTGTTAGTATTACTATTAACTGATACTATTACTTCTGCTATTAATATTACGGTTAAATGTTAATATGTTCAAACAAAGACTTCCAGTTCAAAACCAGTGCTACTGACAGCATCTGTGATTTTCTGTTGTTTAAAAACTAAAAATTTGACTCATTCTTCAAGTCAGTAGAATGGTTTTCGCGGAAGTGCAAACCCTATGGAGCTCTATTTCCGCCATTGAATAAAAAGGTAAATGCAACTCACAAATCTGACTTTTTGTTTCAGAATTGTTATATAAACTAAGAATTATGAGATACAAAGTCAGAATTGCGATATAAACATTCAGTTCTGAGACTAAAAGTCATAATTACGAGATATATACTCGCAATTGTGAGTTGTGAGATGTTGCAATTACCATTTTGTTGTTGTTTTGTTATAAAAACAACTATTGCAAGGGGTAAACTTGGAATTCTGAAAGAAAAAGTCAGATTTTGTGAGACTTTACATTTTTTGACATAACTACAGTATGCACAGTGGCGTCAAAAGTATTTGCACACTTAAGCCGCACTTTACAATGTTTGTCATTGCATTCGATATCAAATAATTAGAACAACTGACATTTATTTTAAAGAAAGAAAGCATAGATACTGTTAATATTACTATTAACTAATACTTTTACTATTTCTTTTACTATTAATATTATGGTTAAATGTTAATATGTTCAAACAAAGAATATTCCCTGTTCAAAACAAGTTCTACTGACAGCATCTGTGTTTTTCTGTTATTTACAGCCAAAAATTAGAATCATTCATCACGTTTGTAAAATTGCATTTGCGACAATGCTAACCCGATGGAAGTCTGCTTCCATCATGGAATAAAAAAGGTAACTGTGACTTTAAATTTCATAAATCTGACTTTTTTTCTCACAATTATGACTCTTTTTCTCTTGTAGTTGTGAGATATAAAGTCAGAATTGCAAGATATAAGAAAAAAGTGTGAGATAAAAGGCTGCAGTTACCTTTTTTTATTTTTTATTCTTTGAAAAAAAAAAACCTCAAAATTCTGAGGGGAAAAAAACTTCAGAGGTATGACATTTTTTAAAATAAATAATATGTACAATGTCACCAAAAGTATTTGCACACTTAAGCCTTGTTTAAAAATGTTTTAGCGTTATTGCACTAGATAATCAAATGATTAGAACAAGTACATAGTTATGAAGATATGAAGGTACTGTCATTATGTAGTTCCAAACCTGTATGACTTTCTTCTGCAGAGAAGTTTCTTGAACTGAATTTGAAGATCTACATCTGTGGTTGCTCTGTTTGGATACCTGTGTGAAACTGCGGTGAAGTGATTTCATGCATCCACTAAAAATCACCTCAGCACCAGTTAAGTGAGTAAGTAAGCTCTGAAAAGTTTGTTCTTGCAGACGATGCTTGATTTTGGTGTTTGTATTCTAATGTGATGACATTCAGACACTGTAGGTGTTGCCTAAGTTTCCCAAAAGGAGTTGTGTCATTTTATATGTGCCATTTCCTTACAATTTTCTGTCAGAACACAACAAAAGAACTAAAGTTAAGTCTTCTAAACAAAACACCTTCTGACAGAAATTGCTTTTCTGCATCAAATCGCTTAAAGGAATAGGGAGAGAAACATTTGTCATGCTACCACCCCCATTCTCTGTTTTATGGCACGGTCTTAATATCAGTTGCAAAGCTGCACAATGTCCTGATGAAGGTGACCGTGGCTTTAGAAATCAGTGTGACATAGAAAGCAGCTGTTTGCTTCTCCTTTGGGCCTCTGTAGTCTGCGCTGACAATGTAGACTGATAACTGATTGCACGCTTAAAGAATGTTCCCAGTTCAAAACAAGTTCTACTGACAGCATCTGTGATTTTAGTTTAGTTTAGACTCATTCTTCAACTTCATAAAATTGCATTTGTAGTAGTGCCAACCCTATGGACATCTGTTTCCACCATGGAATTAAAAACAAAAAGGTTATTGAAACTTTGTATCTCACAATTTGGACTTTTCTTAAAGAACTGTGGGATATAAAGTCAGAATTGCAAGATATGACAGAATTGTGAGATGGAAACTTGGAATTATGAGAATTATTATTTATTTTTTAAGTTTTAATTTATATCTCACAATTGACTCTTTGCAAAGACTGTTGCTATGTCCGATAAGCCATCCACTCTCACGCCACATATCATGTTCTCACACAGTGAAAAATACATTGCGGAGCAATGAGGATGCTGACAATGTGCCAGTAGACAAGACAGAGCAGATTACTTTTGGTATAAAACAAAGTCTCATCTTTCAAATTTTGTCATTTTTTAAGAAATTAAGAAAATAATAAATACTGTTTTGTGGCTCTTTAATGTGTCGTGACAGATCGCTGTAGCACCTCATTTCAAGCGGCACAAGAATTAATTATCTCCACCTTATTACTAGTTATAGCATGAAATAAACATGAAAGAACATCAGAAGACATCTTGTTTCAACTGCGGAAAGACGTCAGTAGTTTTCATCCAAAGATGCAAAATAAATGTATGCGCAAAACTGGAATATCGCATAAAACAATTCCATCCAACGAGTCAAAGAGAACAAAACCATCACTTCCTGATAACCTGCCACTAAATATCATTAAGAAAACTAGAAGACGCCACTGAATATAATCATTTCAGAAATAATAAATTACTAGCGTCTAGATCGAACTAGTCTCAGCCTCAGTCGTCACGCCCACGGAATGTTGACTAAACGTCTGATGCATAAGACACACTTAGCTGGAAACGCTTCCAGAGTTTCGAAGTCGTCATCGGATTGGTTAGATTATACAGGATTTCTGGGAGACGTGTGTGTCACATTTCAACGTTCTGCATGGAAACAAAAATGCCGTGGTGCCAACCCCCTCACGAAAGAGGAAAGCCGTCATGTTTACAACTGTGTCAACGAGCACTTATCAGGATCAACTAAACGCTGGATTTTCAAAAGTATGTTAAAAATTGTAAAATCTTTCAAATATGTCAGAGTTTTACACACCAGTCTGTTATTGTGGTGACATTTCCACGCCATTAAACATGACGCGGTACAAAACGAAACGTCATTGGTTGCTGTACCTGTCAGTCACATGGCCTCCTGGGCAGTCCTTGGCCATTCAAAGCGGCCAAAGTTCCCAGACCTTCTGCCGTCAGTCTGAAGCTATGGCTACGTGAGACTAAGAGCGAGCAGAAGAAACACAATAAATGTGAACATTGCTTTCAGAAGCAATAACAACATTTTAGATGCTGTGCAACGAGATCGGTCTGCTGGTTAGTCGAGTTATCCCGTCCCATCGTGCAAAGTCACATGATTTTTTTCAAAGTGCATGAAGGAATTTATTCAGTAAATGTGTTTCTATCGTAGTTTATGCACATTTTTTCTTATCGGATAAAAAGTTTGTCCTACTCAATTGTGCACAAGTCTTTTATGCACATTTTTAGAATTTTTCCATCCAGCAATTTATTTTATTTATTTTTTTTTAATGTAATATTCCAAAATGCACATAAAAGTAGGTGGATGGAAACATAGCTAACAACACATTATTTTTCAAGTCCACCGATGTTAATCTACTCTTCTGTCAGGTTTGTCGGACAAAAATGGCAGATTTGGCGTTATGATTGGTCAGATCGCCTGCCACTCAAACTCCCTGCGAAGGGTCAATTTTGAGTTTATATCCCACAATTCTGAGAGAAAAAGTCAGAATTATTAGTTAATATTTTGTGATTCTATTTATATCTCAAAATTCAGTTTTTTTTTTTCTCAGAATTCTTAGTTTTCATCTTTCAATTTGGATTTTTTGTTAATCGCAAAAAAACAAACTCTGAATTGTAAGATTATATATTTTTATTAAAAAAAACATTATTTTGGTGGAAATGGGCCTCCATACAACACAATCACACAGTAATAAACAAAGCTATTTTATGATGATATTTTATGATTTTACTTTGTATGAACTTTGTGTTGTAAATTGTACAAAAATGTACAAATTTTAGAAATAAGGTATGCATGAAGGGCCGACCCAACCCTACCCCCTAAACATAACAAAAAATGAGATTTGTACGAATTAGCCCCGATTTCATCAAAACATAAACAATAGTTTTTCAACTCATGAGCATGTAAACCTGCTAAACTCAAGAACTTTTTCATGATACACACAGACACAAAAACACAAACACAGAAATGTCAGTAATGTGTAACCTGACATTTACTCACCTAAAACCATTAAAAATCTGATTTAAACAACTATAATATGCATTTTTGCATGAAACAATTAATATTAGTGCTTTAGCAAAAAATTAACTGCTCTGAAACCCTCTGAAATGTGTTGCTCTCATAGAATTTTTAACATAAACATTTGAAGTTATTTTTGATTATTTTATTATTTGATATATAATTTCTAAAAAGCTACCACCATTCAGACTCATTTTTATAAGTACGTATTATAAGAAAATGCTATTTCAATCTTTCTACTTCTAAATTTGTTTCATTCAATTTTTTTCTTGCCATTTCTTTTTGAATAAATGTGGAATTTCTGAGTGAAATTTGTGTCTAAACCATTTTTTCAGTGTGTTTACAAAGCAAATTATAAAACAGTTTGTCATCAATTGTATAAACTTAACCTCCCAAAAAAATTTCAAAGTTTCATAGTCTCGTTAACAAAGAACTTCGACAACAATTCAAGCCGTTCTCATGCACGTGACGGTCGAGCATGTCTGATGACTTTTTGAGAGAATAAACGTTGGCTTTTCTCTCCAATCCTCTCCATTCATCGCGTGTTTTCTTTGGACCCAAATCCCTGTCTTAAAGTCCGGCTGTCATGGTGATAGATGGGGATTCTTCCCCTTTCTGTCCTTTTGTTCACAGGCCCAAACTCTCAGCAGTTTCTCTTTCGAACAAAACCTTCAAATGACTCTGAGTGAATGTGATTAGGTTGAAGGACCTCAGACAAATTGAGTGGACAAAAACACTGGTCATTGTCCTGCCATTTGCTCCCATTGTTCCCATTCTCCTCAGTGAAAGCCTTCAGAACATTAGCCACACAGTGTGACCATCCTTCACTCTCACTGGAGCTGTCCTTTTATCTCCTTTCACATTCACTGGATTCATTACGGCCTACAAAGGACAGCCAACAAAACAGCTTGTGATGTCAGCTGGATTCTGGGTTCCTCATGGGAGGCCTGTGTGCCCGACGCTGCAGCGGGTGAAAAGACTCGGGACCCCTGTAATGGCGGGACGAAAGCACGTCAAGCGCTGGGTGGCCGTACCTTGTGGTAGATACTGCATGTCGTCCATCTTGAAGGACACTGGATGTTTGAGACATTTCAAGTGGAATTCATTAGAATGATACACTTATTTCACTGGCAGAGTAACTCAATTTTTTTGCGCCATTCAGAATTAAAAATTCCAATTCTGTTCTTGACAGGATGCAGAAAAGCAGTTTGAATTTAAATGTAAAGAATTAAAAATACTTTTAAATAACTGTTTTTGTTTTGTTTTTACCAGAAAAGCTTTGTTAATATTAGCTTGACAAAGCCTTTTTTGAAACTTTTGAAGATTTATAGGCCTTATGGACAGGGAGAATGCTAGATTTTCCCATAAATGCATTGCCTGCGTTGAATTTCTTCAAATTACTATTTAGCAAATTCCTCATCCTGTCATATTATTTCAAATTAACATTCAATTTCCTGTGGAAAGTTGCACTTAAACTGAATTTTGCCTAATGATCACCACATATTTTTCAGTAAACAGTAATAAGGAGTTTATCAATATTGTGACAATACTAGTATTTTAGTCAGGTTAAATGGCTTTTGTATGTTTCAGATATGCAAAGTAAAAAAAGTAAAACAAACGAAAAGTAAAGCAAAAGTTGGCATATGTATCTTTCCCTTTAATTGTATAACTGCAATGCATCAATCTTTGTAATTTTTCTGTTTTGGCTCCTCCTCTTACCTTTTGCCATTGTTTCTGTATCACAGAGGTGGGTTTATACTCAGCTCTTATTAATCTAATTTCATATTTGCATTTTTATTTTAATTTAATATTTATGACATTATTCTCCCTACATGTTTTATATGTTTAATTATTTCCATGTTTTCACTTTATTTAATGCATCATATGCAAGATTTAACAAAATAAGTGGATCATAAAAATTGCTTATTGTTTTTTATTTAGTACTGTCTTGTAAAAAACTTGTTTACATAAACTTCACAAGACAAAATAATAACTGAATCTGAACAAGTGAACCAGTCCAAAAGTTTACATACCCTAAAGTTTACAAGTTTACAAACCTTCTGAATTGGTTGATTGGGGTAGAAATTGTACTTATTTTGTCTTCTGGAAAACATGTACGTGTCTTATGTAGCTTCTGAAGTGCAGTACTAAATGATAATAACATGATCTTTAAAACAAAATAATAAAAATGTGCACATCATCATTCTGTTCAAAAGTTTTCACCCTCAGCTCTTAAAGGGAAAGTTCACCCAAAATTCTGTCATCATTTGTGACCCTAGAACACAAAACCAGTCATAAGGGTCAGTTTTTGGAAATTGAGATTTATGCATCATCTGAATAAATAAGCTTTCCGTTGTTGTATGGTTTGTTAGAATAGGACAATATTTGGCCGAGATACAACTATTTGAAAATCTGGAATGTGAGGGTGCAAAAAAATCTAAATATTGACAATATCGCTTTTAAAGTTGTCCAAATGAAGTTCTTAGCAATGCATATTATAATCAAAAATTAAGATTTAATATATTTACAGTAGGAAATTTACAAAATATCTTCATGGAACATGATCTTTACTTAATATCCGAAAAGATTTTTGGCTTTAAAGAAAAATCTATAATTTAGACCCATACAATGTATTGTTACGACTGGTTTTGTGGTCCAAGGTCACATTTGCTCACCTTTAAAATGTTTCAAACCTGCATGAGTTTCCTTCAGCTGTTGAACAGTTGACGGTAGCCACTGACTTCCATAATACGGAAGAAAATACAATGGAAGTCAATGGCTACCATCAACTGTTTGATTATCAACATTCTTTAAAATATCTTCTTTTGTGTTTAGCAGAAGAAAGAAACTCATACAGGTTTGGAATGACAGGAGGGTGAGTAAATGATAACAGAATTTTTATTTTTGAGTGAACTATCCCTTTAATGCATCATATTGTCTTCTCAGAGTCCCTCAGTTGTTCTTAGTGTGGAATTGTCCTCAATGTTGGAAAGTGTTCAAATATGCAGAAGATGCTAGAAAACCAAAGAATGTGCAGGACTGTTTATAACTGATTCTTTCTACACACACTTGCTCTTTAGAACGCAAATGTTAAAAGCACTAAAAGCTTTGGTGGATGTGTCAAAGCGCAGTGGAGATAAAGTACTGAAGGCAGGGCAAAGCTGGACGTACAATGGCCCTTCTTCCAGCTGAAAATTAAAGGATTTCTCCTTTTAACGCATTGTTCTTTTCTTCCGCTCTCTCCAAAGGACTTTCTTTTCCTTTCTGCTAAATAAGCTTCTCTTTGAGAGATAACCGAGAGCACTCATGCAAATCCAAGATGCGTCCCGAGATGTTTTCAGGAGAAGAAAGGCAGGCTAAACACAGAGCCGGTTTTAAGAGTCATTTGTTCCTATAATTACTCCGGAGCATATTGTTCTGGTGTGGTCCTGACTCATGACTGACACCTCCTAGTTCTCAGGGTGTAACCGCTCCATATGAACAATTACAAAAGGATCTGATCACTTCCTGTGGATGAAAACATGCTTTGAATTCTTCTTCATTTGTGTATGCAAAACACATTGGCTGGTTTATTGCACTTAAGTGACTAAAGAGATTGCATGGCTTTGTTTGTAATGAATACTAGTTTATGGAATACTATACGTCTACAGTAAACAGTGGTATTCTACACATGTGTCACATGACCTCATCACACTGCATGTAAATGCCATGCAGGTAGTATTTTGTACATAAAAACGTGCATTATAATATATGAAGAGTTCAGATGCAAAAGCCTCTAAATCCATCTGACGTATTTCTTTAAAATAAGCATTTCTTTCTGGCTACTTTGTATAGGATACTTCTGATTGGGCTGAGGCTGGAATTTAGCGAGTTTGAAGTAAAGGTATTTGATGGACGTATACTATGTGTAAGGAGCATTCACTCAGTATCATTATCTCATTTTTGACCAAGATGGCTTTTAGCTGGTTTTGCATCTGAACTCTTCATATATTTACTTCATTTTTGTGTACACGCTACCAATGATGTAATGATTTTTAAAAAAGTGTAAGAAACTTAATTTCTTTAATTAATTACCAATATGTTTTCCATATTTACAAACATTTCCTCAAACACAACACAATGGATTGTGTAATTCCAAATGCAGGTAAAACACCAGAGAAAAAAACAATAAGGAATACTGTTCTTGCAGTGGAACTGTAATTTGGACTTGGTTATAGTTTATTTTACAAGGATGTGAGCCTGATTGGCTAAAGCAGATAAATTGTCTGCAAATAGTACATCCATAGTTACAGGATTATGGAGATTTAAGTTTATACAGAGAGGCACCATTAAAAGAAACAAAAGAGTGTAGGATTTCCATTCACTTGTCTTAATAATAAGCACTTCCTTTCTCTAGCAACCCTCTAATATTGAAATCCATTCAAAAGATTGCATTATAATCACATAGAGACAGAGAAACACATATCAAGCAGGTTACGGACACAATGTTAACTCATCTTGTCAGGGTGTCTTTTAATGACACAAGTATCTGTGGGGAAATGTATTGGAAGCAGCCTGTTGGTTAAGCACTGAGTTACCAAAACAAAAGTGACAACTTCTTTTCTGCTAAGTATTTAGATAGATCCAACAATGACCAGCAATTTTAAGATCCATCTTTTTACACTGAGGGGCTCAGTGCAACTATTACAGAAGGTTCAAACGCTCACTGATGCTCCAGAAGGAAACACAATACATTAAGATTCAGGGGGTAAAAACGTTTTGAACTTATTTTGTCTTCTGGGAAATATGTAAGTATATTCTGTAGCTTATAAAGAGCAGTACTAGATGAGAAATATGTGATAGAAAAGTATGATATTTAGGCAAAATAAGAAAAATGTATACATCTTCATTCTGTTCAAAAGTTTTCACCCCCCAGCTCTTAATGCATCGTTTTTCCTTCTGAATCATCAGTGAGTGTTTGAACCTTCTGTAATAGTTGCACAGGAGTCAGTTGTCCTCAGTGTGAAAAGATGGATCTCAAAATCATAACCACAAACAAAATCAGGGTTTAAATACACAAATGCTGAAAAACCAAAAAATATGTGGGACCTAAAGGATTTTTTGTGGAACCTAAACAAGGGACTCATGAACAGCTATCACTAAAAATAATAATAATAATTTCTATTATTTTTTCTCTTGTGGACTATATGTAAACATCTTTTATGTGAAATATCTTATTCAGATCAGTACTAAATTAAAAATAACATGCATTTTATATGATCCCTCTTATTTTGGTAAAATAATTAACATTTTGCAGATTCTGCAAGGTGTGCGTAAATACTTTTATCCATTAGAATATAGAAAAACACTGAACAAATAAAGTTGGTTGAGTGAATGTCCAGCATTTGCAGACCTGGAATCTAGACAAAGTGTTTGAAAAGTTAAAATACAAAACAGTTCCCTAACAGCACACATACATCACGGAGACATCTACATGATGTCTGCATTACATCTGCAAGACATATTTTTAGAGTGTTTGCTCAACTGCAATACATCTATAGGACGTTTCCTATTAGATGTCTTTAAGATGTTTATCATTAGAATGTATGTAAAACTGACATCTGAAATACATCTGTCAGATGGTTGTACACAGCAGGTGCTTTCCAGATCAAGCGATCTTTAACAGATATCTTGCGCATGTATCTGGGTTTGAATTTTTATAACAGTGTGATGCCTATTATTATTATTATTGTAATAATTAACAATGAGTAGGCATCTCCAACTTTTCAGCAATTTAAAGTTCAATACCATTTGCAACAATGTGAATTTACATTTAATTATGTGTTAAGGATTTAATACTGTCATTGAACTGCTACCAGTGAAAGAAATGCAAAACCGCACCACAGTGCAGCTGTTTATAGTGTTTCTAGATTTCTCAGGACACACCCACTTACGTCATTAGTCTTAGGACGAATGGACACGCCCTCTTCATTCATAACTAGTCGCAGGCGGTACAAATCTAAGCAGTGATGAGCATTTAAAACCCAGATTACTTCAGAGACTGACATACACACCGTGCGTCCATGGATAACAACTCCAACTATTGGGACTTGTTTGAAGAGATAAATATCTGATTTTTGCAAGTCACTTAACTTCTAATCAAAATTTATTTCTACGTGCAGATTTTCAGATTTTGGTGCCATGATACAAAGGTAACACAGCCAGGTCTGACTGAACTGTGCGTCAAAGGAACTTTTCTGTGCTGCTTCCCGTGGACTGAATTGAAAAAGAAGCAGAAGAGGAAACGGCTTCAGAATGGCAAAGCCTATGGACCATGTTAAACGTCCAATGAACGCTTTTATGGTGTGGTCGAGAGCCCAGAGACGGAAAATGGCACTGGACAACCCGAAGATGCACAACTCTGAGATCAGCAAACGCCTTGGCGGTGAATGGAAACTCCTGTCAGACTCTGAAAAAAGACCTTTTATCGACGAGGCCAAACGCCTTAGAGCCGTTCACATGAAAGAACATCCGGATTACAAATACAGACCGCGGCGAAAGCCCAAAAACTTGATTAAAAAAGACAGGTATCATTTTAATGTGACGTACAATCTGGGTGAAAGCGACCCGTTGAAAAGTGCGCGTCTACCCGTTGACGCGCTCACGGACTCACTGAGCGCGGAGAAAACGTCTGTCGCCGCTGCTACTCGGGTGTTTTTCAGTCACCACCTGTCCGCCAGCCCATATCCGTTTCTCGACCTCACCTCCAAAGTTTCGGAATTACCCCCTGCGCCTTTCCCACATTACTCAATGCTCGGGTATCCCGGTGGAGTCTCCGCGTTTCCCGGGATGGGGGTTCTGGCCGGTGCGCCACACGCTCACCCGTCTCCGGGTAACCCGGGCCACATGGTGCCCTATAACTGTCTGGGCTGGCCGGGTTCTGGACCTGCTGTTCCTTCCTCTTACGTGCTATTACCAGGAATGACCAAAGCTCAACATGAACCTTATCTGACGTACGCTGCGACGATGTGATTGGAAATTAAAGGACCACAATGTTCATGTGGTAGAAGGTCACGTGCACTTGTTTAAAACTTTGCATTTTGTAAAGAAGGAATAAATGTTTAAAATATTATTTGTGCAACGAGTTGAATCTGTAGTCTTTTTGTATCTTATTAAATTTCCATTAAAAAAAAAAAAAATGCAGTTGTATAGCAGAACATTGCTGTAAAATAATGATTTTACAAGCGTTACGGGGATTTTGGTTTGTTTTACAGTTACTAACAGTATATGTCATTAAATGATATCATGTTAATATTCCAGCCTATTAGAGCTATTAGAATCTGTTACTGTAAAACGTGCTGATAATAACACACAGGTGGTACAATGCAGTGTCACATGGTGCGACCGATAATAACATAAAGACAGAGTTTTACGCACAAACGCAACATGCTTAAATAATACTATAAGCATTAACTAAACAACATAACACTCTCATATGTATATAATTGATAGGAGTAATTTAGTTTAAAACTTATATGGTTCACAGAAGGAATTAGTGTCTATCACCATAAATTGAGACCATTAAAATCATACTTGATACTTTCATGCTCATACACACGTTTGCCACTTATTTTCTTCATATATTATAGCTTACAGTTGACTGATTAACAGATTTTTATTGTAGAATTAGAATGAACTACTTTAAGTTTTTCATTGTCACATGATTAAAGTATGTTGTTTGTGGATTTAACTAAATATAACCAAATGTGGAGACAAATACAGAAGGAAACGTCTTCTAGTCACCTTCTAATATCTGTTTGTTGTTGTCAAAATGTGTTTTTGTTTGAAAAACCTGTATGAAGACTATAGACCTGATAAATCTGCAATATGATACCAAACAACAGACGACAAGTGACAGAGTCACAAACAGGGAAACAATCTGTTGAGAGGTCAGCCGTGACATCCAGAGACAGTGATGTAGCAGCTCTATAACATCAGTTGGTTCAAAAGCTTAAACAGATAATTAAACAGGTACAGACTCTGAGCAGTGATGATGAGAGAGAACAGACAAGCATTCAGGAAGCTCTTAAGAGGGAACTGAAGAGAAAAGGCCAGAAAAGTACACAACAAAGGCAACTCAGACACAGCTAGCTCCTGATGGGAAGTTTCTTTTCTCACCAGTTCATGTGATCAGTTAATTTGCTCTTCTCATCCTTTTGTTGGCTAAACTCGAGACAAAGAAGAAAAGAATAAATGTTTCCCAAAACAATATTTAAAAAAAAAAAAAAAAATCAGTTAAAATGCATATTGCACATACAGTGTTTCGAGCACAAAATATATAAGATCAATAATATTTTTTAACTTAAAGTCACTAAAACTGAGCTATAAGTAGGTTTACATTCTGTCTTCTGCGTTTTCTGAAACACAAAACCTTCAGTTTAAGTTAATAAATTAATAAATACCTTTAGCATGTACAACTTGATATTGTTGCTTTAAGTCAAGCAACACAAATTATTGTTATAACATATTTTGCATGTAGGCCAAGTGACTAAAACCAGTGGTATTTTCCATCTATTATCAGCAGTGACAACAGGTTACAAAGATCATCTGTATCAGATCAGCTTGTGTTTTTTATTAGTATAAAGATAACACCCCATTAATAGCAGGATGATTAAGCTCCAGGGATGATTTTTGAAATAGCAATAAAACAATTTTATGTTGATTTACATAAACATACAACTTTCAGGGTAGCTTTAAAACATTGTTAAAGGCAAACAAGACAAAAAAAAAAAAAAAAAAAAGTATTTTAAATAAAATAATAGGCTATCCTGGAAACAAACAAGTGTCATAATATCCTATCGATTAAACATAATCTTAAAGAAAAAACATTTCTTCTGCTTCTTTTAAGACAAAACATTTAAGGGGAGACAAAAATGCTGTTTTTTCATGCACCTGTCAAGTTTGAGATTTTGGGCTTTTTGGTTTTTCAAAAAAAAAAAGTGTTTTTCAGACTTGTGGAACAAAAACTTCCAAAAGACACTGTTAAGTGTTTCTTTTATAGCACTATTTGTGTTAATAGATTTCAATTACAATACATATTTTTAAAGGCCGTTTTCTTCAAAATGAGTTTTTTCTCCTACACTGAGCCGTAAATCCCCACTTCAGTAGCACTTACACACACCTGACTTTACATTTTTATTCCTGACTATATTCTGAAGGTTTTTACAGTGGGATTTGTGTGTATATATATATATATGTATATTAGGGCTGTCAAACGATTAAACGTGACATTAATCGCATACAAAATAAAAGTTTGAGTTTGCCTAATATATGTGTGTGTATTGTGTGTAATTATTATGTATATGTAAATACAAATACATTCATGTATATATTTGAGAAATATTTACAAGTAGATATATTTACTATAATTTTTTATATAATTTGTATTATATATGAATAAAAATATTTTAAATAATGTATTTCTCTTAAATATATACATTAATTTATGTGTATTTATATACACAAAATAATTACACAGTACACACACATATATTAGGCAAACTCAAACTTTTATTTTGTATGCGATTAATCGTGATTAATCGTTTGACAGCCCTAATATATATATATATATATATATATATATATATATATGTGTGTGTGTGTGTGTGTGTGTTTCTGTCTGTTCTAAGTTTTTTTGTGAATTATGAAGTGACAAAATGAGATAAAATATGAGAAAAATATTTGACTCTAATATGTCAAAAAATAAATAAATAAATAAATAAATAAATAAACAAGAATTTTGAAACTGACTTCATCCAGTGTTTAGATTTTTGTACTAGAAATGTATACAAATTAGTACATATTTCATTAAATAGTGCATTTAATAATTAAATAATTTTTTTTTTTTTTTTTTTTTTCCTTCACACTTGAGCAAAAAGATTGAAAGCTTTACCACAGATGCTTTTATTTTATGTCACATACTAATTTCTGTAACGTGAAACATTTACGCGCCCTACTGGATCCAAATGGCAGTGCAGTCGCCTTATCGTCTACTTGTGGTTGCTAGGATGCTAGGAAACTGTCAACAGAAACGAGTCAGATCGAGAGCGGGACGTGAAAGGGTAAGATGATGTGAAATAACGCTCGTAGCTGCTCATTGCCCAAAAAGTTTTATTTTTACCAGCCAGAAATATAACATTAAACTTGTATATGTTTTAATATTTCTATCTCTTGCTTGTTTACTTTTAGCGAAGGTCAGCATGGAAAACAGCGTGTTTTTTATTTATTTTTAATTTAATAAATCTATCTATCAGTCTGTCTGTCTGTCTATCTATATCTATCTATCTATCTATCTATCTATCTATCTATCTATCTATCTATCTATCTATCATGACAGATAAGGGGAGGTGCTAGGCTCCGATAATGAACGACAAATTCGATAGTGGACGATAATAATATCTTGACAGTCCTTATTTAGTTTAGCTTCGACATTTGGAGCCAAAAGAAACTTTATTTTCTATATGCTACATGAACGTGATATCAAAGGTACTCAATTCTAATGATCACTGTTGAATTCTATTTAAGCACAAGCAAATAAACAGTTTGTATTAGGCTCTTAATCATTTTTATGTTTCCTGAACAGAGGATGTTTTTGTATAATCATTTGTTGCTGGTTTAGCAACAAATTGGCAAGCCAGTTCTGATTTTGTGTAGTAATAAACTGCATCTTCTCTTTTTTAGGACTTTTGAATCTGTGATCCACAGATATTCAGCAAACATGCCTAAAAAAGCAGGGAAGAAAGGAGGTGGAAGAATTGCCGGAATGACAGAAGAGGAGAGACTCCTGTACATGCAGCAAAAGGCGCAAGCTGAGGAGGAGATAGCCAAAAGAAAAGAGGACATGCTCACACACTTCCTCAAGGTGTGACAAACACCTGACAAATAACATATAAAACATATAAAAGAAAAAAAAAAATAGATTTAGAATTTTTTGAGTAAAATCATGTCTGTAGAGCTTACATAATTTCAAACCAGTTTTACAGAAGATGTACTTGTCAGTGTTTAAATTTTCACATTATTTATTTATTTGACCATTTTAGCCTAGAAGACCAATTCAATTGCTATAAGTCTTTGCAATCAATAACTATTTTCTATTAAATACATTATTATATATTAATATATTCTTTTTTTAATTTATATAATTTTATGCATCAAATATTAATGTATGTTTATACAACTAATTATCAAGACTGGTAGATTATGTGGTTTTATTTACTTTTTTGTGGTTTTTGGTGAACTTTTCCCCAGATACTCTATTCTAGTTCTTGCTAATGCAGATACAGATTAAGGCCTGTCAAGCAATTGATATCTATACTGACATATGGTTTGCCTTATAGGACAAACTGCAGAAGGAGGAGAGGAACACCATACTGAATCTCCATAAACTGCGGCAGCAATGGCGTGCTGTTTTAACGCAGACCAAGACAGCAGAGCTACGAAATGACATGGCAGTGCTCAGCCAGAACTTTGAGAGAGTCCTGGACTACAAAGACAACATCATTAAGGTCACGGCCTTATTAAAGAAAATTTAATGTATTCACAAACCTCTAATATATAGTATATAATATAGACTAGACTGTCACTTCTAAATTATAGGAGGGTCAGTATGCCATAGCTTTTATGCCAGAGTCTGGAAGCAATGAGCTTGTGTGTGTATGTGTTTTATACAGAGTTTGGTGGCTGATCTGTCTGAGAGGGAGCAGCAGTCGGAACTGGCGCGCAGTTCTCATTTGCAGAATGTGGACTATCTGTTAGAGCTTCATAGGAGTCGGCTGGCAGAGCTAGAGTTGAACTTCAACAACAGGCTTGAAGAACTTGGTTCAGAATGTAATACTGAGAGGTACATATACATAAACACACAAAAGTTAATTTTGTTTTTGAATTTGGTCAATTAGCCAGTTCCTGACAATATCATTCAGGTCTTTTCTGTTAAACTGTACCTTTTGATTTTAGAAAATGAGTATGCTTTGGTTGTAAGGAAGCATTTATATAAAATATACTATTATACTCAGAGCTGGTCAAGCTCAAGCACATTTCAGTTGTATCTTGCTGCAAATAAAAGGTGCCAGCTTTAAGTAAATTTCAAGAATTTGGATATTTTGTAATAAAATTTTTTTATACTATAATAAAGATTTATGAAATCTAAAGTAAGACTCCAACTAACACCACAAAACATCACAGAATTCATAAGATCCATGGCTAGTACTTAGTGATGTTCATGTTGTTGTCCCAACAAAAATTATGTAATGATCCCATTAATGAAATTAGTTGCTGAAAATGTACTTACTCTTAGGCCATCCAAGATATAGGTAAGTTTGTTTCTCATCAGAACAGGTTTGGAGAAATTCACATTACATTACTTGCTCACCAGTGGATCCTCTGCAGTGAATGGGTGCCGTCAGCATGAGAGTTTAAACAGCTGATAAAAACATCACAATAATCCACAAGTAATTCACAGCACCCCAGTCCTTAAATTAATGTCATGTGAACTGAAAAGCCACAAATTTGTAAAAAAACAAATCCATTTTTGAGGTGTTTTAAATTGAAACTGTCGCTTCTGGACAAAATATGAATCTTCCATTTCCAGTAAAAATGTCCATCACGTTCTCCTCTCACATCAAAAAACCAATGACATACACTTTTATTAAAAACTGTCTTAAACTTCTTTTGGCTTGTAAACAGTGCTTGATCTGTGCATATTATTCTCCTGATTCAGACAAGATGACTTTTTCACTAGAGAAACCAAAAATGTGGATAGACGACTCAAGTATTTTAGCTGGAAGCAGTGATTTGAAGTTGATAATGTCTTAATAATAGATTTATTACAAACACACAGCTTGTGGAGTACTTACATTACTTGGGGATTATTGTGATGTTTTTATCAGCTGTTTGGACTCTCATTCTGACAGCACCCATTCACTGCAGAGCATCCATTGGTGAGCAAGTGATGTAATGCTACATTTCTCCAAATCTGTTCTGATGAAGAAGAGTGAGTAAATGATTCGTTTTGGGTGAACTATTCCTTTAAGGAAAAACTAGTTTTATATTTTTTATAATATAGTAAGAAATATATGTGGAAATGAAAATGCACTTCACCGGAATGAACCAGTTTAACATCTGTATTATATTTCTTTTATATTTCAGAGAGCAAATTCTTTCACATCACCAGCAGGAGAGTATGTATTTGGAGAAGGTGATGTTTTCCATGGAAAACCATTATGCTGATCTTGACAATGAGGCTAGACGTGACTATCAGAGCACTCGCAATCAAATAAAAAAACAGGTACTGGTGTTAGAAGTTTTCAAAATCTTAATTGCACTAACCTATGTATGCACTAACTATATTGCACTGATTATATATGCAATGCAATACAAATTTAAATAGATGTGCATGGAAGATGTGTATGGATTATATAAATACTTTTTAATGTGATATAATGATGTTGGATTTATTTCTGCAGAACAAAGAGGATAAGCAAACAGTGAAAGATCAAATGGAAGGGGTTGTGGAAAAACTGTGGCAGGAACTGCAGCAGGTTTTACACCACTACAACGAGTCCACCAAAGACAGATTCATCGCAACTGAGTCTCTGCAAATCAAGGACGAACAAAGTGCTAAAGAGATCGACACACATAAAAAGCACATTCAGAAGTTGCAGGTCAGACAAAACTCTAATGTGGGATCTGACTACTTTGAAGAAGCATTTTTACACTTTTTATCATTTATGTTTTAATGATTTTATTGGCAGTAAAAATGTGCAATATGTGTTCAAACTTTTGCAGGAGTCCATCTCTGCTTTACGCTCTCAGCTGAGCTCTGCTCAAACCGGAGAAGAAGCTCAGCAGCTTCATTCCAAACGAGATGAGCTCGCCCAGAAGGTTCAACATTTCAGAGTCCAGCTCACTGAGGCGCAAGCGATTCGGAGAAAGCAGCTCACTAAACTTACTGTTCAAAGCAGCGATGCTACTAAAAAACTACAGGAGATTGTAGCCATGGTCTGTTTGTTACACCCACATTTAATATATACACAATTTATTATACACAACTAACAACATTTTCTTTCATTTCCAAACATCTGCTTTGTCCCTTCAAGTAATACCATACAGTAGAGAATTAAGATGAATAGCTAAATATATTTATTCTCTGCCCAGTACCTTTAGAGACAACAGATATTTTAAATCTTGTTCATTTTATATCTTTTACATGCTACGTGCTCACATGCTTTTACATGCTTCAAGTGAAGCATCAAAACATTGTAGAAAAAGTAGAATCACATGCCCAGGATCATAAATAAATAGTGCACAGTAAACAAATTTCAAATATATATAATTTAAAATAAACATGAAATTAAAAATAAAATCATTAAATCGTATATGATGTATTTTAATAGAGGTCAAAAGTTTACATCCCCCTTTCAGAATCATTGAAAATGTTAATTATTTTACCAAAAAAAGAGGGATCATACAAAATGCATGTTATTATTTAGAACCAACCTGAATAAGATATTTCACATAAATTTCCCAGTTCAAAAGTTTACACTTGATTCTTCATACTGTATTGTTACCTGAATGATCCATAGCTGTGTTTTTTTGTTTAGTGATGGTTGTTTGTGAGTCCCTTGTTTGTCCTGAACAGTTAAACTGCCTGTTGTTCATCAGAAAAATTCTTCAGGTCCCACAAATTCTTTGGTTTTCAAACCTTTTCATGTATTTGAAGCCTTTCCAACAATGACTGTATGATTTTGAGATCCATCTTTTCACACTGAGGGCAACTGAGGGATTCATATGCAACTATTACAGAAGGTTCAAACACTCACTGATGCTCCAGAAGGAAACATGATGCATTAAGAGCCGCGGGGTGAAAACTTTTTGAATTTGAAGATCAGGGTAAATTTAACTTATTTTGTCTTCTGGGAGACATGTATCTTCTGTAGCCTCTAAAGGGCAATACTAAATGAAAAAATATGATATTTAGGCAAAATAAGAAAAATGTACACATCTCCATTCTGTACAAAAGTTTTCACCCCCGGCTCTTAATGCATTTTTTTTCAATCTGGAGCATCAGTGAGCGTTTGAACCTTCTGTAATAGTTGCATATGAGTCCCTCAGTTGTCCTCAGTGTGAAAAGATGGATCTGAAAATCATACAGTTAGTGTTGGAAAGGGTTCAAATACACAAAATTGCTGAAAAAACAAAGAATTTGTGGGTCCTGAAGGATTTTTCTGAAGAACAACATGCAGTTTAATTGTTTCAGATAAACAAGAGACTCATGAACAACTATCACTAAACAAAAAAACACAGCTGTGGATCATTCGGGTAACAACACAGTTTTAATAATCATGGGGATGTAAGCTTTTGAACCGGGTCATTTTTATAAACTCAACTATTATTTTCTCTTGTGGACTATATGTAAACATCTTTTATGTGAAATATTTTATTTAGGTCAGTACTAAATAAACATGCATTTTGTATGATCCCTATTATTTTGGTAAAATAATTAACATTTGTAAATGATTCTGAAATGGGGATGTAAACTTTTGGCCTCAGCTGTATACTATAATTACAGTATTAGATATAATACAATATAATATAATAAATATATAATATAATATAATACAATATGCTTAAAGCAAACTGGACATGCAATGTCAACTATTAGACAGTAACTAATTTTGGCCAATAAAGGTTGATTGAGCACAAAGTATAAAAAAACATTTTGAATATCAATTGGGAGTAGTGATCATATTTAATTCTGGCATTAGCATTTAACCATTCAAAATTCTTTCCATAGGGGGAAAGGTTGATTCGTCTCTCTGAGATGTGTTCTAAGCTGGAGACGGAGTACGAGAAGGTTCTGCCCTTCTATACATCATCACTGAGTGAAGAAGAGCTGAATCAGGAGAGAGCCAATGCCATGGAGCCGCCGACTGAGAAACTCACTCAGGTAATAAGCTCAAGCTTATTAAAATCAAGCATTCAGATCTGTCTCCATTCTGGCTTTGAATTAATTTCAGATGGAAATAATCATTATTTTCTCAGTGGATATCTGTTTTCAATTAGAAATACGTCACATTCATTACTTTGATGTGTAGCATTTATTGACTTTTGACTTGTCCTTTGTCCCCAGCTAATGCATGACTATTCTCCTCTTGAGAAGTTCTGGCAACGGTACAACAAGGTTCAACTTGACCATTTGTGTCTGAAGCGAGAGAAAACGCTTCTATTACAGGAGAACGAACGACTGAGGCTCTATCTGAAGCAGTACCTGGATGAAGTTTCGGTTTCTGATGAGAGTTTTCGGCATCAGAAGCTTCTGGTGGTGTCGTCTCCTACTCTACAGGATGCCGCTGCCACTGAGAGACGCGATCAGAAGCGCTACGTGGTCCAAGAAGCAGCAAATGTTGTGCAGAAACAGTTTTAGGGAATAAAACCGAAAAGTATAAAGCAAAAGTGTTTCTGGCAACAATTAAAATGTTTTTTAATTGTTGTTGTTTTTGCCTGGCATTCAAAAGCTTTTGTAACATTATACGCTATGCCATTCAAAAGCTTGGAAGAAGTATACTTTTTGGAGGGAAAGAAATTATAGAAATTAATACTTTTATAGAGCAAGAATGCATTAAATTGATGATAAAGACATTTATAATATTACAAAAGATTTCTATTTCAGATAAATGCTGTTCTTCTGAAGTTCTATTCTTCAGAAAAACCTGAAAAGGTTCTACTCAGCTGTTTTCAACATAATAATAATAATAAATGTTTTTTGAGCCGCGAATCAGAATATTAGAATGATTTCTGAAAGATCATGTGACTGGAGTAATGATGCTAAAAAAATGATCTCAGTACATTTTATACTAAATATATGATTTGAGCAAACACTTTCTTCACAGCTTTATCTTACAACTATCTACAACTAGCTGTTTTCTGGTAACGTGTGAGACTTCCGGTTCATAAGCCGCCATATAGAAATAACGAGAATTACGAAATGCAGTAAACGGTAAAACGGTTAGCTCTACAAACCATTGTGTTCATAATCAAGATAATACATTAAAATAATATGGTAAGACACACCAGTTTTCAATATCAAGCAGTAAATCGCTGTTTTGTACAGCTAAAAACGCTGGAAGCGGATGACACCGGAAGTCAGATACAATAAATTTACAAATGGCCGCCCCCTTTCTTACAGGAAAAAATAAGGTGAATATGTCAACTAAGTTGTGACAGTTACAGAGAAAAAATAAGGATTTAGTATCCTTTCATTGCCTTAAGATGGCGCCAAAGCAATGAAGATGTCAAATATGCCAAAAAAAATACCCTTTACATTTTTTGTTGTAATAAACTGGAGGGTAATAATGACCTTGAGCAAATGTACATGATTGGACAAAGATGCTAATCACATATTTGTATGAAGGACTTACTCTAAATTTAATGAGGCAGCATAGATTAATCAAACAGGTTTGTTTCATTCTCTTAACAAACGTCCCCTCTATACATCGGGAAGACAGATTGATGCATCTAACCTCTGTAAGGTAAAGTTCATTTAGATGCAGATAGACTCGTTTTTCATTATTAGAAGACATTTTGCAACTCATGGTCCAATGAAAGATAAGCCAGGCTATAAATACATGAGCTTCATCACTCTTGACTAGATGACTGAAAACTATCAGACACTGATGCATGATGTTTTTTTTTAATACTGCACTGCAGTGTAAGATCTAGTTTGAAGACAGGACAACAAATAACATAAAGCTATGTTTAATGGAGGCTGTTTATTCAATATATAACATTTATGAATGTTATATACTGTGAATCAGAAACAGCATGCTGTGAAAAAAAATTAATGTAAATTAAAAAATTTTGCAATTTAAGACATTATGTAACGAGATTTTGACTTTTTTTGTACTTTAAGTAATTTTGCCAATTTGGATTTGTTCATAATTAATGCTAAGTTGTTATTGCTAAGTTGTATAAAGAGAGATAAATGCTAGTGAGAGACATACACAGTATAGGACAGTTTCAAATGGTTGAAGACAGTGATGACGCTTGAAGATCTCCTGACCTTTTGCCTTTGCCCTTTAACCCTTCTCTTGCACTGTTGATTGATCACCTGAAGAAAATAACATTCCTTTCTGTGCACAAAAAGTTATAATGATGTCTGGAGAAGCAGTATGTGAGTATATAATTATCTTGATTGAATTTTGGCCAACAAGGCCTTTCACCTGCAAGACGTGTAAAATTACTGATGCTTATCTTAATCATTTTAAGCGTTTTATCCAAGATGACTTGCATTGCATTCAGTAAACATTTTTATCAGTGAGAATGATGTGTGTGCTATTCACTTTTGCAATCTTAGCGATACACTCTCAAATGTACCGTAAGGTCATAAGCTACAGCAATTATACAATAAAAGCAATTCATCTCAAACGCTAGTTAATTTTTAATCAAAAAAGACAAAACTCACTGGGAAAATGAGTTGCTTTCTAGGTTTAATGCCTTAGACGTTTTAGCTTATAAACGTTACTACATGCTCCAAATTTACACTTAAACTTGCCTTAGCAATGTTTTAAAATATTACAAGGTTGTAATTTTTCATGCATTTAAACAACTTGTCCCTCATATTCTTTGTAATCTAAGATTCTTGTAGTTTAATTGCATCTGGCTCAATTAACTCATACATTTCCATTCAAAATTAATATTTTTATTCAGCAGGATGATCTGAAGCGTTTGAACCTTCTGTAATAGTTGTGTATGAGACCCTCAGTTGTCTTCAGTGTGAACAGATGGATCTCAAAACCATACAGTCATTGTTGAAAAAGGTTCAAATACACAAAAATGCTGAAAAACCGAAGAATTTGTGGGACCTAAAGGATTTTTCTGAAGAACAACAGGCAGTTTAACTGTTCAGGACAAACACGAAACCCAAAAAAACACACACACACACACACAGCTGTGGATCATCAGGAAACCATACAGTATTAAGAATCAAGTGTATGTAAACTCTTGTGGACTATATGTAAACATCTTTCATGTGAAATATCTTATTCAGGTCAGTACTAAATAAAAAATAACATACATTTTGTATGAATAATTAACATTTTGCAGATTCTGCAAGGTGTGTGTAAACTTTTGACCTCAACTGTATATCATTGTCTCCAGGTAAGTTTTAAGGAGTAAAGCTGTTTATTTAATGAAATGTGTCTTGAGCATCAAAATCAGATCATATTAGAATAATTTCTGAAGGATCATTTTACAGTAAAGTCTGGAATAATGATGCTGAAAATTCAGCTTTGCCCTCACAAGAATAAATTACATTTTAAAACATATTATATAATAACACTGTTATTTTAAATTGTAATAACATTTCACAATTTTACATCAAACTACATTGCAGCCTTGGTGAATATGAGAGACTTTAAAAACATTTAAAAATCTTACCGACCACAAATTGTGAATGGCAGAATATATACTTAATTGAAACAGGTAATGGATAATTTATTAAAGATGTCTAAAGCAGAATGTTTAGGCTAAACATTGTCTGAATAAATTACAAAAAACCCAAATTATCCCTGCTTTCTCTCTATTTTTGGTATGCTTTAAAATACTTGCACTGTACATCCTAAAGCACTGTTTGTAAGTAACTCTAGATAAAAGCATCTGTTCAATGACTTAAATGTAAACGTAAGTGTTCTAACTGAACGTTTTAATGACTCAGTGTCCTCAAACAAGTCAAGATAAAAATAGAAAGCACCAAACAAAGCACTTTTTATTTAAATAGTTTATTCTTTTTGGCTTTGATCTTATTTCTTCTTGCTTTTCTTGTCTTTGCTCTTCTTCTTGCCTTGAGGTTGTGCATGTGCTTTGTTGTAGAGGTAGAGACCCACTAAACCCAGTAAAGTGGGAACCAGCGCCAAGCACAAAAGAGGCAAGACGTCGTTAACTAGCTTCTGCCACGGCGTTTGCTGGGACAGAGAGATCACCTCCACCTCAAACTCAAGCGTGCTGTCCGCTGCGAGGAAAGAGAGATGGAGAGATGAAAAATGAATTAATCACATGAAACGTGATTTAAAGTTTGCTCTCAAGCTGTTCAGAACCTGTATGACTTTCTATCTTCTGTGGAAGATATTTT
This sequence comes from Cirrhinus mrigala, assembly GCA_036247105.1. Lineage (NCBI taxonomy): Eukaryota > Metazoa > Chordata > Actinopteri > Cypriniformes > Cyprinidae > Cirrhinus > Cirrhinus mrigala. The sequence goes on from CM070012.1 coordinate 6,082,149, forward strand.
GAAGAATACTGATAACCAAACAGTTTTGGTTCCCATTGACTTCCATTATATTTTTTGTCCATACAAAACTCAATGGGTACCAATTTGGTTAACAACACACTTCAAAATACCTTCTTTTGTGTTTTACAGAAGATAGAAAGTCATGCAAGTTCTAAATGACAAGAGGGAGAATAAAAAATGAAATAATTAAATTTTTTGGGTGAATTACCCTTGTAATCTTCTACAAAAATATCAGCTTTACTAGCTTCAAAGCCACTTCAAATGTGTGGTCATGGTACCTGGAATGGTTGGAGGGAATCCTCTCTTTCCATACGCTAGATGAGCTGGAATCGTGGCCTTGATTTTTTGTCTGTGCAAAAACATAAACAGAAAAGACTGAAAACAGACTTTAAAGTGGGTGATTCAGGCTTCACCCTAAAAGACCTGTTTCTGAAGTGCTCTTGAACATATTATTTACACTGTCTCTGCCTGCATGCATTGCCACAATTCTACATTCCCAAGCGACATGCAGGCACTGACTTCAACTTACCCTTCGCACAGTCCGACCAGGGCTTGCTCTAGGCCTGCCAAGCAAAATAACATGTTTTAAAGATATATGCAATTGTGGAAACAGCACATCGTTTCTGTTTATTTCCATAGTTTTACTAAAGAAAACATGAGCTTAGTTATCATAATTACATTATAGCTACTCTAAAGTAAACAAACCTGTATTCAGCCTAAAGGAGTTTTGTTGTGTGTCTGTTGTTATGCACATAATGTCATTTGGGGTTCGAGCCTCATACCTGTGATGACAGACCTCTTGCCCAACTCTACGACCAGAGGCTCACGAGACAGAGAGGTGTCAATCACCTTCCCGTCCATTAATCGACCCTGCGCAGGAGAGGAAAAAATGGTTTTGCAGGTTAGTTGCATCCATTTTTATGTAGATGCAGCAAATTATTTATTGTAAATGCCTGGAAGTAATGAAATGTAATAAAAGGTGACAGCCACCCAGGTCGCTGCCAGGCTGCTGGAATTGTAGATTCACTTGTAAAAGGTTTGGAAAGACTACTGTAATACAAAAACAAAATATATAAAGAAGGCATATTTTAATAATCAGGTTGGGGCATGTTGTCACCATGTGTTTTACGCGCTGAAATTAAAAAAAATATTATATTAATTGCAATTTCTGTTGATCAAAACAATATTTGAGACAGTATGTCTACAGATTAGGCTGAACATTGTCTGAAAAAAATGATTATAATATATATATATATATATATATATATATATATATATATATATATATATATATATATATATATATTTAATATACTACCAGTCAAATTTTAAAGAATGTCTCTTCTGTAATAATCCAAAAGTACAGTAAAATTTTGAAATATTTTTGCAATTTAAAATAACTGTTTTCTATTTGAATATGTTATAAAATGTAATTTTTTCCTGGGATTTCAAATCTACATTTTTAGCATAATTATTCCAGTGACATTCTAATATTCTGATTTGCTGCTCAAAAAACATTTATTATTATGTTGAAAGCTGAGTGGATTTTTTTTCAGGTTTCTTTGATGAATAGAAAGTTCAGAAGAACAGCATTTATCTGAAACAGAATTTTTTTGTAACCTTATAAATGTCGTTATAATCAGTTTTGATCAATTTAAAGCATTCTTTCTAAATAAAAGTATTAATTTCTATAATTTCTTTCTAAAAGCTTGTGAATGGTGATCTTTGGATCTTTCTATTCATTAAAAAATCTTGAAAAAAAAATACTCAACCATTTTAATATTGAAAATAATAAATAAATAAATCAGCAAATCAACATATTGGAATGATTTCTGAAGCATCATGTAACACTGAAGATGAGTAATAATGGCGAAAATTCAGCTTTGAAATCACAGGAATAAATTGCATTTTAAAATATATTAAAATAGAAAGCAGTTATTTTAAATAGTAAAAATATTTAACAATTTTACTGTATTTAAAAATATTTAAATATTTAAAAACTTTTGACTAGTAGTGTGTGTGTGTGTGTATATATATATATAATGTATTTTTATACATTATATATATATATATTTATATATATATTACTTTTCAGTAATTGTTGTGTTTTGTCATTTTATTATTATTTTTTGTTTGTTTTTAAATATCTGCATAGTTTTTATTAATTTAAATTTATTTGTTTTAATTTATTTAGTCTTAGTTCAGTTAGTACTTCAAATTTAACTAAACAAAAAGTTAAAAAGTTTAAGATTTTTATTAAAATGTATTGTTACAAACGTGTATAATATGTGTGTACACATACATGTATGTATGTTTTGTTACAAATGTGTGTGTATGTGTATAAATGCACATTTAATATAGTTTAATATATGTCCAAGTTGTCACAAAATGTAATCATGTGTTAAATATGTGTTATAACAAAATTAAAAATCTGTTTTTCTTTCTTTTTTGTAGCAAAAACTTTGATCTATTGACCTAATCCAAGAACTATTCAGGGGAGTTAAAAAAAAAAAAAAAAGCCTCGGTCTCCCCTTATATGTTCCTTATAGCGCGGGAGCGCGCACACGCCTCTCTCGAGCATTTCCGAATCACCGCGGCTCGCCTCGACTCAAATGCTGACGTGTTGCTCCGCCTCCTCCACAACATTTGGTTTCGCTTAAAAACTAAAATACTATTACAAATAACGGCATTGTGAAACAGCAAGGTGACTCCACGATGAACTTCTATTCTGAATGAACTTAAAAGAAATGTTCATCGTGTTCATCTTTCACATGTACTGCATTACAACTCTCTATTCTGTCATATATGGCGAGTCCAGATGTCAGCTTGGGTCTGCCACATCACTAAACGGATTTCATGTGCAAATATCCCCCCAAGAGTCCGTTTTGCCGTATTTTATGCCATAATACCCAGGGATTTCATTGGGAGGTGCCTCGTTTTACAACATCATAGGCTGTAAAGGCGCAACGCGTTGTATTTATTACCGTGTAATGGATTTGAAGCGTGTCTCCCATCTCTGATGTAATCGTGCATGTCTCAGGCTTCACCTAAAATGATCAAAAACATATTATTGAAAAAGAGTGGACTTCGTATTGCAAAGGAAATGAAATGCGCAAAACATCGACTGTACTAAAAGAGATGCAATATTGTGAATATGCATGTTTGCATTGAGACGTGAATGTACATTTGTCATTAAAGCACACATGCATACGTGGACTCTAGTAGTAATAGTCACTCTAGTCATTCATTTAAAAAAAAAAAAAAAAAACTTGACCCAACTTACCAATGTCTCCACAACCAACTGTTCGATCACGCTTTCTTTGCTATCTTCCTCCTCAGCTGCAACAAATGCAAAAGCTACGAGGAAAACCAATGCGATCCCTGTTCGAATTTGCATCGTGTCTCACGTTATGAGAAAATCAGCACCAACAATAAGCACAAAAAGGATAAAAGCTACTCTAAATGGCTCACTTCCGTCACCAGAGTCGCCCCACTGCAGCCTTGCAGCGCTGAGGGAGCCAATAAATACTCTACCGGATGATCGGACACAAGAAGTCACTGAAGGCGAGATGCCAGTTAAAGCTGATGTGTTATTATAGTGAAGAGATAACGGCAGGCTTAGGCGACCCGCGAACACTGGACCAATACCTGGGTCACTGGAATCCCCGCCTCATAATCCGCCAGCATCCCAGAAGTCTCTCCACATGGCTGCTGCAGTTAAAGTACTTCCCCGCTAGAGGGCGCGTGAGATATTCTGAGGTTGAGAAACAGCACTGCCTTCATCTGCTGTTTTTTTTTTCTTTCTAGATTTGTTTAAAGGCAACGTGTGCAATTTTGCGACACAAGCGTCACTAAACGGAACTGCAAAAACAATAGTTGTTGTCAGACAAGTTTCCTGACAAATCCCTGGTCTTCCATTAGTCCTACGAACGGATAGCCACGCCCCCGTCTGGTTGAACCAATGAGCATGAAGTATTTTATCATCAGAAATGTAAGCACTTTAGCTTTAAGATTATTTTTGTTACAGTAAACTTCAGTAGAAGCACAGATAAATGCAAAAGATATCAATTCCAATCAGCCATAAATAGGCTAAGATATAAAGGTGTACATCTGCTTTAAGTATAATCTGCTTCTTTGAATTCACATTAGGTTGACAACCTTATTTTTATATATTTAAGTTATCTTTGAGTTATCAAGTTATCTTTGCTTGGAATAGGCCAGTGTTTTAGTATCACTAGTTTTTATTAATATTTTAAAAAATATATTTTTATTTTTTGTTTTCATCGTGTACGTTTTATATAGTTAATATTATATGATATTTTAGTTATTTTAGTTGGTAGTTTAATTAGTATTTTAACTAAACTGACAAATCCCAGGTCTTCTATTGGTCCTAGGAACAAAAGCCACGTCCCTGTCACATTGAACCAATAAGCAAAGAGCATTAAGTGTTATATCAACAGAAAAGTATGAACTTTAGCTTTTAGATTTTTTTGGTAACACTTTACAATAAGGTGTAATTTGTTAACATTAGTTAATGTATTAACTAACATGAACAAACTATGACCAATACATTTACTACAATATTTATTAATCTTTGTTAATGTTATAAAAATACAGTCGTTCAGTGTTTGCTAATGTTAATTCACAGTGCATTAACTAATGTTAACAAACACAATTTGTGATTTTAAATAATGGATTAGTAAATAATAATGTTATATTCATTAGCATAATAGTAATAATAATGATAAATGCTGTAGAAGCCTTGTTCATTCTTAGTTCATGTTAACTAATGTTAACTAATGAACCTTATTGTAATTTAAGTTTTTTTTTTTTTTACAATAAACTTTAATAAAAACAGATAAATGCGAAATATATACATTTATAAGCTGTATAATTATTTTCTTTGAATTCACATTGGGTTGACAATCTTATTTTTATATATTTAAGTTATCTTTAAGTTATCAAGTTATCTTTGCTTGGAATAGACTACTGTTATTTTGTATGTGTATTTTGTTATTTTTATTAGTTTTTAGTTTTTACTGAAATATATTTATGTAGTTCATATTAGGTTTTAGTTTTAGTTTATTGCATTTGAGCTATTTTGGTGCTTTAGCTTAAATTAAATGAAAATGAGAAATGTTGCCTTGTTGCTGAAATAAAATATTTCAATAAATTATTTCAGTTAATGTTTATTTAATTCCAAGTAATGACAATTTGTAAAGATTTTATTTTTTTTCAGTAATTTTTCTGTTTTCATTGTAATTAAGGTTCAGATTTAGTAATTTTGTTGTGCATTTTAATTTTATTAGTTTTTATTAAAATATATCAATATACTTCGTATTAAATTTTAGTTTTAGTTTATTTTGTTTAAGTTATTTTAGTACTTCACCTAAAGCTAAATGAAAATGAAAAAAAAAAAAAATGCTTTGGCAACATTATTCAAAAAATGTTTATTTAATTCCAAGTAATGACACTTTGTTTTAGTTTTAGTGTAATTTAACAATAACAACCCTGGAGTAGACTGCCTAGTGATGTAAGTTACTAAACTATTACATAATAAACTTCAGTTAAACAGTTTATTTAGGCCTATTGTTTCTTTTCAGGACTTAAAATCTTGTATTTTCCTTTTTATTTTTATCACTTTACAAAGTCCTCAAATAGCCCTAAACAGGTCAAAAAAGAATGCAGACCTACATATGCTTCAAGGAATACAAAAATGCTAGATATTTGCTAAGAATGTCCAGGGAAGTTGTAGTTTTAAGGAGTGTTGTAACACCTCAAGCATTTCCTTGACATGTCATTTGTTTGCCTGTGCTACCTGACCTGACTGGAGGCAGTCTCAGGATGCGAAAACCAAACATCGCGAGAATTCCCCACCGAAGCCTGTGCTGTCGGTGTGAAGTCTCGTGAGATCTTCTCTCTGTCTCTCCGTGTCCAAAATCGGCTGGTGTCAGCTCGCAAGGTAATCCAGATACGTTCAATTGTTGTGATTGCTTTAAAACGAAGCGCTTCTAAGTGTTTCTCACTGGTTGAAATGTTGTTTGTACGTTTGGTAAAATATGACAGCGCGTTTTTTATTGCTGTTGGACATAGAAAGGCGTCAGGCCTTCCGCGAGGCACGTACCGTCTCTCTATCTCTCTAAATGAATGAAGATTTGTATCACAGATGATGTGCTGCCTTACGCCTCTTCAGACATTATGACGGCTCGTATTGCGCTCCGGTTTTAATTCATTCCGGTTTGTTTTAGAATGAATTGTAGTGATCTTGCATAAGAACAATTTCATCCTTCTGCTTCGTGCCAAACGCCTCTCTTCACGGAGAAGCTCCGATCTTTGTATCCTACGCCGACATTGTCAAAGAGTCGTAGGCCTTTATGAGCTCCAACAGACCGGCAGTAATCTAAATAATTAATTAAGAGCCACATTAATGTTTTTAAAAACCATCGTATTAGATGTCATGTGGATATCCGTCTAGCGCAGTGCTATTTCGTTGTATCGTGACTGCATTGTTGGGGTCTCTTGCACGGGTTTGAGAAAGCCTGGGATTGTCGAATCATTCAAAAAACAAGGAAGCCTTTAAAGGAGGAAGTCTGTTAGAAAAATGGATGGAAATATTATTAGAGATAAGTGTTTTTTGTGGAAGGGGGTTTGCTGGAGGTGGGTCGGGGCGTCAGCACCATGGACAGCTCAACCGGCGTTAGACCCCCGCAGCTTCCGTACAGCATCATTACCAGATTAATAATTATCATAACCACTTTCTCATATTACTGTCTTAATGGACACATTTGCATGTGTCAATATTAGACTCAGAATGTTTATTTTTCTTTCAAGGCATGTTTTGCTAAAGCTGTTGAACATTTCCACTTTGGCATGGATGAAAGATACAGTTTAACACAATTTAAGTTTAATTTTTAAAACACAAAACAGTTAATGAAACAGCATGCATTTAAAATGCAAAATCTAATGCATTCAAATATGAATATGAAAAAGCTTTTTTTTTATTTTTCTAAAAAAAAATCTAAATATGTGTCAATAATGTGGTTTCACTGTGCTTTGTTTTAGCCTGCATTTGTTTGGCCGGCAGTTATAGGAGAAATATGATGATGGGTATTTGAGTTTGAAAAACAAAATATACCATAATATTCTAATTTAAAGAAATAGTACACCCAAAAATAAAAATTTGCTTTAAATTTACTCATCCTCTTGCCATCCAAGATGTGTATGAGTTTGTGTCTTCATCTAACTGGGAAAAATTTAGCATTACATCACTTGCTTACTAATGGATGCTTTGCAGTGAATGGGTGCCGTCAGAATGAGAGTCCAAACAGCTAAAAAAAACATCACAAAAATCCACAAGTAGTCCACACAATTCCTGTCCATCAGCTAACATTTGTTTATTACATTTGTAATAAATAAATCCATCATTAAGATATTTTTAATTTAAAACCATTGCTTTCAGCTAAAATACAAGTCTATAATTTATAACAACACTTTCTCCAGTGATAAAGTTAATCTCCTGTTGTCCACTCGCATGAAAATCCCTGACATACGTGTTTAGAACTGTTTCGTACTGTTATTGCTGTGCATATTTCTCATATGATTCAGACAAGACAACTTTTTCGCTGGACAAAGCAGTATTAACGATCAAGGATTCAACAGTTTGAGGTTAAATGCATTTTGATGGATTTGTTTCTTACAAATGCACAGCTTTTCACTTCACAATACATGAATTAATGGACTGGAGTGTGTAGATTTTTTGTGGATTATTGTGATGTTTTTATGAGCTGTTTGGACTTTCATTCTGACGGCACCCATTCACTGCAGAGGATCCATTGGTTGAACAATCGATGTAATCTGTTCAGATAAATAAACAAAATCATCTACATCTTGGATGACCTGAAGTAAACATTCAGCAAAAAGTGTTTGAAACTAGGTGTTTGAAACATAGACACACAAAACATAGATGTGAGTAATTGGACATTTGACTCAAAACCTTCTCGTTCCTTAGATATAGCCGCTGTGCTAAACCCCAGTCTCCCTTAAACAAGTTTAATTTCAAATTTAAGCTTTACACTTTGGCATTCATGAATTAGGACACCACGGTTATCAGGGAATGTGTTCTACATCTCGGATAACTCCATCTGGGAATGTTCAGGGATGACTAGTGGGGATTCGTGTGAAGGCGGGATATGAGAGGGATGAACAGATTGCTGTATGGCCTGAAGACATGGCAGGATCATAGTTTCTTTAGTTCAGTATGTGTAGTTGTTAACATTCTTGTAGCTTGTACACATAAAGCATACTAGTGAAGCTCAGAAATGTATATTCACACCCAGAAGCGTCATGCTCATTCAAACCGCCCACTCAGGATTCGGAGACTTGCAACTTCCAAATGCGTCTTTGATAATCAGTTGCGTGATTACAGCGGGTGAAAGAATGTTTGACTGAACTGTGCAGATTGCACAGATCATCGTTTACATGTTAAATTCAGTCATTTCTGTTAAATCACACTTTATGTAGATTATGTGCTGCAATATGAGGGTGTATATTTGCACTTTAAATGTGCGTATTAGTACCTAAAAATGTATATATGTGACCCTGGACCACAAAACCAGTCATAAGTAGCACGGGTATATTTGTAGCAATAACCAAAAATACATTGTATGGGTCAAAATGATCAATTTTTCTTTTATGCCAAAAATCATTAGGATATTAAGTAAAGATCATGTCCTATGAAGATATTTTGCAAATTTCCATCCGTAAATATATCAAAACTTAATTTTCGATTAGTAAAATGCATTGCCAAGAATGTAATTTGGACAACTTTAAAGGCAATTTTCTCAAAATGTAGATTTTTTTGCACCCTCGGAATCCAAATATTGTCATATCCTAACAAACCATACATCAGTGAAAGCTTATTTATTCAGCTTTCATGTAATGAATAAATCTCAATTTAAAACAAAATTACCTTTATGACTGGTTTTGTGGTATAGGGTCACATATTAGTAGCTAAAAGAAACAAAAAAAATACCTTTTGAAAAGGCCCTAGTGACAGCTTTTGTACCTTTTTTTCTTAGTGTGGATAAATACGCATGCCTACACAATTGTTTATTTGTTTTTGAATAGAATCTCTTTAATGCTTATCAAGGCTGCATTTTTGAATGAATATACAGTAAATAATAATAAAAAAAAAAAAAACTAGTATTGTGAAATATTATTTTAATTTTGAAATAATTATTTTCTATTGTAATATAGTTTAAATGTTTAAACTAATTTATTTCGGTAATGACAAAGCTGAGTTTTCAGCATCATTATTCCAGTCTTCGGTGTGATTAATACACATGATTATTCCAAAATCATTTTAATATGCTAATTTTGATTTTGATTTTTATTATTATCAATGTTGGAAATGGTTCTTCTTAATATTTTGGTGGAATCCGTAATGCATTTTGTCCACGATTGTCTGACAAATAGAAAGTTTAAAAGAACAGCATTTCTTTGAAATAGCATTTTTTGTGACATTATAAATGTCTTTTAGTGTTACTTTTGATTAATTTAATGTCCTTGCTGAATAAAAGTGCACATTTTATGGGAGTGAGAATAACATTTCATTTTCTTTTCCCTTTCAAGGACTCTAGATTCTTTTTCTCAGCTATATAACCTTTTTTCTCAAGGCTTTCAGTCTTTTACCTCAGTGGATTGTTCCACACTAAGGACTCACAGCTTTCTGGATTGTGATTGGGCCAGACGAAGCAAAACATTGAATCATGGGGAATATTTTTGGCAATCTGCTGAAGAGTCTGATAGGGAAGAAAGAGATGAGAATTCTGATGGTTGGATTAGATGCTGCTGGTAAAACTACCATCCTTTACAAACTGAAGCTGGGAGAAATCGTGACCACCATCCCAACCATTGGTAAAATCTTTCTCTTATTTTTAAGGTCTGAGACACAATGTCATTTCAAACATGTAGTGTATAAATTTGTATTTAGTTTATGTATTTCATCATATAATTAACTTCTTTAATTTTTTTTAGTTTTCTTTTGGGATAAAACCATTTAAATTTAAATGTACTATTTGAAATTAAATAGAGAACATTATTCAGTTCTAAACTTTGACCAGCTGTTACACTGTAAATTTTAGTTTCCATTTAGCTGAATATTTAATGTTGCTGTTACTGTTGGCAAATATAAATGCAGAAAATGTCAGGTATAGAGTATTTATAGAAGTTATGAATTATGTTATTTTATTTAATTTAGTTATTCTTAAGAAATTAAAATGTTACAGTTTCCCAGTGTCCCTATATATATCTAGAGCCATTATATTTTTAGCCGTTATATTGCTTTTAGATGAATGTACAGTAACTGAATTGGGTCACACAGTGTAAGTTTGTGTTTGTGTTTTAAGGTTTTAACGTGGAGACGGTGGAGTACAAGAACATCAGCTTCACTGTGTGGGATGTGGGTGGTCAGGATAAAATCAGACCACTCTGGAGACACTACTTTCAAAATACACAGGGTGAGTTACACATACACTCAACTTCTCCCACTAAAACACAAGCTGTATTGGGTTGTCTGTGTAAATGATTGTAATTTGCTGTGTCTGTGTGGTTTGTGTTGTGTTCAGTGAGCACACACTGCATTTGCACTGCTGTGCCTGCAGAGCCACCTTGTAAACATAACTAAAAATAAAACCATAAAAAATATTTGTTATTTGAATTAAAATAAAAATGAAACTGAAAGAAAATAAAATATATATAAAAAACTTTTTTATTGCACTAGTTACCAAAGCAATATTTCTCTTTTTCATTTAATTTAACTTTTAATTTAACTAAAACTGAAATAAAAAAAATTATCTATACTTTATAAAAAACTAATAAAGATGACAAAAACAAAATTACTAAAACAGAATTAACTAAAATTTTATTAGTGGAAAATATTAATAGAAAACTATAGTAGTATCTCAATGATACGTCCACAAAATAGTTGAAACACTCTATTCATAAATAAAAAAAATGTTCCTTTTAAACAAAACATTGAATAGCTGATTACAGTCTGTGTATCTTTGTTGTGTTATTGTCTGTTGCTTGTTGAATAATAAGTTGTCTCTGTTCTTCATCTCGGCTCATTTTTCTTACCTTAGGCCTTATCTTCGTGGTTGACAGCAATGATCGGGAGAGAGTTAACGAGGCGCGGGAGGAGTTAATGAGGATGCTTGCAGAAGATGAATTGCGTGATGCTGTCCTTCTTGTCTTTGCAAACAAACAGGTATCGTGATTTTTGTTTTTTTTTTTTTTTAGTAAAGGATCCCTACTACCTGGCAGATCACAAAATATACACTACCAGTCAGAAGTTTTTGAACAGTAAGAATTCCAGTGTTTTTAAAGAAGTCTCTTCTGCTCACCAAGCCTTTGTTTATTTGATCCAAAGTACAGCAAAAACAGTACAATTTTAAAATACTTTACTATTTAAAATAACTGTTTTCTATTTGAATATATTTTTAAAATGCAATTTATTTCTGTGATTTCAAAGCTGAATTTTTGATCCTTCAGAAATCATTGTAATGTTCTGATTTGAAGCTCAAAAAAATTTATTATTATTGTTATGTTGAAAACAGCTGAGTAGAATGATTGGAAAGAAATCTTTTGTAACATTATAATTGTCTTTATTATCACTTTTGATCAATTTAAAGCATCCTTGCTAAATTAAAGTATTCATTTCTATCATTTCTTTCAAAAAATATTATGCTGTTTTAAATATTAATGATAATAATAATTTAAAAAATCTTAAACAGCAAATCAGCATATTAGAATGATTTCTAAAGGATCATGTGACACTGAAGACTGGAGTAATGATGCTGAAAATTCAGCTTTGATTACAGGAATAAATTACATGTTAAAATACTTTAAAATAGAAAGCAGTTATTTTAAAAATGGTAAAAATATTTCACAATATTACTGTTTTTGCTGCAGGCTTGGTGAGCAGAAGAGACTTCTTTAAAAAAACATTAAAAATCTGGTAGTATATGTCCTAAATTAAATATTAAATTAAATATTTTAATATGTGTACTACCATTTAAAAGACTGGGGTCTTTTTTTAAAGATAGTAACACTTTTGTTCAGCAGGGATGCATTAAAATAATCAGAAGTGACAGTAAATACTTCTACATTGTCACAAAAATATTCTATTTCAAATAAATACTGTTCTTTTGAACTTTCTATTCATCAAATAACTCATAAAACATGTATTTTCCACAAAAATATTAATCAAAACTACTTATTTTCAACATAATAAGAGCAACAAATCAGCATTTTTTGATTTCTGAAGGATCATCTGACACTGAAGTGAAGTTTTTATGATGCTGATAATTCAGCTTTGCATCACAGGAATATATTACATTTTAAAATAAATTAAAATAGTAAAGTTATTTTATATTGTACATTTTAAGTGTATTTTCGATCATATAAATGTAGCCTTAGTGATCATAATAGACTTCTATTACTTCTTTAAAAAAATGTTACCAATCTCAAACTTTTAAACATTAGTGTGTTCAATACTCTAAAAAACATGGCTGATTTTGAATGTCCATTAAAGGAGAAGTCCACTTCCAGAACAAAAATGGACAGATAATGTACTCACCCCATCCAAGATGTTCTTATCTTTCTTTCTTCAGCCATAAAGAAATTATGTTTTTTGAAGGAAACATTTTTCTCCATATAATAGACTGATATGGTGCCCCGATTTTGAACTTAGAAAATGCAGTTTAAATGCGGCTTCAAACTATCCCAAATGCGGTTGTAACGAGATAAGCGTTTAAGTTTAAAAAGTATTTAAATTGTATTTTTTTAATGAAAATAAACGATCGTTTCGCTAGATAAGACCCTTCTTCCTCGGCTGGGATCGTTTGCAACCGCATTTGGGATCATTTTGGAAGTTCAAAATCGGAGCACCATATCAGTCCATTATATGGAGATAAATCCTGAAATGTTTAACTCAAAAAGCATAATTTCTTTACGGCTGAAGAAAAAAAGACATGAACATCTTGGATGACAAGGGGGTGAGTATCTGTGTATCTGTAAATTTTTGTTCTGGACGTGGACTTCTCCTTTAATGAACAGTCCATAATCTATTGCATGTAAGTTGGCTGCTAAATTGTGTATTTGTTTCAGAACAAAATATCAGGTCCTACAGCAAATGCTTAACGTTGTTTTATTCCTCCTTGCCTCCAGGATCTGCCAAACGCTATGAATGCAGCTGAGATCACAGACAAACTCGGCCTCCATTCGCTCCGCCATCGCAACTGGTATATACAAGCGACCTGTGCGACCAGCGGCGACGGTCTGTACGAAGGGCTCGACTGGCTCGCCAATCAGCTCAAGAACAAGAAGTGAGGGGCGGGATTTGCTTTACGTGGCCGTCTCTCGCTTTGGGAAAGGGGTGGGACTAATTTGGCCTTTGTGTTTGGTTTTTCTTCGTTTTGTTTTGTTTCGTTTATTTTTCGGTTATATTCTGAAAAACACAGTATGTGGTTTATAGAGCCTTCTACGCTCTGTGTATATCATCTGTATGTATGTACGCACACGCATTCACACGCAGATCAACACGCATCTCATTTCCTCTGTTGACTTTTCCATTTTGCCATTCGAACAGTGTCGGTTTATAGCAGATTTCATCGTCTCTCCCTCACTCACTCGCTCACGTGTTTACAATCAGTGATCAGTGTTGTCCTCGACTGCCATGAAAAAGATTGTTGGGTCCGAGCGTGCTCGTGTATTATGTAATAAGCTTATGTATTTCCACGTATTGTCCAAATGCTCTGTACAGTAGATGCGATTATGATGCAGTTTGCCTCCTCACGCACGCAATATCAACAGTCTGCGATCCCGGCGGTTCGTGATTGTGTTAGATACCCTGCTGTGTTTTGCATGGCTCTTTCTCTCGGTGTCGTGTCGTGGTGTAGTAGAGGTTAGATCTGCATGTGTGTGTTTAGTCACAAGGAGCTCGTTAGTGTTGCATGCTGCTGTACTAGAATGGAGAACGCTGTAGAACCAATGTCGCTTCTCACATATCCCTCACCTAAATTGTGAGTCAAATGTGGTGCTGTTCGGTAGTTCACCTTAATTCGCATTCGAGTCAAGCTGTAAATAAAGCTTTTTCCAATCAAACGCCCCTTTGTTGTAGAATTGGTTGCATGGGTAAAACAGTGTTGTTTTGTAAGAATCACTAGCATTGTTTGCATGGCATGCATGCTGTGCTGTTAGTCCAATAGATAGATAGATAGATAGATACATAGATGGATAGATGGTAGGTAGATAGATAGATAGATAGATAGATAGATAGATCATAGTTAGTTGCTATACAAATTTGCCACTGACATGATTAGTAGATTAAAACACTAAACTTGGCTATTTTTTGCTTTTGCACATTAGTGAACAGCATAAAACAGCACACATGTACACAGAGCCTCGGTATGTCAGTGGTCTGCGGCAAACTGCATAATAACGCATCTGCTTATGTGTTTGTTTGCATGTTTCATGCTCATAATGCATTTTGTGGGTTCAGACTAACATATCACCCCTAATGAATGTGAATTTTGTTTAATCAGTGAGTGCACACATTTTGGCTTATTCATTGTTTTTGATTAGTATAGTTCTGAAACCAGAAAAATATACAGATATATATTTACAGTACATTGTCTTTTGTGTTTAACGCTTCAGGCTAACATCACAGATGCAGCGCTGATTTATAATTCATAGTATTTATATGTGTTACAGACTACAAGGACAAATGGAAAATCAAATCCTGACTTATTTTACCATGCTAGCTAGTGTAAATACAACAAAACTGCATATCCTGCATTGCATATGTGTTGGTAATCCATCCTTTGCACAAATCAAACACTAACACTAACACAGTCTGTTTGTAATTGTATTTGTTTCTGGGAATAACTACATATTTTTAGCATCTTCCCACATAATACCCAGCACCTTTACACTAAAACCCATTGTTATGACTCGTGTATGAACAATTTAACAAGGCAGGTCTTTTCAACCTAGGACATGATTTGAATGGAGTATTATTTTGAGTGCTGTAGCGTGTGGGTGATGCAGGAACGGGAGAGTTACCAAAACAACTGTGCGACTTAGCAAGACACTTAACCTCCAGTTTGGCTACGTAACATAAGCTTAGATAGCTTAACACACTCTATTTCAGCATATAATGCAAACAACGATATGTCTGCAAGGCCGTTTCTACACAAGTCTGCAGTGTGAACCGTCCAGTCTGTTAAGTTTTGTGGCCTTATCTTCTTACAAAAGTATGTTTTCACAAGGTTATTTATTAACTAAGTTATTGGGTCACTGAGTTGCTTGTTTCGTTTTTAGTCGATATGGGAACAAAGGGGTTAAAAAAATCTCAAATACATAGTTTGCTTGATTTCAAAGCATTTATTCTTTGCATTAAATAGTTTTTGTGCTTATTGAGTAGTTAGGGTTGACTTGAGATGGTTTAAAGTTTGATTTTATCTTCTTCGATATTATATTTTTATTTATGTATTTATTTTGGTGAGTGTTTTGGTGAATGTGTTTTTACCTCTGTGTGCATATGCATTTTCTTTGTTGATTTTTTTACTGTGTTGGGTAAATCATTTTGATGGCTTATACAGTGTCAGTGAACATAATCAATGAAGGGGAAAACAATTTCTCATTGAATAATAAATAAATAAATAGAACTTAGAAATCATGGATGAAATGTGTAATTATCTGTTACAGTAGATTACAGAAAGATTATTGTTGATTATTATGATGTAGACACCAAAATCTTTCTCTCCCTCTGATCCCTGACTGTAACACTACACTCAAATAAAAACGTGAAAATTATTTGCTGTTTCTTCTCTCTTCTCTCTAAGACCTCCGTTCATCTTCTGAACACAAGGAAGAACAAAAATTTCCAGATAATTTACTCACCCCGTTGTCATCCAAGATGTTTGTGTCTTTCTTTCTTCAGTCATAAAGAAATTATGTTTCTTGAGAAAAACATATAAGAAATTATCTCCATATATGGACTTCTATGGTGCCCCCAAGTTTGAACTTCCAAAATGCAGCTTCAAAGGGCTCTAAACGATCCCAGCTGAGGAATAAGGGTCTTATCTAACGAAACGATCAGTTATTTTGTAAACAAATTGACAATTTATATACTTTTTAACCTCAAACGCTCGATTTGTCTATTCTCAGTGATGCGCATGCGTAGTCTGTGTAATCCGGGTCAATACAGTTAGGGTATGTCGAAAAACTCCCATCTCGTTTTCTTCTCCAACTTCAAAATCATCCTACATTGCTGTTTTGTCCTTTTTTTTTGTAAAGAGCGTTTGATCTTCTTTTGCATTTATACTTTGTAAACACTGAGTCGGTACTTCTGCAGCGATGTAGGACGATTAGAGATGATGTGTAAATGAGATGGGAGTTTTTCGACATATCCTAACTGTATTAACTCCATCAGTGTTGCCAAGTCCGCGGTTTTTCCACGGAATTGGGCTACTTTACCACTGTTGCCGCGGGTTGTTTTTCATGTCGTAATATTTAAATAACGTTATTTAATAACGTATACATTAAATAACGTAATATTTAGCCCCTGGAATGCTAATTTGACCAGGGGAACCCCTTTTTTCATCAGAAATATCTTAATTTGTGTTCCGAAGATGAACGAAGGTCTTAATGGACATGAGCGTGAGTAATTAATGACTGAATTTTCATTTTTGGGTGAACTATTCCTTTAATGCTACTTCTTATATAATGACCACACCTGCTGGTGGATTATACTGGATACTTTTGATTAAACCTATCCCTCCTGATCTGGAATATGCTTTAGTAAAACCAGCTAATGACGTCTTCATATTGTATATTATGTCTTATAATGATCTCTGGTAGGCGCCAGAAATTGCTTGTGTCTAATTGTAGATTTAATTACAGTTTTAATTGATTGCATCATTTATCGCAAATGCCTCAGAAAGGTAATCTGCTTTGAAACGTAAATCGAGTGTCTTCTCGCAATGCAGTTCCTTATGTCGGCCAGAAGAGGGCAGAATTATTGTGAAAACCAACAGTTTCAGTCAGATTAAGTAAGTAATGAAAAAGCATGTTCTCATTACGGCATATGTGCTTTTAAATATGTCTTTGCCAATATACAATGTATATATTCAGTGGGAAATATTTATAAATATACAAACTCTCAAACTGTTCAAAGCAGAAAGTGCAGGAGAGAGCGATCAGGGTGTGTTCTGGCTCATAATGCTGTTGGCTGGTGAGATATTAACCAACAAGTAATGTGTCCCAAAACCATAAAAGACCTCGTTAATGCACTGCATTTCTCCGGAAAATAAAAATAAAAATAATAATAATAATCAGCAGCATCAGATTCAATAAGGGTTGTTGTGTAAGTACGTCTGTCTGTCTGTTTGTCTGTCTGTGTAGTACTTGTTTGTTCAATCAGTGCCTCACATACCGGTTGTGCAGGAAGAGCTGGTCTTTAAAACCTGTTTTCCAACTGTGACTACATTCACATACTGTCTGAATGGAGAACAAGGGGGAGGGTTAATTGTTCAAAATGTAGCAATATGAAAACATTGTATGTTGTGAACAGAAAAACACATAAAACAAAATCATAATTTTATGTGTAGCATCCATAATCTTATTGATGTGTAACACCCATTGTTGGGACAAGTAGAATTTGAGGAATTATAAGGAATAGGTTTAAAGATAATGATACAAAGTGTATTTAAAAACAAACAAACAAACAAAAAAAAGATTGTTAAAAAATACTGTTGAGACATTTAGACAGTTTATAATAATATAAAAACTGTAGAACACTTAAAAATATTATTTAAAATCTATTTTTATTAAACTGATGTGATTTTTGAGTCTGAGAGTGAAGTTTGAAGTAATGGTTTACGGTGACTACATTACAAAAATAACATTAAAATGAAAAATATATATATAAATTAAAATAAAATGTAAAAATAATAAAATAATAATAATAATAATAAAGATTTTATTGTGAAATGTACTCTGAAAGTCTACTGTTTACTGTTGAGACATTTAGAGAGTTTATAATAAAATATAATAAAAATTTATAATAAAAACTATAACACTTAAAAATGTTTTTGAAAATCTATTATTAAACTGATGTGATTTTTGTGTCTGAGAGTGTAAAATAAAGTTTGAAATAAAAGTTTACGGTGAATACATTACAAAAATAACATTAAAATGGGAAAAAATATTTATTATTATTTATTTATTTGTTTATTTATTTATTTTTTTAAAAAGATCGTTAATAATTATTCTTTATTAAATGCATTATTGTGAAGTGTGCTCTAAAAGTCTACTGTTTACTGTTGAGACATTCAGTTTATAATATATAAAAAACTGTATAACACTTAAAATATTTTTTAAAATCTATTATTATTAAACTGATGTGATTTTTGTGTCTGAGAGTGAAGTTTACAGTGAATACATTACAAAAATAACGTTAATATATATATATATATATATATATATATATATATATATATATAAATTCAAATAAAATAAAAAAATAAACGTTAAAATGAATATATATATATATAGAGAGAGAGAGAGAGAGAGAGAGAGATTAAAATAAAATAAAAAAAATTTAAATATTATTTAAAATGTATTATTTGGGAATTATTGAATTTATGTGGTTTTTGTTTCATAGTGATGTGTTGGAATTCAAAAGAATTCAAAATGGAAAAACATAAATATATATATATAAATAATAAAAATATTATTTAAAATGTATTATTTTGGCAGTTATGCAAGTTAGATTTGTGCTCTGAACACTTTTTTGTCTCAGAGGTCTGAAGCCATCTGAACTGAGGCACAAAGTGCTCTTTGTGAGTCTGTGAGTCCAGAGCCATCAAAGAAACACTGATAAACTAGTGGACGATACTGGCACACAATGCCAGCCTTGACTTCCACACAATGAGAGCCCTCACTCCAAGATGACATTATTATCGATACGGCAAAGCCCGGATGTGTGTATATGTGCGTTTGTTCAGGGGGAGAAAGAGAGAGAGAGAGAGAGAGAGAGAGAAAGAGAAAGAGAGGGAGCGCTAAATCTTGGTACATAAATGTATCACAGTCTAGTCGGTGTTTTCCGTGTGGGCTGTGAGGACTGTCGCTTACTGAGGGAAATCTAGAGCACTGCCGGTTTATAATGGTCAAGAGTTCACTATCAAGACTTTATGACTTGTTTACCTGTTCGAAATAAATCAGTGCACTGGCTTTGGAATTACACCGTCGACGTCACCTCATCAGAGCCAGTCAGCGTTCAGCATCGTTCACCTGTACTGGTAAACAGGTAACAAACCTCGGGACAACATTCCTGCGTACTCGAGCCTTTTCATATTTACAAACCTTTTAACCTCGTCCGTATTCTGGTCGCTTTTCTCCTCAAATTTTTGGTTGTATTGTAATTTTTGTTTAGATCAAAGTGTTCGTTTTGAACTGACGTATACTGAAGGATTTTATATAGTCTATAAACTTTTTCGACACAGACGGAAATGGACTACTTGATTTTTTTGTCCTTTGTTCTACACTGAATGGAACATTTATGATTAAAACGTAAAGAAAAGAGGAAAAACGTCAGTCAAGAATTGAAGGGAGCATCATCTCTTCCACGCTTATTTCGCCATGAATATCTAACTGTCCGTTCAGACTGACAGACTGACTTCACATTGGGAATATTCTGAGGATGAGGATGATGAAGATGAAGGCTGCTGTGCTGCAGATGCTCGCTCTGTGTCTCGCACTCTGTTCACCTGTGCGCGCTCAGACGGAGGAAGGTAAACCTGAAGGTAAATCTGCATTTACTGTGATGCAAAATGCACCTGTCTGCGACTGGAAATAAGGAAACAGCAAAAACATTTGCATTTGAGTCTTTAGCATGCTGATGCATTATCTTCGTGTGCTAATTTTAAGTGACACTGCATACATTTCATGCAAGTGTAATAGTAATAATAGTGTAATTTGCATATCAATATTGTGCATATGTGTGACTCTGCCTGGACCACAAAACCAGTCATAAGGGTCCATTTTTTTTTTAAATTGAGATTCATGCATCTGAAAGCTGAATAAATAAGTTTTTCATTGATGTATGGTTTGTTAGAATAGAACAATATTTGGCCGAGATACAAATATTTGAATATCTGGGATCTGAGAGTGCAAAATATTGAGAAAATCACCTTTTATTGTTGTTCAAATGTAGTTCTCGGCGATGCAAAAATTAATCAAAAATTAAGTTTCGATATATTCAAGGAAATGTACAAAATATCTTATGGAACATGATCTTTACCTAATATCCTAATGATTTTTGGCATAAAAGAAAAATAATATTGACCCATACAATGCTAAAAATATACCCATGCTACTTACGACTGGTTTTGTGGTCCAGGGTCTCATATGTAATGTAATTTTTAGACAGCTCTACAAATTTGTAACAAAATGTGTTTTTTAAAAATCCATATGTGCTTACACAATATACATCCCAAAATAGTTATGTTGCTGTCAGCAATGCATTCAGAAAACCTGTTTCTGTACCATTGTGTCTAAGCGAGATATGTTTGTTGATCTTAGACTGAGTGTAAAAGGAGAGATTTGTTCGTGTACTAAATCAGTGCTCAGTTCAAATAACAAGTGACTCAACCAGTAGATTTTGTCAAACCTGTTCCCTGACTCAACGGCTGTCGTCAGTAAAAACAGAATCACAGAGGAGTTTGAACTTGTGATGCCAATTGCGTTTTACTGGTTCTTGTGTACTGAATCTCATTAGTTTAGGTTAGAATTTTTTCTAGTTGTTGTATTGTCTACAAAGAAGATCAGCTGTGGCCTTATTCAAAGAGCATTTCCGTTTTCAAAATAGTTGTCAGTCAATATGTGTGTGTGTGTTTGTTAATTCCAACAAAAATCTTTAAAATCTGCTTACATCAATGGTTAAATGCAGCATTTTGTAAATTATGTATGCTCACGTTTGTATTTACTAATGAGGAACTATCAGATTGAGGAAGTGTCCATGAAAAAAACACTACACAACACAAGGAAAACAATTTGTTTTGGCTCACACACACACACGTACACAGAGACAGAGTGTGATGTGATTTGATGTACTGGTTGATCTTTGGCCTCTGCAATAGTGTTGACTAAGAAGGGTGGAGCACAATGGCATGAACAACAACAATAGGTGTGTAGGCCAGGTGATCTGGCAACAAGTGAACCTACTGGACAGAGTCACATGTCATCTCTCAGATCTTATTTGACTGCAACCCCCAGAATACAGCTACAGATTTCCTTACAAATCATTAATTTTCTTTATTTCTGTCATGACAACTCTCTGAGAGTTTAGCATGGTAGTATAAATGGCAATGTTAATGTGTTTGGTCTTGGTGGAATAGATCTGCTACGTTGCTGCTGCTGCGGCAGAGCAAGTACCGAGAATTTCTACTGCAAATACATCCATAGACATGCTGATGTGAGTAGGGCTGTCACTAACGATTATCTTGGTAATCGAGTAACCGGGCGATTATTCTGATGATTAATCAAGTAATCTGATAATTTTATATATGTATGTATATATATATATATATATATATATATATATAATTATTTTATTTATTTTTTTTGAGGTAATAAAATAGACCTAAACAAGCAATATCCTTTAACCCTCTAACTGTCACCATCCCGTATACACATGCCGCCATTTACTTCACCATATTACAAATAAATCCTAATCTAATCATGACAAACTATATATCTTAAGAAAGGTCAAAGACTTCTAAATAGATATTTTAACCTTTGTCACAAAAAGACTTTCTTTGTTGACTTTTTCACTATCGCGCTTTAGATATCATAAGAAATTATATGTCAGCTGAAAACTTAAAATCTCAAAATTCATCCTTTGAATCCATTTTAAAATCAGACATTGCATTACCATTGAAAATGTACATTAAAATCATATTACAAAATGTTTTCTTTCATGAATTATACAAATTTAAGTTTGAATAGTACATTTTCATGTTTATGTTCAAAATGGGAGTGAAAGTTAAAGGGTTAAAATTACTTGAAAAATACATATATAATAGCAATGAGGCAATAATAATTGGTTCAAATAAAGTATCAAAAGCAAGTAATGATCAAAAAGTGTGAACTCAGAGTAAGGGTCTAAGATTTTATTTTGAAATCGCTATGAACAGATATTGATGTATTCTCCTGTGTTTGTGTAGGTTTATAAATTATTTACATTACAAATCTGATGAAATGGCGCACATTGCGTTCCCAGATGCTTCATACACGTAAATGATAACTGTTTGTGTGGAGCAGCATTTACTGTGAACGGAGCCGCTCTGAGATGGACGTAACCTACAGTCATATAAATAATTAAAGTGCATATATTAAACCTGCATCGTGTAATCATAGCATTTGTGAATTCACACTGGTATTATGCTTTATGATTTTTAAATAGGTTTTATATATCATGCAACCTTAGAAAATGTTCTAATAATGCGTTTCATGGATTCTTGTCCCTGGAATGCGTCACTTCCAGTATTTTTGCCAGTTACTCGACACGACATAACTTTGTATTTATGTTGTAAATAACTACAACCATGTGGGGGAATTGCATCTAAATGAACAATAAATACAGTAAATATCCAAAAATACATAATTGATCACGAATTTCTCATTTTGAATATATTTAAGGCTTGTATTACAGAAAACAAATGTAGTCCTTTCTGATTAGTACTCTTTTCTCAAAATGTCATTTAAAGGGATAGATTTGAAGTTTCATAACAATAGTCCAAATCTATATTCCACATCTCCTAAAGCATACAGAAACTTAATTTGTTATTTAGTGAAATCTTGATGTCCATCCCAGCTTTTCTTGGTGCATCCTTGAAAGGTTTAGAAAAAAACAATGTTCAATTCATGAATGATTCATTTATTTGAATCAGATCTTTTTAATGAATTGGTTAGATTCATATCATAATTTGCACAGATTGCACTTTATGAATCACACTGAAATGATTCTTGTTCATTTTGAGTCAGTGTTTTGGTCTATCAGCTCAATGGAGGGGATGACTATAAGTGAATAACAGCTGTAGCTTTGGTTTTCTTTAAAAATCTCCTTTTGTGTTTCATGGATGAATTGTTTAGAATGACACGAGGGCTAGTAAAGACTGAAATACACTATACAAACTTTGAAATCAGAATAGATATCATCATCGTTATTTGTAAATTGTTACAGAAAAACATCAGGCATCATGTAGTAAACAACTGCGGATCTACCAGTCTTTCAAGTTGTTCTGAAACCAACAAGCTCACACGTAAACATGCACCTCATTGCTGGGAGACACGTGACAGATGAAATATGTGTTGTAAAATCATCTCAAAATATCAAACTTTTTTGATGTCCTGCAAATTAATTAAATGATAGTGTGACAAAAAATCTGAGTATGTGCAACCAGCACTGACTTATCAAAAAATCTGTGCAATTGTCATGTAGAGAATTCAAACCATAAATAATGACAGAATTTTCATTTTTAGGTGAGCTATTTCTTTAAAGGTGACATATCATGAAAATCTGACTTTCTCTATGTTTAAGTGCTATAATCATCTACCAAAACAGAAAATGTGAGAAAGGACAACCCAGTAACTTTGTTTTGCTAAGCCTTTTTCTGCAAGCATGTGAAAAAATGAGCGTGTCAGATTTCGCTTTCCCAGTTACGTTTAATGGGGATCTTATTATAATATTTCCACTCCTTAATTTGCACGTTTCCACCCACGGCACAGTCATTTTGTTTTCTCAAGTGACAACGGCGTACCAGTTCTGACGCCTGGCAAACGTTCAAGCAAAGCATGCTAACTGTTCTGTCGTTGGCTGCACAGATGAGCACAGAACACTATTTAGAGTCCCAGCCTCAGAGGAGACAAGAGAGCAATAGATTTATTGAATTATTTACTGTATATTATGCTGCTGCCACACAGATCTAATCTAAAAATGTGATTTCTTGCCCAGCTGTTTATCTTCTTTTTGTAACTCATGTGTTATTAACATAAACTTGTGTGTATTTGACAGTTTAAGCACAATAAGACATGAAAGAGGACTAAGTTTACTACTCACATGCCGTGTGACAGCCGCTTTCTGTGCACGTGGCTCAGATGTGTGCGCTTAGAAAACCATATACCAACTCATAGACATGATTATAGTGTAGATGAGAAAAATATGTTAAGCACAGCTCTATTCTAAAAAATGGGGGCAGGGAGCAGCAGCTCATTTGCATTTAAAGAGACATGCACAAAAACAGCGTGTTCCTGCTTCGAAATGGCCATTTTCAAAATGATATGTGACCCTGGACCACAAAACCAGTCTTAAGTCGCTGGGGTATATTTGTAGCGATAGCCAAAAATACGTTGTATGGGTCAAAATGATTAATTTTTCTTTTATGCCAAAAAACATTAGGAAAATAAGTAAAGATCATATTCCATGAAGATATTTAGTAAAATTCCTACAGTAAATATATCAAATTGTCATTTTTGATTACTATTATGCATTGCTAAGAACTTCATTTGGACAACTTTAAAGGTGATTTTCTCAGTATTTTGATTCTTTTGCACCATCAGATTTCATATATTCAAATAGTTGTACCTCGGCCAAATATTGTCCTATCCTAACAAACCAAACTTCAATTGAAAGCTTATCTATTCAGCTTTCAGATGATGTATAAATCTCAGTTTCAAAAAATTGACCCTTATGACTGGTTTTGTGGTCCAGGGTCACATATAATAAATTATCTGTGGGGTATTTTGAGATGAAACTTCACAGACACATTCTGGGGACTTATAACATCTTGTAAAAAGGTGCATAGGACTCCTTTAAATGCCTTTAAGCGTTACTTCTGCTGGAATCCATATGTAAAGAAATTGTCATTATTAATAACACTCATAATTTCTCTGCAAGGCTTTTTTATGTCATACTGAACGGCGTAATGTGTTTATCTAGCTAAAGGAGTATGCTGTAATGTGTCTGGTGCACAGGATGTACTATATACACAATAGTTTTCATGGTGACAGACTGCCATTGTCCTGCTATTTCACAATGAGCTGCTATGGTACACATACAAAGAACTGAAACAGGACATTTTAGTGAAAAGTGTGACTCCGAATATCATATAATGTCGGCTCTGTAAAGCATTTTTGAATGCAGAATGTATTCAGGAACACCTGTGCCAACCCATGTTTATTAGAAATGCATACGGTGCATGACTTATTATATTAGTATGTGAATGCATAGTTTTCAAATGATCATTGCACTTTACTCATACAGAAAGATATATGTCAAATGTCCTGTGACGATTACGGCAGTTTGTCGACCTTTTGGCATTGTTGTGAAGTGTTCTGAGTGGATTTGAAGATGTCAATATGAGTAGTACAGTGTGTGTTAAATGCTCCCACACGCATACTCAAGGCATACTCTTCTAGAAGTGTTGAATAGATTCACAAGCACACTTTGTGTAGCCTCTCTGTTTCTGCTGTCGCCTCCACATTCATTGCACATTCATTTATGGAAATACTCAGATTTGAGCACTGCCAAACTCTTGGTTTACGTCAAAGGATCATTTGAGTGAACAGTGAACATTTAGGCCTTGAAAAAATCTTGAAAAAAGTCTTGAAAAAATAAAAACCATTAATCTTTCTATGGAACCTATTGAATAAGACATTAAATGGATGCCACAGCGTTTTAGCAAAACACTTCATCTTTTACTTAATCATTGCGGTGATTAAAAAGTTAGCAACAGCAGGAAGGATTATCCTTTACTATTTACTATAGTCATTTACTGCGTCTTCTGTGTGAATAATGCAGCATCCCGGATTGCATGCACACATACTCACATACACAAACGTGTCTGATAAATCCAAATAAGTCCTTTTTTGCCTGGGGAACAGGAGTAACCTGTAACTTTAAGTGGCTTTTAGGTGCAAAACAAAGTCATTAAGCTAGGCATGGTTTCTGTGTGTGTGCATGCCTACATGGTTTCTGTGTTGTGTTAGCTGACCCTTTAATGACAATAAATTATTAAGACATTAATGTGTAGATTTATGTGTATTTATGCTCGTGAGAACCAATCAGGCAGGTTTGGCTAATCTCTTTGTGACCGTGGCCAAGTTTCTGTTTACCAGGCAGCTAAGCCTTGTCTGTTGTGTGTGGATTTAGACCTCCCCTGGCTTTTGTTTCTCATACCTGCGATGTTAACCTGTTAGTTAAAGCTCGTGTGTTTTTTGTGAGCGTTTGGCGGGTTCCTACACTTGTTTTCGCGCTCTAGTTGAATGAGAGCATTGTATCATTGTCTGCACACTTGAGTGCACTGACTGAGGGCCTTTCACATCAACACGTTCATACGTTTAAAGTATGAACAAACTTTTTTTAAAATAGGATAGACTTTTTAAAGGGATAGTTCATCCAAAAATGAACATTTACTCACTTATTTACTCACCCTCATGTCATTCCAAATATGTGACTAACTTTGTTCTATTGACCATAAAAGAAGATATTTTGAAGAATGTGGGTAGCTAAATGATATGGGGGAAAAATACTATGTAAGTCAATGGTGACCAAAAACTGAGCTCACTTTTTTCAGAATGTCTTTGTGTGTGTTCAGCAGGTAAACTAAATTCATACAGGTTTTGGACAACTTGAGGGTGAGAATTTTTATTTTTGGGTGAACTATCCCCTTAATTTTCTTTTAATGCATCTTAAAGACTCAGAATTCATGAGGTGCAACATCAAAGGCATGCATTTCACACATATTTACAAAAACGCATTCTGTCACTATGATAGAGAGCCTTGTGAAAAAAGTATACTTATGAATTCTATTTTACCAGAATAAGAGGGATCATACAAAATGCATGTTATTGTTTATTTAGTACTGACCTGAATAAGATATTTCACATAAAAGATGTTTACGTATAGTAATAATAGTTAAATTTATAAAAATGACCCGGTTCAAAAGTTTACATCCCCTTGATTCTTAATGCTGTGTTGTTACCTGAATGATCCACAGCTGTGTTTTTTTGTTTGGTGATAGTTGTTCATGAGTCCCTTGTTTGTCCTGAACAGTTAAACTGCCTGTTGTTCTTCAGAAAAATCCTTCAGGTCCCACAAATTCCTAGGTTTTTCAGCATTTTTGTGTATTTGAAACCTTTCCAAAACTGACTATATGATTTTGAGATCCATCTTTTCACACTTAGGACGACTAAGGGACTCATATGCAACTATTATAGAAGGTTCAAACGCTCACTGATGATTCAGAAGGAAACATGATGCATTAAGAGCCAGGGGGTGAAAACTTTTGAAAACTTGAAGATCAGGTCAAATGTAACTTATTTCGTCTTCTGGGAAACATGTAAGTGTTTTCTGTACCTGCTGAAGGGCAGTACTAAATGGAAAAAATATGATATTTAGGCAAAATAAGAAAAATGTACACATCTCCATTCTGTTCAAAAGTTTTCACCCCTGACTTTTAATGCATGTTTTTTCCTTCTGGAGTATCAGTCAGCATTTGAACTTTTATGTGAAATATCTTATTCAGGTCAGTACTAAATAAACAATAACATGCATTTTGCATGATCCATTTTATTTTGGTTAAATAATTAACATTTTTAATGATTCTGAAAGGAGAATGTAAACTTTTGACCTCAACTGTATGTATGTATATATATATATATATATATATATATATATATATATATATGGTTACTGACAAGTGCACTGGCAAGCATTTATGGTTGGTTATCTAGTAGTACTTTGCATGCACTTTATTATGCTAGTCAAAATAAGTGTACTTCCTTGCATGCTAAAAGTTTATTACAACATAATGATTTAAAATGTACTAGTAAAATGTTTAATTTCATCTTAAAAGTGTACTTAAGTATGCTAAGAAACATATTGTACACTCTAAGAAAAGTTTGTAAAAATACGGCCCAATCTATTGTGTTAATGGCCTAGGTGTTTTACCTTGTGTTGTGTTTTAGGGAAATGTTTTAGGAAAATGTCTGTAAATTTAACAAGAAATGTATGGAAATATTCTGCGAGTACATTAGCAGTTTGTCTATGGATTTTTTGACAGTATAGTGTGTACTTTAAACTTAAGTGGCATTTTATTTAATTGTTATTATGTTTTCTGCAAGTACAGCTTTTCAAATCAAATTCAAATCAAAATCTTCAAATTTTAATATTTGAAGTAAACTACAAGTGCACATTCAGAACAACTGTGCGGACTTCTTTTTCACAAGGGGAGTTATGAAATGATTCTTGACTTGAGGTTGTTTGTTTCAGGGCTCCAGTTCTTAGGAACATTACAGGTGGAATACAGTGTTGCTGCCTTCATTTATGGCTTCTGTGAACTTAAACCTACAGGACAACTGCAATGCTCAGAGGTTGCTATTTCATAACGCGAGCTCGCAGTTATGTTTCAAGCAGCAACTTTTTAAGTTTCTCAGATCGAACATCTCTCAGTAGCCTGTGTGCTGACATACAGCAGTTAAATGAAGTAAAATGAATGTAAATATAGCTCAGATGTTACTGTATGTTAGACATTTGTAGTGTAGACCTTGTGTGTTGGTAGATCTGAGCTTCGTGTGATTACTGGGGTCTTTTTCCTCAAGAGAATAATCTGAGGAGGCAAAAGTTCAACGTTTTACTTTTAAAAACACAAACTTCTGGTTTAACTGATGGTTTGAAGCCTTTTCTGACATTACTGGCCTTACCTGTCCCATTGTGGGCCATAACACCCTGAAGTTCAACTCCAGATCTTATCAGTTCAAATTCTCAGTACACGTATCTTTTGTATGGGAACTGTATGTGTTAAAGGCAAGACTGTATTTGCTTAGCGTGTGTTTTGTACCAAGGGGAAATAGAATTTATGAAAATATACCAATTCCAGTATCTCGCTGTATTGTGATTCAGGGTTATTGTAGTTAACTATAACTAAAACTAACATTTAAAAAAATTCAAATAACACAAGATATATATATATATATATATATATATATATATACACATACATAATATATAAACAAAAACTTAACATTATTTTATTTAATTTCTTTTTCAGTTAGTTTAACTTGAAGTATTAAAGTATTAAAGTAACTAAAACTACAAAAACCGACAACAAAATTCATAAAACACTAAACTTAAAGTGAAAATATAAAATAAAATTTAATCTAATTCAAAATCTGTAAACCTATAGTATATAAAAAATAATACGTAATCTGTGTTTGCACCGTGTCTGTGTTGAGCCTTCTCTGCGTTTACCAAAGGAGAAGTTTGATAAGAGCTAAAAGGTTTCTAAACACAGCCTGGACCTTTAAGAATTCTTTCTGAAAAGCATATCAACACGATGGCTGATCGGCACACCACGCCTGTGTGGCTGGACCGAACACCTGTTTGTCTTTCGCAAGAGACGTTTAAACCCATTTGTTGGACTCTGTTATGCTGTTAAGAGTTTACAATATGCGTGTGTGTTATCAGCAATAAAACTGTGCTTTTCAGTACATTTCCATGAAATTAAAAGATACATTGATTTATTCACGAGAACAGAATCACGTCTACATACCAGGCATTATGGATGCGTGCTTCTGTAATCTCATATGATCTATTTAACCTGCATTTTGATCCTAATGGGTCATAAATGCATGGACCATATTCTCAGAAGAACTCTTTTCTTTGAGTTTTAATCTGTAAAGGCTCCTGAGGGCATTTCTGAGTACCTATAAGTATTAATGGGAACGTTTTTTCCTAGACACCCACCCTAATGGCTTGTTTTGACCGTGGCAGACTTGAACCAAGGGCAAAATTTGAAATGCAAAACAGCTTTACCTCAAACTACCTCAGTCGTGTTTTACCTTTTAGCTTGCCTTCCTGATGTGACTATATGAACAACAATGCAAGAAAAA
Source organism: Cirrhinus mrigala (assembly GCA_036247105.1). Taxonomy (NCBI): domain Eukaryota; kingdom Metazoa; phylum Chordata; class Actinopteri; order Cypriniformes; family Cyprinidae; genus Cirrhinus; species Cirrhinus mrigala. The sequence continues at coordinate 6,112,164 of CM070012.1, forward strand.
CAACAGATGTATTATGACATCATCAGCTGATACTCATTTTGAGATTTCTTTTGCATTAAATAGAACATAATTTGAAAATCATGCAAGCATTATTGTAAATAATGATCCCTGTCAAGTTATTTTTGTGATAATATACAGTTTCTGGTTATTATCATAGTAATTGCAAAGCTTCTTGCTACATACATATATAAATGGCCATGAAATATTACATATTAGCTGAGATCATACAATTATTCTACTAATTACAGGGCTTCTTACCACATTAATATATAAATGGGCATGAAATGAGCATTAATACAGTCAGTACCAGTACCAGTCAGTTTTTGAACAGTAAGATTTTTAATCATTTTAAAGTCTCTTCTGCTCACCAAGCCTGCATTTATTTGATCCAAAGTACAGCAGTAAAAATCTGAAATAGTTTTACTATTTAAAATAACTGTTTTCTATTTGAATATATTTTAAAATGCCATTTCAAAACAGAATTTTTAGCATGATTACTCCGGTCACATGATCGTTCAGAAATCATTCTAATATTCTGTTTTGCTACTTAAAAAACATTTATTATTAGTATTATGTTGAAAACCGCTGAGAAGATTTTTTTTCAGGTTTCAGGTTTCAGAAGAACAGCATTAATCTTATGTAACATAATATTAATAATAATAGTTAAAAAAATAAAAAATAAATGTTTCTTGAACAGCAAATCAGCATACTAGAATGATTTCTGTAGGATCATGTGACACTAAAGACGAGTAATGATGCTAAAAATTTAGCTTTGATCACAGGAATAAATTATATTTAAAATATATAATATTCAAATAGAAAACAGTTTTAAATAGTAAAACTTCAAAATTGTACTGTTTTTGCTGTACTTTGGATCACATAAAAAAGAGAGTTCTTTAAAAAACATGAAAAATCCTACTGTTCAAAAACCTTTTACTGGTAGTGTAAATGGGCATTTTTTTGCATTAAATAAGGCATAATGTGCATTCAGTCTGTAAATAATGACCCTGTTTTGAATTATTTGTGCTAATACGCAATCGCTGGTCATTATCCCAATAATTACAAGGCTTTTAACCATATAAATATATAAATAGAGATGAAATATTATTATTGTGTTGTTTAATATTATTGAGATATTATGTATTGTAGCAGTCATCATACAGAAATATTTGAACATACATATTTCTTTTCAATAGAAATGTATTATATACACTGCTGTTCAAACATTTGGAGACAAAGTTTTTATTTTTGGAAAGAATTTAATAGTTTCATTCAGCAAGGGTGCATTAAATTGATGAAAGGTGATTGCAAAGACATTTATATTGTTAAAAAAGTTTTATATTTCAAATAATATATCATGGTTCCCAAAAAAAATATTAAGCAATATTTCATGAGCAGCAAATCAGCTTATTAGAGTGATTTCTGAAGGATCTTGTGAGACTGAAGACTGGAGTAATGATGCTGAAAATTCAGATTTGCATCATAAAAATAAATTACATTTTAAAATACATTAAAATACAAAATAGTTATTTTAAATTGTAATAACATTTTACATTTTAACTATATACTTGATCAAATAAATGCAGCTTCGGTGAGCATAAGAGCATCTTTCAGCAACTTTAAAAATTCCAAACTTTTAAATGGTCTTGCATTTGTTTTTGCAACAATAAATTCATTCTTTCTCTCTCTCTTTACAGTATGTACAGGCACGCAGAACTCGCTGAGTGTGACAGGAAGCTCTGAGGTCCAGTACAAGCTCATGAAGGAGATGTACACAGGCTGCAAGATTGTCATAGGAAACCTGGAGATCACACAGATGGAGCACAACCGCGATTTCTCATTCCTACAGGTGAGGAAAATGACAATGTTTGTAGGATTTAAAGGGATAGTTCACTCAAAAATGAGAATTCTGTCATTACTTACCCTCATGTCATTCCAAAAAGTATTTTCACAGCTTCGTAAAATTATGGTCGAACCACTGATGTCACATAGACTATTTTAAAGGGGTCATCCGATGCTAAGTTCACTTTTTCATGCTGTTTGAACATTAATGTGTGTTGGCAGTGCATGTACAAATCTATCCTATAATGATAAAAATCCATGGAGTGGCTTTTAATTAATCTGTAAAAATAATATCCCCTTTTTCAAATCGAGCCGTTCTCAGATGCCGTCACACCGACAGATGCCGCTCCCACAATAGTTGATTGACATGAGCTCTCACCTCAGACCAGCTGTCACAGTCCAGTAACTTTCCTCGTTTTGATGCCAGAGCAGGGATGTAAGTTAGACAAGAATATCTCCGATTGAGCGATTGAGGTGTTGTGTTGCTGGATGTAATAATGAACATAGTGGTCGTCATTTACTCCCGACATCTGAGCCGCTGAAGATGCAGTGGATTACATTTGTTTGTGAATGGAGTGCGCCTCCCGATCTACATATATCCGTCTATGTTCGCGCGAATCATTCATGATCTGGCTTCACTTACAGCAGAAGTGAGTATAAGCGTTTTTTTATGAATCTTTGCGATCGCCTTACCTTATAACTTGGTAGTTAGGAAGTTTAGCGGCTAAACGCAGCTAAATGCGGCTAATGTAAACAACACCGTCTTTCCACAGAGAGAAGAGAGGGGCGGGGTGAGCAGAGCTCATTTGCATTTAAAGGAACAACCCCTTAGAATGAGATGATTTTTGCAGAGCTGATTTTGGCAAGGTAAAAAGGGTGTTGTTTTACAAAACCATTGAGAATTTTTAATCAAAGTATATTAGAGACTTTTCATTAAGACCCTAAAGAATCATAGCAACTTGTGGAAAATGGGCATCGGACGACCCCTTTAACAATGTCCTTACTACGTTTCTGGGCCTGGAAACATTTCATTTGCATTGCCATCTATGTAGGGTCAGAAAGCTCTCAGATTTGTGTTCTGAAGATGAACAAAGGTCTTATGGGTTTGGAACGACATGAGGTTGTGTAATTAATGACAGAGTTTTCATTTTTTTGGGTAAACTAACACTTCAAAGGATGCAAAAAGAGATCAGGCCACAAGCGTACATGAGCTCACAGCAGTCCAACCAGATTCATCTTGTGTGGGCTCATGTCTGAATCTGTTTCATTTTATGAATGTGTAACCCAACCCCTCTTCACAGTCTATCCGTGAGGTAACGGGCTACATCCTCATCGCCATAAACCAGTTCAGACGTCTACCGCTGGAACAGCTGCGAGTCATCCGAGGGACGTCTCTATACGAAGATCGCTTCGCTCTCGCCATCCTCGTCAACTATCAGAAAGACGGGGTTTACGGACTAAAGGAGCTGGGCCTCACACATTTGACAGGTGCGCTCACACATACGTGACAGGTGACACATTCTCACCCACAGAAACACGTTCTGTCAAAACGCCCACACAGTTATCATGGCAACAAGACTCTCTGGAGGGTGTGGAGTGGAAGAGTGAGTCAACGGACAGAAAAAAAGATTTGTGTCTGGTTTATTAAAGGAATTCAACCACAAATGAGCATTATTTCATCATAAAGCCAAACTTGGACTGACGCATGTCTGCGACTGCCTTATAGCTTGAAGAAAAATCCTGTATTATATTATTCCTCAGTATAAATTCCAGGAGATTGATGTTAGATGCTACAGTTAGGCGTGAGCATGTCCCGACCTGCTTCGGCAAACACGACACATCTAATGTGAAATACAATCCGTGCAGTTTTGTCTTTCCATTGTGTGTCTCCGACTGAATCAATGAAAATGCGTGTCATTTTTTCCGCTTCCCTTCCTTTAACCTCTTACTAAGTCCATTGTGACTCAATGTGAGGAATCAATATGAAAGTTACATATTTTTAAATCTGAACACAGTAGATGCTGTTTCTTTTTTAGTAATGTTTGATCATGATGATCTCTCAGCATGAATATTGGCATTTGTGCTATGAACTCAAACCCTTACAATCACCTAACAAAACCATAGCAAACGTTCACAACATCCTTGTATTGTGGCATCACTGCTTTTTTCACAAATTGCACCCTGGTTTGAACCTTCTGTAATAGTTGCATATTATTCAATCAGTTGTCCAGTTACAACTGTACAGTTATTGTTGGAAAGGGTTCAAATACACAGAAATGTTGAAAAACCAAAGAATTTGTGGGACCTGAAGGAATTTTCTGAAGAACAGCAGGCAGTTTAACTGTTTAGGACAAACAAGGGACTCATGAACAACTAAAAATATAACAACACAGTATTAAGAATTAAGTGTATGTAAATTTTTGAACAGGGTCATTTTTATAAATTCAACCATTATTTTCTCTTGTGGACTATATGTAAATGACTTTTATGTGAAATATTTTATTCAAGTCAGTACTAAATATACAATAACATGCATTTTGTATGATCCTCCTATTTTGGTAAAATAATTAACAGTTTGCAGATTCTGCAAGGTGTATGTAAACCTCAAATGTTTTGACCTCAACTGTATATATAATTTTTTTTTTTCTGAGAGTTTAGAGGACAGGTTTCAAGTTTCGAGTTCTACATATTAGCATTTTGTCTTTGATCTTATCTTAATATTTCCATATTTTATATGTTTATTTTGATCTACAGAGATCCTGGAAGGTGGAGTGCAGATCATCCAGAATAAATTCTTGAGCTATGCGCCACAGATAAACTGGTTAGACATTGTGAAGGACAGTGGGGCAGAAATCATCATCGAAGACAACGGACCAGAAAGTAAGGACACAAAAACATTGCAATATGTAATATAATATACACTAAAATACTGTTCAGAATTTTGGGATTGGTATCTTTTTACTAATTGGATTTTTTTATGTTTTTGAAAGAAGTCTCTTATGCTCACCAAGGCTGCATTTTAATAAAAAACAGCAAAAGCAACAATATTGTGAAATATTGCAACTTAAAATAGCTGTTTTCTATTTTAATATATTTTAAAATGTTTTATTTATTCCTGTGATGCAAAGCTGAATCTTCAGCATCATTACTCCAGTCTTCAGCATCACATGATCCTTCAGAAATCATTCTAATGTGCTGATTTGATGCTCAAGAAATATTTCTTATTATTATCAATATTGAAAATTGAGTTTGCTTAAGTTTAAAAGAACAGGATTAATTTGAAATACAAATCTTTTGTAACATTATAAATGTTTTTACTGTCACTTTTAATCAATTTAGTGCATCCTTGCTTAATAAAAGTATTAATTTTATTAATTTTAATAAATAATTATTATCAGAGGTTCAGATTTTGTCTTTTTTTAGGAGGCTTAAAGGAGTTCACTGTTTTATATGTGAACCTGGACCACAAAACAAGGGGCAATTTTATGAAATTAAGATTTATACATCATCTGAAAGCTAAATAAATAAGCTTTTCATTGATGTATTGTTTGTTAGGACACAATATTTGGCCGAGATACAGCTATTTGAAAATCTGAAATCTGAGTATGCAAAAAACTCTAAATATTGAGAAAATCGCCTTTAAAGTTGTTCAAATTAAGTTTTGAGCAATGCATATTACTAATCAAAAATTAAGTTTTGATATATTTACAGTAGGAATTTTACAAAATATCTTCATGGAACATAATCTTTACTTAATATCCTAATGATTTTTGTCATAAAAGAAAAAAACGATAATTTTGACCCATACAATGTATTTTTGGCTACTGCTACAAATATACCCGTGCTACTTACGACTGGTTTTGTGGTCCAGGATCACATATATGTAGTTGAAGATTTATTTATGATATTAATTTTTTATTTTTTTGGTCGACAAATTTATGGAAATGTATAAATTATAGTACATTTTCTGTTTAGTTTCCTGTCATGAGTCTTGTGGGGGCCGCTGTTGGGGTCCAGGAAATGACTCGTGTCAAATATGTAAGTCTTTGGAAACTCAGAGCACACACACACAAACACACATTGGTTTTCTATTTTTGGTGGCGACATTCCATAGACATAATAGTTTTTATACTGTACAAACTGTATTTTCTATCGCCTTACCCTAAACCTACCCCTCACACAAAACTTCCTGCTATTTCAGATTTTCACTTCATTGTCAGTATGCTTTCTTTAAGCTGTTTTCCTCATAGTGACCAAAAAAATGTCCCCACAAGGTCAAAATTTACTGGTATTACTATGTTGTGGAGACATTTGGTCCCCATAACGTAGTTATGTACACACACACACACACACTGTTTACTATGTTTCTCTTCTGTTCTCAGTGACTAAGACAGTGTGTGCACCGCAGTGCAATGGCCGCTGTTTTGGCCGCAGTCCGAGCGAGTGCTGTCACATCGAGTGTGCCGGAGGCTGCACCGGGCCGCTCGACACCAACTGCTTTGTATGTTCAACAAACTCACACCAGTTTTTGAACATGTGTTGCACTTACATGCCAGATATGTGCATCAAGACTTCCTTTGACTTGGGTGTTTATTTGTTTACAGGCCTGCAGAAATTTTAACAACTCGGGCTCATGTGTGCCGCAGTGTCCACAAGCACTCATCTATAACAAAGTGACGTTCAAATTGGAACCGAATCCTAATGCAAAATACCAGTATGGCACGATGTGTGTATCACATTGCCCTAGTAAGTGATACCTTGTGTTACATGGAGTATATTAACCATTATCAGTTATAATGTCAAAAGTGAATATCCCATTCTCCCAATGGGACCTAATTATGGTTTTTGAACAATTTATGGTTTAATTCAACTGACATCCTGCCTTTATACTTACTTGCTCTGTTCTCTTGTACTTCAGCTAACTTTGTTGTAGACGGCAGCTCGTGTGTTAGCAGCTGTCCACCAGACAAGATGGAGGTGGATAAAAAAGGGGTGAAAAGATGTGAGCCGTGTGGGGGTCTCTGTCCGAAAGGTAACATGCACACTTTGTTTATCTAAATGAGTGCATATCATAGACTTCTGTTGTTTTTACAATACTAATCAAAAGTTTGGCATAGTTATGTTTTTTAATGTTTTTGAAATTTGTCTCTGCTCACCAAGGCTGCATTTATTTAATCAAAAATACAGTAAAATAGAAATATTATTACAATTTAAAATAGCTGTTTTCAATTTAGTTTTGATATTAAATGTATTCCTGTGATGCAAAGCTACATTTTCAGCATTTTTATTTCAGTATGTATCACAGTAAATTTATCAGTTGCCACAAAAACATTGGTAGTAATAAAAAGCATTATTAATAATTGAGCACCATTAATAATGATTCATAACTGAGCAGCAATTCAGTGTTTTAGAGTGATTTCTGAAGGATCATGTGATACTGAAGACTGGAGTTATGATGCTGAAAATTCAGCTTTGATCACAGTAATAACATTTTATAAAATATATGAAAATAGAAAATGGTCCTTTTAAATTGTACTAATTTTTCACAATATTATGGTTTTTGCAGTAGTTTTGATGAAATAAATGCCACCTTGGTGAGCATAAGACACTTCATTTAAAAGCATTAATAAATTGTAATTATTTGAAACTTTTACACCAGTAGTGTATGTGAAGCAAATCAAAATTGCTACCTACTAGGGAAAAAACCATACTTTGCAAGCAAAAAAAAATTACTTTGACTCATTTACTGATTTTCCTGAATGTAATACTTGTAATACCATTGTCACTGTCTTTCTGAATATCCACTATATGTGTCACCATTGTTCCCTGAAGGAACTGTTTAATTTTTAACCATTGCCACACAATGAGCTAAAAAGTACAATAAATTTGTCTTTGACCTTTTGAGCTTTGATGTATGCCACTCCTGTATGTCTCAAAAGATTAGTTGCTTCACTGTTCATTGAGAAACAAGCACAGTCTCCTTCATGACCATTTTTGTGTATTCTTAAGCATAACCGTGATCTCTCTGTTTTTTTTTCTCTTTGTGCAGCATGTGTTGGCACTGGTACACCTTCCAGACAGACCGTAGACTCACAGAACATCGACAGCTTCATAAACTGCACCAAGATTCAGGGCAGCCTGCATTTCCTTGTAACCGGAATTAGAGGGTGAGATTTGAGATCACCGGCTTTTGAGACAAAATGACACAAATGAATCCTACTCTTGGACAAATTAAACTAGTGCAAGTGTGAAAGGTGTTAAAAAAGTCCACTTGGCCAAAAGTGACCTAAATATTTGCAATATGTTCACTGTTACTGTTCAGAAAATGACTTTTTTTGTCTTTCTGTCCTCCACAGAGACAGCTACAACAATATTAGTGCTCTTGATCCAAAGAAACTGAAGATCTTCAACACTGTCAGAGAGATCACAGGTGTGTGTCTTTGTGTGTATCTTTGCCATTTCTTCTGTTCTCTCTCTATATACCATCTAACTCAGCCTTTTGTCCACTTGATAGATATTCTGAGTATTCAGTCTTGGCCTAAAGAGCTGGAAGATCTTTCTGTCTTCTCAAATCTTGCAACAATACAGGGAAGATCTCTGTACAGGTGAGCATACCACCCATCCTTTGTTTGTTAGTCACTGACCTTATCTCCTGATTTCTTAATGCTTAAATGCATCAGGGTGAACAAAACATTCATGTTGTTAGCACTGTTTGTGCTACAGACATGAATGATAGTTTCAATCATCCAATCTAAAGTGGAGAGGTGTGCTATTGCTTTTCAAAGCAATTGGATTTACCTAGCTGACAATTAAAAAATCCCTTACTTACACGTAAGGTGGGACCATATGTACAGTAGTGTTGAGATCAGAATATATTGACTTGGACTAGTCTAGCAACCAGTTAAACAATTTAGTACTATCAATATACCATTGTAATATTTAATAATATATTAAATGTTACTAAATTGTATTTTTTAATTCGTTTTTGCTTTTATTTTAAATATTTATTTTATTTTATTTGATTTTATTCGATTTTAGCACTTTGCCTAATTTTTATTTTTTTTCCCCCCTCAAGGCAACATGTTTTATAAGTTTAAGGTTTTCTTCCTTTTTTTTTTTTTTTTTTGCATGGACAATCATAATTCAGTTACAAAGTTTCTTTGGAAAAGTAAAAAATATATATATATATATATATTTTTTTTTTTAAAAAGTCATTATTATAATACTGATATAATTTTTGCCTGACATTTCTAAGAGTTGTGTGACATTCATTATTCGTTTTCATACTGGTTTCTTGTTCTCTCCTCAGAGGAATAAGCACTAAGAGGTAGGATTGTGTGTTCAGCTTTTAGCTTGTACTGCTTTTTCTCTTTTTGTGTTTAATTGTTCTATATATTCCTAAATAAATAATTAAAAACTCATATTTTTGCATTAGTTATAAGTGCTTTACAATAAGCTCGGTGGTGTGGTATTTCCAAGCTTCAGACTGGTGGTTGGGAATCTTGCATGGAAACATTTCTGTCGAATGATTTTGCTTGATGATCATGAATGAGGCTCTTGAGATGTTATTTGAATTAGATAGATAAAGTCTTAATGAAAGTACATGGGAGCAATATTATTAATTGGTCTTGTTTTGGATTTTGCAAAGTTTTGGGATTTCAAGGGTCTTAAAGTCAACATGAAATGGTGTTCACAACCCATTTTAGTTCCTTATCTGACATACACTACTGTTCAAAAGTTTGGAGTTAATATGATTTTTCTTTAGTACTTTTACTCAGCAAGGATGCATTAAATCGATCAAAAGCGACAGTAAAGACATTTATAATGTTACAAAAGATGTCTATTTCAAATAAATGCTGTTCTTTTGAATGTTCCATTCATCAAAGCATACTGGAAAAAAAAACAGCAACTGTTTTCAACATTAATAATAAGAAGAAATATTTCTTGAGCAGTAAATCAGCATATTAGAATGATTTCGTGTGACACTGAAGACTAATGATGCTGAAAATGTATCTTTGCATCACAGAAATAAATTTCATTTTGAAATATATTAAAACAGAATTTAAAAGGTCAAATAAGTTCAAATAGAAAACAGTTTTTTAAAATTGCAATAATATTTCACAGTATTAGTTTTACTGAATAATTATTTTTTTAAATTAGTGCAGCCTAGGTGGAATCAGAGACTTCAAAAACAATAACAACAAAATACAACCACAGTCCTCTGAATGTTGAATCTGAATGAAAATAATAATGCTAAAAAGAATTAAGAATAAACTGAACTCGTTAACTGATGTATTTCTGAATGAAACAAATTCAGTAGATTTTTGCGTTTATCTTTAGAATCACATGCACTGATGAAATAGTGCTCAGTTCATTTCATGTTGACTTTAAGAACCACGTAATTTAATTTGTCTTTTATTTTTTTAAATGACCTATTCCACATGTTCTCTCTCAGGGGTTACTCTCTTTTGGTGATGAAGATTCCTACACTGAAGTCCCTGGGTCTTCGCTCACTGAAACGGATTGGTGACGGAGGCATCTACATCACAGGAAACAAGCAGCTCTGTTATCACCACACTGTGAACTGGACACGTCTGTTCGGGAGCGGCCCTCGGGCCCAGCGCCGCCAGAAACCCCTCGACATCAAAGACAACCACCCACAAGAGCTATGCAGTGAGTACATATGCCACACTACCAGTGTTCAAAATGGACTACGTAATAGGTTGTCTGAACAACTAGTTAGTCATTAGGGCAATGGTTTTAAAGGTATAGTTCAGCCAAAAATGAAAATTCCGTCATTATTTACTCACTCTCATGTAATTCCAAACTTGTATGACTTTCTTTCTTCTGTGGAACACAAAAGAAGATATTTTGAAGAATGCTAGTAACAAAACAGGTTGGTTTCAGCTCCCACTGACAAAAAATAAATAAAATATAATAAAAAAAAAATACAATGGAAGTCAGTGAGAACTATAACTGCTTGATGAACTTCAAAATATCTTCTTTTGCAAATTTTCATTTTGGGTGCACTGTCCCTTTAATTCTGATAGTGGCATTAATTTAAAACATTCTAAAAATATTTGGGATAAAAACAAATTGTTATTTATTATTGCTAGTTAACAATATATTCATCATTGCTGTGTGTTTTTACAGTTGAGGAAGGGCATATGTGTGATCCCCTGTGTTCATCTGAGGGATGCTGGGGTCCGGGACCCGATCAGTGTGTGTCTTGCAAGAACTACAGCAGAGGAGGAACATGTGTACCACAATGCAACTTCCTGTCAGGGTCAGTATAGGACAATGGCTGTGTCTCATTCTGTTTTCTAGTTCAAAATCTTTTTTTTTTTTACATGCATCATACATGCATTGTAGTAGTTAAAGTGTATGAAATATGTGTTTGTAACTAGAGCGTAAGTTTAATGTGTAAATTTAATGTGATTAATTATGGGAAAAAAGAACATTAAAATGCTTTTAGTAGTAGTAGTAAATGTCTGTGTGTTTGTGTGTGTACCTCTTACTGTTGTCCGTCATGAATGAATCTTTGTTTAGTTCATTTCCAGAATGAAAATTTTCTGATAATTTATTCATCACCCCCATGTCATCTGAAATGTTCATGTTTTTCTTTCTTCAGTCAAAAAGAAATGAAGGTTTTTGAGGAAAACATTCCAGGATTTTTCTCCATGTAGTGGACTTTAATGGGAGCCCAACAGGTTGAAGATTCAAATTGCGGTTTCAGTGCAGCTTCAAAGGGCTCTACAAGATCCCAGCTGAGGAATAAGGGTCTTATCTAGCAAAACGATCAGTCATTTTCTTAAAAAAATGAAAATTTCTATACTTTTTAACCACAAATGCTCGTCTTACACTAGCTCTGCGATATGCATGCATGTCTTCACGCACTGCATAATCATGTTGGAAAAGTTACATGCAGTACATGTGTACTTCCTCTGTGTATAAATTTGACTGATCGTTTCGCTATATAAGACCCTTATTCCTCGAATAGGATTGTGTAGAGCCCTTTAAAGCTGCATTGAAACTGCAGTTTGGACCTTCAACCTGTTGGCTCCCATTGAACCCACTATATGGAGAAAAATCCTGGAATGTTTTCCTCAAAAACTTCGACTGAAGAAAAGAAAGACATGAACATCTTGAATGACATGGGGGCAGTGTTGGGCATGTTACTTTTAAAAGTAAAGAGTTAGTAACTGAGTTACATCATTATAAAAGTAACTAATTACCAGGGAAAGTAACTATTGTGTTCCTTTTTAAAAAATTTTAAAATGTTCAAATATGTCAAATAACTTGGATGCCCCCAATATTAAATATGTTGAATGAAATAAATGAAATTTTTAGTTTACTCACCAGACTAATATTAAATATCTGATATGTGACCCTGGACCACAAAACCAGTCATAAGGGTCAATTTGTTGAAATTGAGGTTTATACATCATCTGAAATCTGAATAAATAAGATTTCCGTTAATGTATGGTTTGTTAGGATAGGACAATATTTGGCCGAGATACAACTATTTGAAAATCAGGAATCTGAGGTTGCAAAAAAATCAAAATACTGGGAAAATCGCCTTTAAAGTTTTCCAAATAAAGTTCTTAGCAATGCATATTACTAATCAAAAATTAAGTTTTTATATATTTACGGTAGGAAATATACAAAATATCTTCATGGAACATGATCTTTACTTAATATCCTAATGATTTTTGGCATAAAAGAAAAATCAATAATTTTGACCCATACAATGTATTTTTGGCTATTGCTACAAATACCTGTGCTACTTAAGACTGTTTTTTTGGTCCAGGGTCACATATAAGGATTAATTAATGAGCTGCAGGGTTCACGTTATCTGCATTCACTCAAACTGATTTGCTGAAATCAAAACAAGGACGATAATAGGTGAGCGCCAGCCAATGAGACTGCAGCTTGTGCTTTAATTCCGCATAATACCGGAGAAACCGGAAGTTCTTAAAAGCTGAAGGATTCCAAAGGAACTAGTTATTTTGACAGGAAAATACAGCAAAGAACTTCGTTTACATGTAGCACGTCAATTCTACATGGTATATAAGACTCTCTTGCTTTGTATCTTTCTTTGCATGTGTGTGAGACAGAACGTCAGCTAGTCATGTGCCTTCACACTAGAGTTTACGGTTTGTCAAATACAAGTACACTGAGCACCCATTCAGATGAACTGAAAAATAAAATTATGACAATATTATAATAAATTACAGTAACGCCGCATTTTATTGTCAGTAAAGGTAATGGCGTTGTAACGGTGGAAACAGTAATTTGTTTGATCACTCGTTATTGAGAAAAATAACAACGTTTATTTATAACGACGTAAAAGGGACAGTGCACCCAAAATGAAAATTTGCAAAAGAAGATATTTTGAAGTTCATCAAGCAGTTATAGTTCTCACTGACTTCCATTTTCAATCTAACACAGTAATGACTTAAGTGTAGTTATTATTTTGCCACATAATATAATTAATTAGATTGTAACTATTTGTAACCCTTTAATTGTTGACTAAGAGACTACAGAAAACGTGACATTGAGTAATCTGGAATGAACATTTCAGTGCCCTGTAATGAAATAGTGCTAAGAACTATAGAACTAGGCAGTGAACCATAGGGAGTGAACTGAGACACATCCAGTGAGTGCTGTTTTTAATGTGTGCTGTAAATAAGGCAACAATATACCGTTATTTAGTACGGCGAGAACTATAAGAGATTTTCAGACCTCTGAATGATCTCTTCTGCTCTCTACAGTGAAAAACGAGAGTTTGCTGGACCTAAAAGAGAGTGTTTGCCGTGTCACCAGGAGTGTGCGGTGCAGGACGGCAAACACACCTGCACAGGACCGGTAATCTATTGTTCTCTGATAGAATGTCGTTCACTGTTTGCACAGATTGTTTGATTTATTAAATAATCTCCCCGTCTCATTCTTCCTGCAGGGTGCTGATGAGTGTGTAGCATGTGCACATTTGCAGGATGGGCCATACTGTGTGTCCTCGTGTCCAGAGGGGGTTCAGGGTGAAAATGGGCTCATCATTTATAAGTTCTCCAACAGCCAGCACAAATGCCAACCATGCCATGCCAACTGCACACTGGGGTGAGGAAGCTCAGAATGCCGAAAAGTGCAATATATTATAGAAAATAAAAAGTTTATGCAGAAAATGCACACATTTATGCACTTTTTATTTACAAAATAAATGTTCAGAAGTTTGGGAATAACTAGATTTTTTAAGAAGTCTCTTATGCATACCAAGGATACATTTATTAAAAAAAAAAAAAAAAAAAAGTAAAGTAAAAAGTAAAAACAGTAATATTTACTTATTTACTTATATTATTAGTTTGCAACAATATTTTAGTATATAACAACTATTTTAGCATATTTAAAAGTATTTAAAATACATTTTAAAAAAAATGTGGTTTGTAACAATATTTTAGTATATAACTATTTTGGTTTATTTAAAAATGTAAGTATTTTAAATACATTTTAAAAAATGTAAAAACAGTAAATTTTAGGAATACTGTTACAAACTTATTTCTATTTGAATATATTGAAAATATATTTATAATAAAAAAAAGGTAAAAACAGTAATATTTTGGAATATTGTTACAAACTGATTTCTATTTTAATATATTTAAAATAAACATTTTAAATAAATTTAAAAACGGTAAAAAAATAACATTTTGGAATATTGTTACAAACTGATTTCTTTTTTATTTAAAAATATATTTTAAATAAACATAATTTAATATAATTTATAAATATAAAAATAATGTATTCCTGTGATGCAAAGTTAAAATTATAATTTATAAATTCATTCTAATATGCAGATTTGCTACTCAGGATTTTTTAAATCAATAGAAATTTGAAAAGAACAGCATTTATTTGAAAAATAAATCTTTTGTTTATTATAAAATATAAATGTCATCATGTATCTTTGCTGTAAAGTTTTAATTTAACATAACTATTAAAATTATTCATTACTTTGAAAAAAAAACCTTACTGACCCTAAACTTTTGAACAGTAATACATACCAGTGTAATTTTAATGCATATCAGTGTAATTACTGAAATATTTTTGCAAATCAATTAAAGATGCATTTTGTATATTTTCTGTCTCAGATGTTTGGGTCCAGGTCAGAATGATTGTGTGGATTCATCCAGGTCAGATGCTGGGTAAGTGTCGCCCCCTACTGGTGTGTTGTATCGCCTGCAGCTGCCTGTCAGTGTGTGTAATTGTGCATTTTGTGTTTCAGGTTGCCGGTGACAGCAATAGTGCTGAGCGTTATATTTGTTGTGCTGGTCGCATTTTCAGTGTTTGTGCTGAGCGTCCTGTATCGCAGAAGTGTCGCCATTCGCAGAAAACGAGCCATGAGGAGATATCTGCAGAGTGGGGAGGTGTGTGCAGATATACATATGAAGCAGCAAATTGAATCATCGAAGTGTTGTGAATTTTTATAAGGTTTCAAAATGTGTTTTAGAGTTTTGAACCACTGGAACCTGGAGAAAAAGGCGTGAAGGTTCACGCACGGATTCTGCGGGGGTCTGAACTACGGAAGATCAAACCTCTCGGCTCTGGAGTGTTCGGCACTGTGCACAAGGTACTTACGCGCTCTGATGTCATTACATGAGCTCATACCGAAACCTGACAATAGCTCAGATCACTTACTTAAGATTCCCCCAGGTGTTCTGCTAATACATGTTTTCTTTCTTCTTTTGACTGTAACTATATTTCATTTGTTTCTTCACAGGGAGTTTGGATACCAGAGGGAGACACTGTAAAGATTCCAGTGGCTATCAAGACTATTCAAGACCGTACAGGACGACAGACCTTTCAGGAAGTTACAGATGTAAGAGACACACACACACGCACACACACACACACACACACACACACACATATATACACATATGCACTTATTGCCTATATACACTACTAATATGCTACACTAATACACTAATTAATTAATTAATTAATTAATTAATTAATTAATTAATATTATAATTAATTTTATATTAATTTTATTTATTATATTATTTTATATTAATTTTAGTTATTTATTTATTTTGTATAAAATGCATAAAATGCGATTATTCAAAAGCTTTTCTAAAAAAAAAAATCTACCTGGTGTGCGATAAATAAAAAAAAAAAAATCACACAGATTTTCAGTAAATGAGGAACTTGACAAATATTGTAATACTGTTTTACTTAATGCAGTTATTCTGAAAATATCAAAAGTGACAATAAAACATTTATAATATTACAAAAGATTTATAGTTTAAATAAATTATGTTTATTGGAAATTTCTATTTAATTTAGAATATAAAAATGAAAATATTATTATTAATACAGAAATATTAAGCGGCACAACTGTTTTGATAATAATATTAATAATAATAATGTTTTTTGGACAGCAAATCGGCATATTAGAATTATTTGTGAAGGATCATGTGACACTGAAGACTGGAGTAATGATGCTGAAAATTCAGCTTTGCATCACAAGAATAAATTACATTTTAAAAGATATTTTAATAGACATCAGTAAACTTAATTTGTAATATTTCACATTATTACAGTTTTTAGTTGTTAGTTAGTTTTGATCAAATAAATGCAACCTTGGTGAGCAAAAGAGACTTTTCAAAAACTAAAAATCATAAAAAATGTAATTATTTAAATTAATTTTTTTTACTTTTAGAAGTTTTAAATTAGAAACTAATGACTATTAATTTGTATTACTGTGTCAGAATGTTAACCATTCATTTAAATTTAATTTGTAATTAGTACCTTTTAAATTTAATCCGTAATAATATTTCACAATATTACTGTTTGTACTGTAGTACTGATCAAATAAATGCAGACTTGGTGAGCAAAAGAGACTTTTATATTTTTTTTTTTTCAAAAACCTAAAATTTGTACTGACCCCAAACTTTTAAATTGAATGTACGGACTGCTCTGTGATAATAAATTACTGTTAATTTAATTTAATTTAATTTATTATTTTTGTTTATAGTGACTTTTAGAAGTTTTAAATGAGAAACTGATGACTATTCATTTGTATTAATCTGTCGGAATTTTAACCATTCATTAGTATCTTTTACAAGACAACCACATAAAACATTTAAAATCAGCCTACATACAAAACGACATCCTGAATGATTTCTTTCTGTCTTACAGCATATGTTGGCTATGGGAAGTCTGGACCACCCGTATATAGTGCGGCTCTTAGGCATCTGTCCAGGGCCCAGTCTGCAGCTGGTCACTCAGCTCAGCCCGCAGGGCTCTTTGCTGGAGCACATCCGGCAGCGCAGAGAGAGCCTCAACCCGCAGAGACTGCTCAACTGGTGTGTGCAGATTGCCAAGGTAAGAGAAAAACAAAGTGCGTTTCGAGGTATTCAGATCATTTCAAACCCACTAAAACAACTAAAATCTTTCCTCGCTTGCTCCCTCCTAGGGTATGTACTATCTAGAGGAGCAGCGAATGGTCCACAGGAACCTGGCTGCCCGCAATATTCTGCTCAAGAGCGACTTTATGGTTCAAATAGCCGATTACGGCATCGCTGATCTCCTCTACCCTGATGACAAGAAATACTTCTTCAATGAAATTAAGGTAAAGCACACTTCCAAGTCACACTGCCTGTTTTTAAACAGCAAATCAGCATATTAGAATGATTTCTGAAGGATCATGTGACACTGAAGACTGAAGTGATGATGCTGAAAATTCAACTTTTTTCATAATGTTTGTCCTTTCTAGACGCCAATTAAGTGGATGGCCCTCGAAAGCATCTTGTTTCGCAGATACACACATCAGAGTGATGTATGGAGCTATGGTGAGTCCAAGTGTCACATGAGAAATGGTACTGTAAAAGACTGCACACTGGAGCTGATGATTGAACAAGAGGTCATTCTATTTGTAGGTGTGACAGTGTGGGAAATGATGTCATATGGGGCGGAGCCTTACTCTGCTATGCGACCACAGGAAGTGCCTGATCTGTTAGAGAAAGGGGAACGCCTCTCTCAACCTCAGATCTGCACCATCGATGTCTACATGGTCATGGTCAAATGTGAGTTGAGTCTTCATATAACCCATAATGCAAAGTGGAAGTGATCTTGTTCTTCTGGACTTGAGCCCATCTCATTTATCATACAGATGTTAGCATCAAAGCTTCTGAAAAAAAGAATATAAATGAAAATTAGGGATGCACAATTTTTAAGTAGCATATTATTATTATTATTTTTTTTTTTCTGCAGTGTTTTAGTATTTAAAATTTTCATTTTCAGTTTTCATTTTAGTTTTTTAGTTTATGTTCTAGTAATTTTTTTATATTTCGATTTAGCTTTATTTTTTATTTCAGTTTTAGCCATTTTCATACTTCAACTTCAACTTATTTTATTTCATTTAGTTTAGTTCATTTAGCATTTCTAATTATTTAAGATAAGTTTAAATTAGTGCTGTGAAATCGATTAATCACAATTAATCGCATCCAAAATGAAGGACCTTGGACCACAAAACCTTAGTCTTAAGTAGCACGGTTATATTTGTAGCAATAGCTAACAATACATTGTATGGGTTAAAATTATTGATTTTTCTTTTATGCCAAAAATCATTAGGATATTAAGTAAAGATCATCTTCCATGAAGATATTTTGTAAATTTCTTACTGTAAAAATATCAAAACCTAATTTTTGATTAGTAATATGCATTGCTAAGAACTTCATTTGGACAACTTTAAAGGTGATTTTCTCAGTATTTTGAATTTGTTGCACCCTCAGATTCCAGATTTTCAAACAGTTTTATCTCGGCCATATATTGTCCTATCCTAACAAACTACACATAAATGGAAAGCTTATTTTTTCAAATGATGTATAATTCTCAATTTCAAAAAAACTGACCCTTATGACTGATTTTCTGGTCCAGGGTCACATATCTGTGCTTACATAATATACATATATATATATATATATTAGACAGCAATTAGTTTAAATATAACTTAAAATGTAGTATTTAATATTCATTTAATATTTCCTTTTTTTTTTTTCTTTGGGCTTTAGTTAACAATAACAAAATATGCTTGTGCATGCTTTAAAAACACTATTAATATTCTTCAATTTAATATCCATTTTTGATACTGCACATGATGAAACTGACTTGTGGAATTTAAAATGATTTATTTGGGGTTTTTTATGTATTTGACAAAATAATATACAATTTAATTATCTGCCATTAATTGGTTATCGACCATAACATTAAAATAATTATTGACTTATTTTGACAGGTTGGATGATTGATGAAAATGTTCGGCCTACTTTCAAGGAGCTAGCCAGTGAGTTCACCCGAATGGCCAGAGACCCCTCCCGATATCTCGTCATCAAAGTAAGTCAAACTGACAGAGTACTTCATTATTTACTTCACTGTATGTTGCATTACACAGTCAAGTGAATGACTGTTGTTGATTGATGTTCCACCACTAGGAGGAGTACAGAGCTCCTGACCCGGCCTCAGATGAGTCCCATCAGAGAGGAACTGAGATGGACATTCTAGGGGTGGCACTGGAGGAACAAGATGATGAAGTTTTGGAAGATACGACAGACTTGACACGCTATATAACACCATCCAGAAGTTTCTCTAGATTGCGTATAGATTCTCATCGGGTGCGTTTTATGATATTGATCATTATGAATTTGTGATGGTTTAAAAATAGACTAATGTACATTATTCACCACTCAAAAATTTGGGGTTGGTTAGATTTTTGTAACATAATTGAAAGAAACCACTCTTGCTTAGTCTGTGTGTATTTGATAAAAAAATGAAATATTATTATAATTTAAAATGACAGTTTTCTAATTTCATATATTTTAAAATGTCATTAATTCCTGTGGTCAAAGCTGAATCTTTAGCATCATTACTTCAGTCTTCAGCATCACATGATCCTTCAGAAATCATTCTAATATGCTGATTTGCTACTCAAGAAAGAACATTTCTTAACAATATCGATGCTAAAAACCACGTGCTTCCTAATAATTTTGTGGAAACCATCATATTTATTTTTCAGGTCTCAAATAGAAGGTTCAAAAGAACATAATTTATCTGAAATAGAACTAATTTGCAACAATATGAAAGTCTTTACTGATACCTTTTGTCGATTTAATGCATCCTTGTAGCATTAGAGTATTAATTTCTTTAAAAATTCATACCGATCCCAAACTTTTGAACAAGAGTGCATATGTTTAGATGATTTGTAGGGGCTTTATGAATAATGTAATATCTTTTTAACACTTTCAGTCAAGTCTGACCCCATCCAATGTTGCTGGATATCTACCAATGACCCCTGGTCTGGAAAGCACAGTACAGGTGAGGTTTCCTCATATCTAAAGCTTATTTCATTGCATTACTTTTAGGCTGAGACCATCCATATAAAAACCATCCATTTGATGTGTTATGAATGAATATTGGAAGAGTAATGCACATATCTAAGAGCATATGGCTTCATATACAACTTGTAATTGATATAATGTCCACCTCATTTTGCTGTAGGCGGGATGGGCGTCACGGTCTCGTCTCGACTCTGGATGCACTGTTTCTGAGAGTTCGGAGGGACGGGGAACTGCGGTGGAGCTGGAAATGAACGAGGACTTCCCGATGGTTGGCAGCATGAGGAGGGTCACACATCGTGAGGACAGCGCTTACATGTCACAGCGGGACAGCCTGTCAGGACCTCCGGAAACAACCTCTACAGGGACTCAAGGAGAAGAGGACCAAAATGGATACGTGTTGCCTGGATTTGGTGAAAGTCCAGAGAAAGGTGAGGTTAAGCAAATGAGATCAGCGTGTGTGTGTGTGTGTGTATCCTTTATGCAGCAATCTATGCAAAAATGTAATGCTTTGAACCTTGGAAGGCCCTGTGAAGCAAGATTAAAAAGTCTGCCGATTTCTGCCTTTATAGTAAAAAAATAAAACGTAATTATGAGATAATGTTTAAAATAAGACATAAATTTATGTTGTGAGACGTGAAATCATATTCTGAGATACTGAGATACTTTCAGTAAAAACATTAATATTGTGAAATATTATTACAATATAAAATAATAGGTTTCTATTTTAATACATTATATAAAATGTAATTTATTCCTGTGATGCAAAGCTAAATTTTCAGCATCATTACTTCAGTCTTAAGTGTCACTCATCCTTCAGAAATCATTTTAATACGCTGGTTTGCTGCTCAAGAAACAGTATTATTAATGTTAAAAGTTTTTTTTTTTTTGGAAACCGATACACTACTATTTAAAAACATTATATAAATTATATTAAAATATAAAACCAATTCTTCTCCATTGTAATAATATTTTACAAATATTAGTTTTACTGTATTTTTGAACTTTGTGAACATAAGAGACTTGTTTTAAAAAACAATTTAAAAAAAAAGTTGCAATTACACTACCACTCAAAAGTTTTTGAACAGTAAGATTTTTAATGTTTTTTAACGAAGTCTCTTCTGCTCACCAAGCCTGCATTTATTTGATCCAAATTACAGCAAAAGCAGTAATATTGTAAAATATTTTTACTATTTAAAATAACTGCTTCTATTTAAATATATTTTAAAATGTAATTTATTCCAGTGATCAAAGCTGAATTTTCAGCATCATTGCTCCAGTCTTCAATGTCAAATGTTCCTTCTGAAATCATTCAATATTTAAAATTCTGCTCAGCTTTTTAAAAGATAATAATAATAATAATAATGATAATCAATGTTTTTTAACAGCAAATTAGAATATTAGTATTTAAAATATATTTAAATATATAACTGTTATTTTAAATAAAAATAATTCAAAAATTCACTATTTTTGCTGTACTTTGGATCAAATAAATGCAGGCTTGGTGAGCATAAGAGAAGAGACTTCTTTAAAAAACATTAAAAATCTTACTGTTCAAATACTTTTGACTGGTAGTGTGCATTAAACTTGGAATTCTAAGAAATTAAGTTGCAATCACAATATAAGTACTCATGTTAATGCATCTCTTGTATTTTCTTTAGAAACTCTTCTATTTACATCCTCACGTGCAAAACGTTCTCAAAGGAGACTCTCAAGAGGTCACTCTGGCGACTTTTTGGAGGCGCACAGCGTTGCAGGCGAAGAATACGAGTATATGAACAACCAGACCCTCTCTCTCGGGCATATACCAGGGCAGCTTAAAGACTACAATCAGAGACCACCACGCAACCGTAGCGCCTCCTTCAACCCTGCCGGCTTGTACAGCAATCACAAATCTCAAGGGTCCAGCAGACCCAGTAAGAGATCGTCGATCGAGGGCTCGGAGAGTAGCGGAGGTCTCTCCCAGTCCTCGACTGACCAAAGAAGCGACGGCGATTTCCTATCTAGTGAAGCAGAATACACAGACGCCGATCTGGATCTCCAGGAGGTTCAGTACGAGTACATGGACATCCGTGGCGGTGCAGGACCACCAGCCAACGTGGTACTCAAACTTCACCTCCCAAGACCGGTTTCCCATCCTCCTCTCAGAAGTTCGCCAGAAGACGATGAAGACGAATACGTGGAGGAGGACTACCAGTACACTAACCGTCAGCCTCGGCTGAGGAATTCGCTCAGGGTTCATGGGTTAATGGAAGGGGAAGGAGAAGTGTATGAATATGAGGACATGGACTCACTGGCTGCTGGAGGAGCGTCGGCAGCTCAATACCAGAATCTGGAAGGAGAAGATGAGGAGAGTGTCGGGCTGACAGACGCACCCCGGAGCCCGGGGCCGGGAGAGTATTTAAAAGTGCAAGCAGGGATGGAACATAAGGCTTTTGATAACCCTGACTATTGGCACAGCAGGTCGTTTCATAAAGCCAAAGCTGTGCGCACGTAGATGTGAAAAATGGTTTGAAGGAACTTGATGCAAACGAACAAATGCAAGTTGAACTGTCTTCAGTGAACAATGTTCAGGATATTATTTGACAATGCACTTCTTACTAGTATAAATCCGTAGAAAAACTGATGCAATCTTGACTAAATAAATGTATTTTGATGCAAAATGTATTTTTGATTTAAAAAACGTGGCATTATGGTTAAAATACATTTAAACAAGAGCAGCTTTGTTCTTTTTTTAATATGGTGGAGGTACCAGAATTACCAGATTCATGAGCTACACATTGAATGCACTGATATTTACATCTGGTTATGTAGATGTAAGTGTGTGGATACTTAAAATGTTCTGTTAATGCCAAGTTTGTTGTACTCATCAAGAGAAGCCATACGTTTGCTGTTTGTGTATCAGAGAGTGAGTGTTCATCTTAAATATGTTATTTAGTGTGTTCATGAAGTACCCAATTCAGTCAGCAGCTGTCGTACCACTGTGCAGATTGCACTTGAATTATTTTACAGTTTAAGTATAATTTTCAAAATATACCTAATCTGAGGTATTTACATTTTGGAATTTATAAAATTATGATGTCAGTTGAATAGCGTATTGATTGAATTTGGGTAAACTCGTTTTTCTTTGAGGTGTTTGTTGTGCATGCCTTCTGAACAAATCATAATGAAGAACTTGTATTATGTTTCACGTGAAATGGCCAGTAAACAAGCTTTTATAACAAAACTATAGTTTTGTACACACATATCAAACTAAAGTATTTTCTCAACTTTGTAACAGTTTAAAATGATTTTTTTATTCGCTTTTATCTTACACTTTCAATAAAATGTTTCTATATAAACCTGAACTAACTCTCATACTCTCTCATAAACCCTGTTTTCTTGTACTTTTTGTGTTTTGCTAAAATGTAGTAGTGTCTCAGTACATATTTAGGTAAATATCCACCTTATTTTTCCTGTAAGACCAGGCGTATCCATTTGTAAATTTTATGGGTCTGACTTCTGGTCTCATCTGCGTCCAGCTATTTTTTAGCCATACAAAAATTGCAAATTGGTGTGTCTTACCATATTATTTTAATGTATTTTATATATATATATATATATATATATATATATATATATATATATATATATATATATACATACATATATTATATAAATAAAAACTTATTTTGGATGCAATTAATCGCAGTTAATAGTTTGACAGCACTAATTATAATAGATTTCTTATTAATTGAACAGAAAATCAAAAGTCTTGTGCCCACAATTTAACCTTAATGTTATTAATATTTTATTTTCATTCTTTTAAGCAACTGAAAAAGACAAGTGCCTTAAAACTCTCAATTACTTGCAATTTTCCATATAATGATTAACTTAAGTTTAATTTATTATTAAACAAATAATATTAATTTTATTGTGATTAATAATATTATTATTTTATAGAGGGTTTGCACTTACATCACGATTTGGTCAGTTACCTAAAGGGCTGCTAGGTTTTCACAACAAAACCCGCTCAATTGCTGCTCAAAACTATCCTAAAACTAACCCAATTGCATTGGGAGGTTCCCCAGTAAAAATCACGTTCGGGGGGTAAAACACCCATTTTTGGCGGGGTTCCCCTGGTGTAGTTCAGGTGCTAAATATAACGTCATTTGGGACGCTTGAAAAACAACCCAAGGCAACAGCGTTAAAGTAGCCTAATTCCATGGGAAAACCATGGACTTGGCAACACCAGTTACCTGGATGTGCAGCCATATTGGTTATACTCGGATGTAAACAACAGCATGGATTGCACAGTTATGTTGTACTGAATACATTGTTCTGTTAATTTATGCTGTCTAAACCATGGAAAAAACGTGTGGAACCTGCAGAGAAGGGCTTAAGCAGGAAAGGGCGCAATATTTTGACAAACCAGAATTAACAGGTGGTAAAGATACATACAAGCAGTATTAATTAAGATATTAGCCTAATGTTTCACCTACCTGACCAAGATGATAAGAACAAACACGAATGTTGCCAAGATTCTTGCCCTGGAAATCCTGGTTCAGTCTGGCCAACCACAAACGCCTTTTGTTCCTTAGACAGTTTTCAGTTTCTCCTAATTTGTCAGTCTGTAGTAGTCCAAATATTTTCCCCGGTCAGACCGATTAATACAGTCCAAAACATGACAATAACTGACCATTTTCAGCAGCAATAATCAGCAAAATATGCGAGTTTTGTTCAGTTCAGTAGCATTGTTTACGTTCAGTGCCGCCAATATGGCCGATTGATGACGCGTCGCAAAAACTCTTCTATATTATTATTTCAGTATGTATTAATTGCAACCTATTATTATTTCTTTTAGTGTGTGCTGTTTGGAATTATTTGGCTGAGTTTTACAACACAGTCAGATCACAGGCTATTTTCAGTGCAGTCAGATGCTTTGAAACACTCCGAAATGTAAATTTCACTACTGTTCCTTTTTTTGGAAAACATCCAAAAGCCGGTCGGTTTTGGCGCCATCGTATATGACGACACCTGTGACGAGACTGCGTAGTAGGCGTGGCTACGCTGTGCGTGGAGGCCGTGGGCGGAGTTAGACGGTCGGCGAGCCGCCTGGTGGTAGCGTGACTGATTTCTGCTGTCCGCTCATCGTACAGACAGAGAGACGTTTCGAAAGCCGGTGCAACGATGTCCGACGACGAGCAGCAAGAGCAGACCATCGCCGAGGACTTGGTCGTGACCAAGTACAAGATGGGCGGTGACATCGCCAACCGTGAGTTTGACGTTTGAGTGATGGAGGTGTTGAGTCGTTGACACGGGCCTCCACGCTGCTTTCTCATGCATGCCATGTGTTAGGACGAGCTGAGCAGCGTGGAACAGGAGACCCCGGCGCCCTGGCCTTATGCAATATACAGCCACACGAGACATCTTTTAAATGCAAAGCTGTTTCTCCAGTACATGTCTATAAAGGCTGTACACTTTTTTTTGCAGTCCTATAGAACGGAGGGACTCATTCTAGAGCTAATGCTAGCTAGCATTAGCCCTCAGTGCATGTCAGTGGACACTTGTGGCTCTGGCATTGCCAGCTGGTAGAGGTTAGTCCTCAAAGACATGGGTTATTAGTATGCTGTCTGGATGAATATGTCCACTACTGCCTTACTGTGGCAGATCAGTGACTTGAGAGCTTTCTCACCCCATCTGTCAGCAGGTACTGAACACCATAGAGGTGAACTTTAGCTGGTGAGGTGATGCTGACGGGACTTGTGACATTATCAGTTCAGAGCATCTGAGTAGCAAAACACTCTTTAGAGCTCCATTGATTGCTCACTGATTCTTGGTTTTGCATTTTTAGCTTTAGCACTTACTAGTTGAGGTTCAGTTAAAAAGTTTCTTCCGTCATATAAATTCAAGCACCTGCTATTTGCATATCTCATTTGTGTTATTAATGATTCTCAACTGGCTTTGTTTCAGGACCCTAATTTCATATTGGACATCAGATTGCATCCCACTTACTAGAACTGTTTTTTTGCGTAAAAGTTTGCATAAAAATCTGACATTAAAATGTATAGAGGGTTTGCACTGATGTCACGGTTTAGTCAGTTACCCGGATGTGCGGCCATATTGGTGATACTCGGATGTAAACATTCTGTTTAAACCACAGAAAAAATGTGTGGAAGCTGCTAAATCATATAGAGAAGTACTTGGTAAGCAGGAAAGGGTGCAATATTTTGACAAACTAAAGTTAATAGGTGGTAAAGATGCATACGAGCAGTGTTAATTAAGATATTAGCCTAATATTTCACCTGCCTGACTGGAAATAAGAACAGACATGAATGTTGTCATGATTCTTGCCCTGGAAATCCTAGTTCAGTTTGGCCAACCACAAACTTCTTTTGTTTCCCAGACATAATTTGTTCTAACTTTTGGCAGTCTATAGTACTCCAAATGTTTTTCCCGGTCCGACCGATTAGTACAGCCCAAATGATGACAATAATTGAACAATTTCAGCAGTAATAATCAGCAAAATACGTGAGTTTCGTTCGGTTCAGTGGCGTCGTTTGCGCTCAGTGCCACCAATATGGCCGATTGATGACGCGTCGTGAAAACAGTCTATTGATATTGCATCTTGAACCATTATGGTTTCAAATGGGTGTCAGACTACACTTGTTATTCCATTCGCTTCTATTTGTGTGTATGCAAATGCTGGAGGTCGTAAACATGAGCTCATGAGAAGTTGTTTAGCATTTCTCTGTATTCTAAGCTTTGAGCTCGTGTCACGTGAACGTGTGACCGATAGGTTGATACATCATAGCATGACCTGTAAGCTGAATTAAAGCACACAACTGTTGCAGTGTCCAAAGAAATTTAGCCTGCTTAAAATTTGGTATGACCACCACTTAAATGCCTCCTGATTTTAGGCAGTTTCATGCTGTCAGCAGTCAATAATCAATGTTCAAAACATCAGTTGCATTCAAAATTGTATACTCTGAGTAGGTACTTCTTTTAAACAAATAAGAGTTTTGCGACCATTAAAAAAGTATGTTCTATATAGTATGAATGCAATATGTTGCCATTGTCACAGCAATAAAACATGCTGGTAATGTTGCTTCTCCCTTTCAAAAGCTAATGAACCTGTTTATTTAGATGACTGTGACCAATTATGTGATTAGTTGGACTTGAATTTAGCATGCATGTTCCTACTATTGACAATAGACAATAAAAAATGGTCTTGTTCTTCTCTTTTTAGAGGCGCTGAAGGTTGTCATCGATGCTGCCAAACCAGGAGTATCAGTTCTTAGCCTCTGTGAGAAAGGAGATGCCTTCATCATGGCAGAGACTGGCAAGATCTTTAAGAAAGAGAAGGACATGAAGAAAGGTGAGACAGAAATGTAGACATTGCTAAACACTTAAATTAAGTGACGTCCTATTGAGCTTGCTTCAGATTTAGACTCCTCCAGAGAAATCTGCAGGCCTCGTTTGAAATAATCTCTCTCCTCACACATTATGCAGAAGGTATTTTTTTGTTGAGGATTGGTGGTTGTCCTTTCTTGCAGGCATTGCGTTCCCCACCAGTGTGTCAGTCAATAACTGTGTCTGCCACTTCTCTCCCCTGAAGAGCGACCCAGACTACACGCTGAAAGATGGCGATTTGGTCAAAATGTAGGCAAACTCCCCTCTCCAGTTCGTCTGCGTCTGTCTAACCTCCCCATGTCTTTTCCTTCCTCTCCTTTTCCTTCAAGTCACTCTCCTTCCTCTTACTCGGCCCATCTTGTCTGCAGTGTTCTCCACTCTCCGTCTCTACCCCTTCCGATTGTGTCTTCCTGCCTGTTCCCTTGTTTTTTGTGATCCACACATGCAACTTTGCACATTAATATCACACTTAATAATTGTTGTATTTTATTAGTTTTAATAGTGACTTTGTAATTGACAGTGTCAGTGTATTTCCTATTAGGGCAGAACATACTGATGGTCTTGGTCTTGGCCTTTTTTATTATATTCATTTGAAGGTGCTCAAAGTTTTGCTTTTATTTAGGTTGTTCTCTATAAAAAACACATAGGGTTTGCTCAGGTTTCCCTGCATCTGTATGTCTATTTTTCTATTTTCCTTCCTAAATTTACAATTCTCTCAACAGTGATTTAGGAGTACATGTCGACGGCTTCATCTCCAACGTGGCCCATAGTTTTGTTATTGGAGCTACTAAGGTGTGTGGGCCTGTATACTTTTCTTCCCTGCTGTTACTACATTTTACATTTTATAAAGCTTCATGGCTGTATGGTTATTCAAAAGTGCAATTATAAGGTATTATAACTCTCTGGAATAGTTGCTACTAATTGGTCAATTATTTATTTTATTGGTCAAAAACATTTCCAGATTGTCCCGGGCAGCCCATTTTCAACATAGATATACTAGTTTAATTTCAGTCATATTGGACTATTTCCTCTACTGCATAGTATGTGACCTTGGACCATAAAACCAGTCGTGAGTAACAATAGCCAACAGTACATTGTATGGGTCGAAATTATCGATTTTTCTTTTAAGCCAAAATATCATTAGGACATTTAGTAAAGATATTTTGTAAATTTCCTACTAAATGTAGGAATATCCTGTAATATTAATTGCTAATAGCTCAATTTGGACAACTTTAAAGGCAATTTTTCTTAATTTTTCTTTTTTTTAGCACCCTCAGACTCCAGATTCTCAAATAGCTGTATTTTGGCCAAATATTGTCCTATACATCAAACCATACATCAATGGAAAGCTTATTCAGCTTTCAGATGATGTGTAAATCTCAATTTCAACAAATTGACCCTTGTGACTGGTTTTGTCGTCCACGGTCACATATAATAAGTCAATCAAAATGTTCAAATGCATCATGATAATTGCAACAATAAACCCTGAAGCAAAACTAGTGATTTTCTGGCTAAATGTACATTATCCTGTCATTTTGTGATGTGATTTTGATTTCTTTCAGGAAGCACCTGTGACAGGAAGGAAAGCTGATGTCATCAAAGCAGCACACCTGTGTGCGGAAGCAGCTTTGCGTCTCGTCAAACCAGGCAACCAGGTCAGTACATGCTTGACAGTTAAAAGTGCATATAGTTAAGGTTAAAGCTTTTAAACATCTTAGCTGCCAGCGCCTCAACACTAGATTGCACAGAATAGTTTGGTGTGTCTAATATTTAAATAGTGATGGTCTGTTTTTCATGCACAGTCTTTTGTCTTTTCTGTCTGCCCCATTTACCTCTGAAGAACACTCAAGTAACAGAGGCCTGGAATAAGATTGCTCAGTCATTCAAGTGCAATCCAATTGAGGGTGAGTTACAGCTGTTATATCATTTGAGAAAGCCCAGATATAATTAAAACATTATCCATCTGGAAAGTATTGTGGAGTTTGAAGGTGTGGTTAGTCTGAGTAAACTCATTACTCAACAAAACTGAGAATGAAAACTCATTATTTGTACAAAAACGGGACTGGCTTGATATCTGATATTTGCTTTAAAGGGACAGTTCATCCAGAAATTAAGTTCTGTCATGTCATAATCTGTCCTTCCAAACCCACACTTTCATCTTTAAAACACAAAAAGGTTTTTAATGCAATACGAAAGATTTCTGCCCCTGCTTTGAAAGTCCCTGTAATCAAAATTTTAATACTTTATAAATCAATCATGAGAGTAATCCATATGGATATAGTGATTTAATCCATGATTGCCTAATATGATGAACAGATTTATTCACATATTAACATTGATCAACACACATATATAGAGAACATTAAATACGATAAACTGAAGCTCAAACGTGTTTAATTTTTGGGTTGAGCTAACATTTAATCACACAAAACATGAAAGACAACCCAAAGTACAGGCGCCAGCTGGAATGTCTGACTGTGATCTGCCCATTGTTCATAGATGTATGTGCCATTATTCACAGTTTTTCTCTTTTTTTCATGGATAGGCATGCTGTCCCATCAACTAAAGCAACATGTTATTGATGGAGAGAAGACCATTATCCAGAACCCTACAGATCAACAAAAGTATAAAACAAAACTGATTATTGAATTTTCTCAAACATTTCAATCTTTTGCAAGTTTTTATTCAGTGTTCATAGTAAATTTGTAGTCGAAAACCCATGAAAGATTTACGTTATTTAAAAAGTCCACATCGTTTTATACATATTTTGGAATATGGGGTGCGCCATTATTGCGATGACATGAAACTTGGCACTTGCTGTGCTACTGGTGCTGCCTGTTGCTATTTTTACCACAACACAACTTGAAATACACAGTTTGGAAAATAAAATACTGATACGATGACCACAGCTACTGAAAGAGCTTACAGGTGGCGATAGATATAAGCGTAGGCTTAAACCATACCATTGATATTTCCACACAAGAAGTCTAAACGCCCCTGGATATTGAGTGAAATCCACACTGGGAAGCTCCTTCAGTGGCTGTGGCGTCATGACAAGTGTTAGCATGTTTACATCCTGCCAGGATGACATCCAGCGTTCCTTGTCTCTGCTGTTTGTAAGCCCTTTCAGTAGCTCTGGTCTACTAAAAGTCTCAACCGCATCAGGGCTACAAATACATGTCTCTTCTCATTCTTTTCTCCTCTTCTTATCGCTAGTAAAACAGAAAAGCCACACAATGTGGCATTGTATCAGTATTTTATTTTCTGAGTTGTGTTGCAGTAATAGCAACAGGTAGTGCCAGTAGCTCACCAAATACAATCATTCGATGTCATCGAAATAATGGCGCCCCCACATAGTCCAAAATATGTATGAAACAATGTGGATTTTGAAATGATGCAAATCTTTCATGGGTTTTTTACTACATATTTCAGTGAGAGACACAATTTATGTTGTAATAAGCCATACA
This sequence comes from Cirrhinus mrigala, assembly GCA_036247105.1. Taxonomy (NCBI): domain Eukaryota; kingdom Metazoa; phylum Chordata; class Actinopteri; order Cypriniformes; family Cyprinidae; genus Cirrhinus; species Cirrhinus mrigala. The sequence continues at coordinate 6,143,251 of CM070012.1, forward strand.
AGTCTTATTACCCAGGGTTCCCTCTAAGATTTTAGTTTATGGGTGGGTACTTTTGAATTGAGAATACAAGCAATCACATGGAAACATACTAAATACCACTTAAAGCATTTGGTAGAGATATTTGCAAGGGCAAGCACATCAATCTTCACTGTTTGTCTCATAACAGGAAGGACCACGAGAAGGCAGAGTTTGAAGTTCATGAAGTTTATGCTGTGGATGTGCTGATCAGCACAGGAGAGGGAAAGGCAAGTAATAATCACAAGTTTATGAATGATACCTGCAATTTTGGTTGTAATGCAGTGGATTTGATTGTAGGGTACAACAGGGCTAAAGGCACCCCTAAGAAAAAATGTGCTTTTCTCTGTGCCCAATGTGTATGATTGCAGAAAAATGCATACGTTTGTATTGAACATTTATGGAGCAACAGATTTTGTGTGAAAATAAGTCATATAAGTTGTTTATTTTATTTAAAAATCTTGTAAATGTATGAGGTGGCTTTTACCCCACACACAAGGTAAAAGGCTCACCAGCATGGGGTAAAAGGCACACAGTATTGATACAAACACTTTAGCTAAAATAATGTTTTTTTTTTTTTTAAATGTCTAAGTTGATAGCAAACACTTTAGCAAAGTTGGTACTATTTTCTGCCTATTTTAATAAATAAAATAATTAATTTTTGTTCAATAAATATACTGTCATTGAATTGTTAATATAAAACATATATTTGAAAATACAGAAACAAAATCATTTTAAAATGTAAAGATTCTGAAAGCATTGAAGGAGATACCATTATAATTAAATATAGATTTACAGTAGTAACAACAAATTATTTTGTATTATATGATATGATTAATAGCATGTTTTTAAATATGATGGTTTCATTCTAAACATGGTGACTATCTCTAATATGGACACCGAACATAATGTATGATATTTCACATCTGAATCTAACTACGTCATGTCAACGAATGGAAAAGTAAGCCTTCTATTAATTATCACGTCCATTATTGTGCCTCCAGCAGCAGGGGCGCTTTTTACCCCCAAATGCCATACTTTTACATATTCGTTATTTAAAAACTGTTGTTTTATTTGTCTTAAACAAAACTGAAAATCATTTAGAAGACCTTTGTCTCAAGATATATTGAATAATTTTAGCAAATCTCATTTGCTACTTAAATCTACAGCATTTTTAAAAACATCAAATATTAGATCAAGTAAGCACAGAATCGACTTTGCTCTGCTGCCTGCGATTGCGTCAAGGATCAGCCAAATTTGCACGTGTATGTTGAAAAGCAGATGTTTTGCAAAGTGCTACGCCACGTTTTTCTGCCATCCAGTGGTTTAGAGGAAAATAATATCAAAGGTTCGCCTTTCACCCCGGGGTGCCTTTAGCCCCGTTGTACCCCATACTACATAGCTCATGCTACGGAGACAAATATACATTTAAGCTGTATGTATCTTTCCCATAGGCAAGAGATGGCGGCCAGAGGACAACCATCTACAAACGGGACCCCAGTAAGCAGTATGGGCTTAAAATGAAGACTTCAAGAATGTTCTTCAGTGAGGTGGAGAGACGCTTTGACGCCATGCCCTTCACTCTTAGGTGGGCAGCACAATTCCCCAGTTTGTTTGGTTTCTAATTGGCTAAATCAAAAGATGTATCTGCATTAGATATTCTGATCTTCTATGAATGAAGCAGTTGTTTTTGATGTACATTTAGACTCTGATGATGTTGTGGAACAATGCTGTTGACTTGTGTGCTCTATATTTGTATTATCACATGACAATGCTAGGACAATGACTTTAAAACTTGGGGAATAAAACGATGGGTTAGATTTCATGGTCATTTGGTAAACAAAGTAGTCTTTGTGTCCTGCAGGGCGTTTGAGGATGAAGGAAAGGCTCGTTTGGGAGTGGTGGAGTGTGCCAAACACGAGCTCCTCCAGCCTTTTAGCGTGCTGAACGAGAAAGAAGGTCGGTCTCATTACCACTGCACCATTTCTTCCTGCGTTGATTGCTTTCTTTACCTGCTAAATCTGGCTTTCCACCTGTTTATGTCTGTCTTTAGGTGAATTTGTGGCTCAGTTTAAGTTCACAGTGCTGCTGATGGCCAACGGGCCCTTGAGAATCACCAGTGGACCATTTGAACCAGAACTCTACAAGTCTGAACATGACGTTCAAGATCCTGAACTGAAGGTATGTTAGACCCATCTATTCTGTTTAAAATTACAATAAAGTTTTTTCCTACCTTGATGTGCTGTTCTGTCAATTTCAGTCTCTGATCCAGAGTTCTGCAAGTCGCAAAGCACAGAAGAAGAAGAAAAAGAAGGTGAGGCCTTTGCTTGAAGACATAGCAACAGTCCTCGTCCAAACAAATGACTTTTTTCTTCCATGAAACACAAAATGAGAAGTTTCACCCAAAAATGAAAATTCTGTCATTAATTACTCACGGCATTCTGATTATTTTGCATAATTAAATGCCGTCAGTCAGTACTCTTTGTTTATGTTTCTGTCTGTTTTGTTTTATTCTAGGCCTCTAAAACTGCAGAGACTGCTACAGGCCAACCAGCTGAGAATGAAGTTGCAGCTGAATAGAGGCGACACAACTCCACCCTCTCACGAAACCCCCGAAGAGCAAAAATGTCAACATTTCACTCTCGCCCTACTGATTTATCCTCTTCCTCATCAAACAATTTGATCAAGAGTCAACTGTTAAAGCCTGTGTTTAAACATTTCTGCCTCCCCCTGTTATGGAGAAGTATGTCATTAAGATTTGGACTCCAAGCGAGTGCAACAAATTTGTACTTTCATAATGAATCTATTTACTCTTTTGAAGCACTCAATTTACATTTCAACTGGAATGCAATGCCTTTTTCAAAATGTAATTAAAAAAGCTTCGCAATTCTTTTGTAGAGTTGCGTTTTTCACAACATGTACTGTTGACTGTTTGAAATGCTTTATTTGACTCATTTTGAAACTGCATTACATTTAGATTAAGTGGTTTGGGAAAGAAACTAATTCGATTTGCAGCTATTTCTCAGGGTTCTGAAGATGAAACATCTCCTTTATCTGAGAAGTAGTTTTGTACAAGTAGGAGGACAGGTCCATGGAGAATTTAATGACTTGCAGGGGCATTAGAATTGGAATTCAGTGTATAGAATTCCTAAGCACTCCATTGTTGTGAGGCTATAACATAAAAAAAAAAGAAAGAAAGGGGAACATTAAGTCTTTTCTCTTACTGCCATCCCTTTCCACAGGTGTCACATCTAAAGATGACGTTAGGGATGTTTTGGTCATACTTTATTCTTGCCCATTTTCTTTTCTTGTTTTTCACATTTTAATTTGATTCATGATCTTTTGTTGATGCAGGGAGATTTTCCAAACAAATTTTAAGTTGTAATAATTCAAGCTAATAGTAGAAAGTCTGATTTATTAGGGATTTGGTTAAAGGTCTGGTCCAGGATACGCTAAAGCTACTTCAACCCACTGAAAAAGTTGTAACTTCCACTTGCCAAGGGCCAAGATATATTCACTTTATCTTCTACAAGCAATAGAGTGTCTGTTTGACTGAATATTCAGATCAAAACTAGGCTTGGACTGGATTGAGAAATTTTTCAGGTGGTCATTTTTACAATCCAGTCAGTGCTGTTATTTCAGGAGAGGTGATGGGAAGTGGCTATAGAGCATTTCTGGATCAGTCCTGTTATTTGGGACAATACATCTTTTGAAATGTTGAAAATTGTGACTCTTGTTCTGTTTCCAGATTGTAAAGGTTTATGTGGGAGAGGAGGCCGGAGGTTCGGATTTGACACGATCTTGTTTTTGTAGTACGAACCATCATATGGGACTATTTTACAACTAATGAAATAAAACATAACTTTGAATATATTTTCTTTAAGATTGTCATCATTGTAAAAAATTACACACACCATGCCTTTGTACAGTTGGTGTACTAGGGTTGTTTAATTTCTGTTAGTTATGAATAAGCTCTGGGAAAATAACAGGAACGTTTTGAAGGTTTTCTGTCGATGTACTATTTATAAACTAGATAATTATATGCCTACCGACTTATTTCTATCTCAAGTAGAGAATTTGAACCTTTGAATTGAAAAGTAAGGTTGCTTTTTATATAAAGCATCAGAGGGCGCTGTGCGGCCCAGACTATCAAATCCCTGTTGAAGTTCATTCAGAAGCTTGCTTCAGGACTTTCAGGACTATACACTAACTTAGTAAGCAATTAAAATATTAATGAGGAAATTGTTTTATTAATTTGACAATTTGCCTTGATATGCTTTTTTTTATTTTTTTATTTTTTTTAACGAATCATATGAGTCGGATCTTTTAACGGATCCGAACAACTCTCGAAACGAAAACATGTGGCGGCAAGTTACGTATTAGAAATATATTTAAAGTTTGGTTTTATTAGTTTTATCCACACACATACCAAACAGATTTAAGATTTTTTTTTTTTTTTTTTAAATAAACACGTACACGACCAGTCAAAAGTTTTGGATCTAGTTCAGATTTTTAATGTTTTTTTTTTTTTTCTTCTGCTTACCAAACCTGCATTTATTTGATCCAAGTACAGCAAAAACAATAAAATTTTTAAATATTTTAACTATTTAAGATAACTGCTTTCTATTTGAATATATTTTAAAATGTAATGTATTCCTGTGATTTCAAAGCAGAATTTTAGCATCATTAGTCCAAAAATCATTCAAAAATCATTCTAATATTCTGATTTGCTGCTCAAAAAAAAAAAGAAAAAGAAAAGAAAAAAAAAATTTATTATTATGTTGAAAACAGCTGAATATAATTTTTTTCAGGTTCCTCTGATAAATAAAAAGTTTAGAAGAACAGCATTTATCTGAATTAGAAATCTTTTGTAACATTATAAATGTCTTTATCATCACTTTTGATAAATTTAAAGCATCCTTGCTAAATAAAGTATTAATTTCTTTATCCCCCTTTATTCCCAACTGTTGAGTTGAGTACATGAGAATGATTTCTGAAGGATCATGTGACACCGAAGACTGGTAATGATGCTGAAATTTCAGTTTCTATAATTTATAAATATCTATTAGGGCCCTATGAAATCCATTTTATTTTTTCCCAAATTCCGTTTATTTTGACATTTTTTATTTATTTATGTTTTTTTAATTCCTGAAAATTTAGCTTTGTTCACAGGAATAAATTACATTTTTAAATTTATTCAAATAGAAAGCAGTTAATTTAAATAGTAAAAATATTTCACAATATTACTGTTTTTGCTGTATTTTGGATCAAATAAATGCAGGCTTCGTGAGTAGAAGAGACATTAAAAAAAAAAAAAAAAACATTAAAAATCTTACTTACTGTTCAGTAAGTATTGTTAATACAGCTGAGTACGTAAAAATAGCACGCTGGGAATTGTTTTTAAAAAAAGAACTGTTCAAAAGAATCGACTCGGAAATCACTAGATAACCGACCATCACTAGATAATGTAATATTTCTCTCAACAATGAGATTGTAAACGTCAAGATAGGTAAACTTCCTATGCGTCACCGTTTTAGTATAATTTACTATAAATATATAACGTTATCTGGTATCAATTATTTGTATTATTTTTTGTACCAATATTTCTTTTTAGATTTAATTTTAATTTAATTACAATTTAATTTAAACATTTTTCAACCCGCATGTAGCGTTATTTTTGATGCCCTGCCCACTTTGGTCTTATTTCACGCTTACGGCCTTGCAACCAATGTATTTCTATGGATCCAGCTCCCGCTAGATAGAAGAAAGCTTGCATGAACAATCACTTTTTGTTGGAGGGTGTAATGTTAACAAACCAATAGCTTGTGGTCAAGGCCCGTTACAATCCAATCCCCGTTTCCATAAGGGAGCCGGTGGGTGTGACCGGAGAGGCGGGCGCAAGTGAGCGCGATGCTGAGTTCGGTTGAGGAGTTCAGAGAAGCAGGGCTGCAGCGGATGGTGGCATCAGTGCAAAGGGGCGAAACAAGGGAATATTTGGCCGACTTTCAAAAGAACTGGATTATAAAAACTGGACTCGCTGGATAGCAGCTCATTCATCTCTTCGTGCACGTAGGTCTCATCGCTGACAGCCCGTGGTAAGTTCATGCGTCTTTTCATTTTGGCCCGTTTTTATACCCGTTGCCGTATAACGGATTATTTTTCGCATTTACTTTTCAAGCAGCGGGGAGAGCTTGCGTTAAGCTCGGCGCGCTAGCCCACGTTAGCGAGTTTGTTATTGCGGTTCCTTATACATTTACCAATTGTTCAATCTTTTACCTTTGGGGAGCCCCGAGCACCATGTGTCGGCTAATGCACTTACAAAACGTTAGTCCGCCTCGCCAGAGGCCATATAACGGTAGATGAGGATGAGGAGACAATGTTACCTCAGTTTAACGGTCACCCCGTCGCTTTATTTGTATACGTGACGTTACTAATGTGCTATATTTGTCGGTAATTTCAAATGATTTGTGAGACGGTGACCGTTAGAAAGGTGTTTTTAGGCGGTTTATCATTGAATGAATTTTTGAAGGACTGTCCGGCCCTGAAGTCCCGCTTCAGTTTACCGGGGATTCAGCACGCGTATAATGGCTCTCATCCATGAAATAACAGACACGACCCATTTTTTTGCCTTATTTTAGCCTTATTGTTTTCTTTGTGGAAAATAAAGTAACTCATAGTTCAGTTGTAGGCCAGGGTGGACCGAGACCATCTGGCTCTTACTGTTATTGGGTTGTTTTTTTGTTAATGCGACTGTGAAGGGCCACTGGAGGTGATCCGTATTAAACTTATATTAACTAGTAGGTGAAAACTGATTCAGACAATGTTTTACATGCAGCTGTTTCGAGAAAATATGAACTTTGTTCAGCTTTGTTCAGTATTTGATGAATATGCATCAAATAACTGTGAGCTAGTGAGGTGTGAGACATAAATCCATACATTTTAAATCCATATAAGTTAAATGTTTTTGTTTATTTCAAGTGTATGCAAGAAAAACTACTACAGCTGTTTTATTATTACGAAAAGGACTGATTTAAAATGTTAAATATGTGACCCTGGACCACAAAACCAGTTATAAGGGTCAATTTTATTTATACATCACCTGAAAGCTGAGTAAATAAGCTTTCGATTGATGTATGGTTTTTCAGGATAGGACATATACAGGGAGATACAACTAATTTGACAATGTGGAATCTGAGGGTGCAAAAAAATCTAAATATTGAGAAAATGCCTTAAACGTTGTCCAAATGAAGTTCTTAGCAATGCATATTAATCAAAAATTAAGTTTTGATATATTTACGATAGGAAATGGGACATAATATCCTAATGATTTTTGGAATAAAAGAACAATAATTTTGATCCATACAGTGTATTGTTGGCTATTGCTACAAATATACCCGACTTACGACTGGTTTTGTGGTCCAGGGTCATATAATAGAGTAGTAGCTGCAAATTGTACATTCTTGGCTACATCCATGTAAAACCAATGAAATATTTGACCTTTCATACTCCTTTGCCATAGCTGTGTGTCATATCGCATAAACTCTAAGTGAATCTCTGCTCTTCCATCACTAACTCCCTCTAACTCTTTTTCCAGGTGGCCTATTTTTAGTTCCTCATGCCGGAGATGGCGCAGCGGAGCGGGCAAGAGGACCCCGAGCGGTACCTCTTTGTGGATCGGGCCGTGGTCTACAACCCAGCTTCCCAGGCAGACTGGACGGCCAAGAAGCTGGTGTGGGTTCCTTCCGAACGCCATGGATTCGAGGCGGCCAGCATCCGGGAGGAACGTGGAGAGGAGGTGCTCGTCGAGCTGGCTGAAAATGGCAAGAAGGCCCTGGTGAACAAAGATGACATCCAGAAAATGAACCCGCCCAAGTTCAGCAAAGTGGAGGATATGGCAGAACTCACCTGCCTGAATGAAGCATCTGTTTTACACAACCTGAAGGATCGCTACTACTCCGGGCTCATATATGTAAGTGTGATGAAAACGTGTTTGCTTCCTTTTTTTGCTTTTTCTATCTTGGTTCAGTTAATCATCAGTTAATCTGATGATCAATTTTGGTGCTGGTTAATGTTAATATCATTTTTCTCGATTAGCTGTTGCTGAGCTTCATCTTACCTTGTGATCTTGACCCATTTTATGGCATGTACTAAGAGAGAGAAACTGGGGGACTTTTATTATTCAAGAGGGAGAGAAAGACAGTGTGAAGCAAGCTGTTTAAGGTGTAGCCCCATCATTTCCTTCATTCTCCAAGTGTGGAGGAGTTGGTATGAGGTCATTATGAAATCTCAGTGGGACCAGCCGCATGTCTTCACACTGTCCATCATGAATCTCTCTCTCTGCAGAGGCGCTTCTGTTGATGTTCCCACCCAGTTACCACTTTTAAAAACACTGGATGGAATATATCCAGTTTAACTTTTCATTTCCCATCATTGAAAGCTTTTCCGGGTTGTCGGTAACAGAGATCATCTCGATTGGCGCCACTTCAGATGTTATGAAAGCAGGCACTGTTGTCATTTTACACAATGATGAGAAAATGCAGACCTCTCTCATACCCACTTGAACACAGTCAGGCTGGATTTTAAGGCTAGTTCCCTGCTTTTTGTTATTTAAGCCTTTTCTATGTGGTTGGTGTGCTCCCTCTTTATAGGCTGCAGTAATTAGCCGTAGAGGCCCATGCTTGGCCTAGCAAGGCCTGAAGTTTTATAACAGGACCTTTGTGTTTGGCATTGAGCTACAGCTAGGTTATTATATCTGTGAGATGTCAAGATGTCAGACTGACTGTTGATAACACCTGCATTCCTCAGCATTCCCCAAATTTCTCAGCTTCCTTATTACTGTTGGGTAATGTTTATGTTTGAAGAAATACAGCCCACAAAATGGAAGCATAATGTTATGTATTTACTTAAAGGTTGTATATTCATTCCTGTGTGCATGGCTGGTGACCAGACCTCAGGCTGGTGTGTGGTATGTGCTCTCATATCGGCTGTGTGGGCAGAGCCGTGGAGTTACTGCGTTCCTCTCTGGCTTCCCACGCCCCTCTGTTCTTGAATAGCATGATGGGCGATGACACGGTAGACTTGATTTCTCTTTGTGGATTTGCTTAGAACATATTTTTTCCAGTTCTGTGTGGTTGGCATGAAATGTATAGTCGTGTACCCTAGCATACCTGTAAAAACCAAATTATGCTTTGAGCATAACATGCTGAAATTATAGGGATATTCAAAATCAGTCAGTGCGTACAGGTTAGGTTGCCTGAACAATTAGTCAGCCTTAAAGGAGGAGTTCACTTCCAGAATAAAAATTTCCTAATAATTAATTCAACCTAATGTCATCCAAAATGTTCATGTCTTTCTTTCTTCAGTTGAAAAGAAATTAAGAATTGAGAGAAACATTCCAGGGTTTTTCTCCATATAGTGGACTTCAGTGGGAGCCAATGGGTTGAAGGTCCAAATTGCAGTTTCAAAGCAGCTACAAAGGGTTTTGCATGATCCCAGATGAGAAATAAGGGTCTTATTTAAAAGGTAAAACAACGTTGGATGATTTTGAAGTTGAAGGAGAAAATGCGTTTCTTGCCCTACCCTACCTTTTTGAAGCAAAGTACACAGACAAAGAACTAACCGCGTCTGACTTTTTCCAACATGATTATGTGATGCATGAAGATGTGCATGTGCATTGCAGAGCTAGTGCAATGCATTTGTGATTTAAAAAGTATTTAAATTTTTATTTTTTAAGAAAATGACTGATTGTTTCACTAGATAAGACCTTATTCTTCGGCTGGGATCGTGTAAAGCCTTTTGAAGCTGCATTGAAACTGCAGTGTGGACCTTCAACCCACTGGCCACCATTGAAGTCAATTATATGGAGAACATTCCTGAAATGTTTTCCTCAAAAAAAACTTAATTTCTTTGTGCCTGAATAAAGACAGACATCAACATCTTGAATGACACTGGGGTGAGTAAAGTATCAGAATTTTCATTCTCGAAGTGAACAACTTTAAAAACCTCTGTCGAATTAGGTTGGTTTAAGGTCATGACTGATCAAATCGTTTCTTAGATATGTATGCCATTTTCATAAGCTGATGGATGCTCAACACAAATAAACAACAGATAAATAGCCATAATCTGACAAATTACTTGTTGGATAGTTTTTGGGATTTCAACATAGAGCACTGACTCATAACTGGCGCAGTGCTTTAGCGTTATTGAGCGTAGCATGTTAAATTGTTTATGATTGCAGTTGTGCATTGCTCAGATGGGAAGATTTATTTATTTTATTTTTTTTCCTATATGTAGCCATTGAGAACGGTGCTGGAGAGAAACAACTTTCCAGCCGCAAGTCTCCTGAGTCACAAGTCTATTGTTCTGGCCTGGGATCTAGTTTGGCAAGTCTGCTTTGTCTAGTAAGGAGTTGGGAGTGGGATGTAGACAGATCTGTCCTCAATGCACCCCCCAATACTCCTCCACACCCATATTTATATGTCTACTCATAAACTCAACATCAGCCAATGGAAGGTCCTGTCAGCAGGCAGACAGGGATTACCTCTCCCCTGATTTACCCCCTCACCATGTGTCTGGATCACCCATCAGTGGCCAGACATTCAAACAAACACAGGTTGCACTCAGTTGCCTCAGTTGTGTATGAAACGGCTTGAAGGACAGGGTTAATATCGTGTATATGTCTTTTATAATGAAGTGCCGAACAGCTGCACTGGCACTGAAAGCATGCCAGCATTTCTCAAGAGAAATACCTTTTTCTGTTTCATTCTTAATGCAGATATTACTATTAGGTGCTTAATGTGAGAAGTTTTCACTTTCCCTTCTTGAAAAAATATCTTACATTCATAATAAACAATTTGATCTCATTACATTATTTTTAGTGGTTCACATGTATTACAATGGCCAGTATTACCAGCTGAAACTTAGCATTTTTTAAAGAAGTCCACTACCAGAACAAAGATTTACAGATAATGTACTCACCCCCTTGTCATCCAAGATGTTCACGTCTTTCTTTCTTCAGTTGTAAAGAAATTATGTTTTTTGAGGAAAACTATACTGGAATTCAGTGGTGCCCCCAATTTTGAATGTCCAAAATGCAGTTTAAATGCAGCTTCAAATGGCTCTAAACATTCCCAGCTGAGTAAGAAGGGTCTTAACTAGTGAAACGATCAGTTAAAAACTCCCATCTCATTTTCTCCTCCAACTTCAAAATTGTCCTACATCACTGTTTTACCTTTTTTTGTAAAGGGTGTTTGATCTTCTTTGCATGTTCACTATGTAAACACTGGGTTGGTACTTCTGCAGCGATGTAGGGTGATTTTAAAGTTGGAGGAGAAAATAAGATGGGAGTTTTTCGACATACCCTAACTGTCATGAACCAGAAAAAACAGAGTTCAGGCAGGCGAGATGAGCATTTGAGGTTAGACCCTTCTTCCTTGGGTGGGATCGTTTAGAGCCCTTTGAAGCTGCATTTAAATGGCATTTTGGACGTTCAAAATTCTCTAAATCTCTTTTAAGTATCGTATCAGCGGATACATTTTTCTAATAATTCTTCATTTATATGCGGTCAGCATTCAGTAAATACACATTAAAATAGTCTTTGAATATCTAATGAGCATTTTATTTCACATTTTGTAAAATTTGTACATTTTATTTTTAAATTGATTTAGTTTCAGGTTATTTATTTCTAAATATTTTAATAAATATTATGTAAAACAAATACAAACTTTATTGTAGAAGTTATGCACGTGTTATCTACTATCTTATATTAAATAGTGTGATATCAGCTTTACATCAGCCACCATGCTTTCTAAGGCATCGGCCAACAAAACATCCATAATGGTCGAGCACTATTATTGATTTGTTAGAATTAAATAAAAAAAGTGACTGGCATCATATCACTGGGTTCTGTGTTTATAAACTGAGACCTGTCTAAAAATAATACAGAGAAAAATATATGGTAGTTCATTCAAATTTAGCCCCAAACTTTCCTGAAGTTAAAGTAGGGCTGGGTGATAATTCGATAACGATAATTATCGCGATATAATTTTCCTCGATAAAACGATATGAAGAGTTCAATAAATGTTCGATATAATTTTTATGTGCCAAAAGCGGAATGAAACAGTGCGACTGATTTGAATTGCGCCACACGGACTGTTTATCCGCTCAGACCAAAGGTCAAACTGTTGCACTGCACGAGCTCACTAGCGAGATGCATTTATTATCTCGATGCGGCGTGGACGCGCCTGGAAAAACACCGAGCGCGTCGCGACTGCGTCTGCCGCGCACCTACATTTGAAATAGCGAACTTGAGCGTGCAAAAGACGCGATATGTGACCGGCTCCGTCACGCGAGCACTAAACAGCGCTGTGAGATCCAGTGTGAAACACTTGAATTCAGCGATGAACACAAATGACTCTTTGATTCAAACTAGTTTAAAGCTGTGTGCAACGAGACAGTCAGAAGGCTTTTCAATCTACACATCGCCCTCATTTACCATGGATTTACTGTAGTAACACTCACTGCACCATGGTATTGTGGCAGCAATGTTTTTAGACTACCATTTTTCATTTATTCATTCATTATTTGTTTGTATATGATTATAATACTATTTTTTTTTTTTTTCTAAAAAAAAAAAAAAAAAAAGGTAAAATGCTATTAAAGTTACTCTCAGAGCAGTTCTAGAGATAATATAACATGCAGGATTCATAATTAAATGGTATTTTGCAGCTTAATAGTCACAGATACTAGTTTGTATCGCGTTTATGGATTTATTCTTTTGATTGAATACATTTGGGGAATTCCATTTTTTATGACTAGATTCTATGATTCCATCCACATTTTTGGCATCATGGAAATCATAGGGCCCTACAACATCTAAAAATATACATATTCCATTGTATAAATCCTGAAGTTATTTTTAATTTTATGAATCTTGATAAGTTCATGTCAATGTCTGTTTGCCAACCTGTTGTCATTTTTGTAAGGATAATAGCAGCTGATGATGCAGTTGATGTTGCTGTGCAGCAAACACTAAGTATAATGCCCTACATAATCAGCCATGTCTCAGTTGGAGATGCAGTGGTGTTGTCATATGCTGGGACTCCCACTTAAGAAACATGCCAATCTGTGCAATATTTTCAGATGCTTAAAACTTCCATGGATGCTTTCCCAAAATACAGATTATGCTCGGAATGAAAAAGATTAACACAAACTGTATGAATGAGGAAAAAAACACAACCTACTCTGGAGCATTCTGTGTTTCAGAAATCCCTTAATAATTATACAATCTCTAGCTTTACTGCTTATGTTAAACCAATAAACAAGTAAACTAGAGATAGAAGGGTTACTTTACAAGAAATAAGATGAAGAGTTACCATTATGTAATAATATTTGAAAATATTGGGATTTATCTCAAGTTGCATGCTTTGTGTGTTTAATGATTTTTAAATAATTTGTTTACATAATTTGGTGTCATTAAATGTATTTATATATTCTGTATTTAGGCCATTTTGTCCTGCTTCTTTTAAAACCTGTATAGGTTGACCACCAATTAAGTGTTAATTTTCTTTCCCCCTTTTGTTTGTTCTTGTCCCTGTGCAGACATACTCAGGACTCTTCTGTGTGGTCATAAACCCATACAAAAACCTCCCCATTTACTCCGAGAACATCATTGAGATGTACAGGGGCAAGAAGAGGCATGAAATGCCACCTCATATTTACGCCATTTCTGAATCTGCCTACAGATGCATGCTTCAAGGTAAGACCATAAATATATTCCGTCTCTGTGACTCCATGTGTTACAGAAATAACATTTTTGAATTCTGCATTTCCACTGAGGAATTTGCAGTGAAAATAAAGAGGGTGTGTTGTGTTTTCTCGAACTTTGTTCAGCACTTGCGATTCTGTTCAAATAAGCAGACAAATTCTACTTCTTTTGCTGTTTTATTTTTAGCAGTTCAAGATTTCCTAAACCTTAAAGCAGAATTTGAACTTGCTAGCAGTTTCAGCCAGACTTTAATGTTATTGGCTGTACTTTGTGTTTCATAGTATCATGTGATGTAGAGCGGCAGAAATGGAATGGTCACTATTTCCAACCGTATCTATTATATTTCAGTTTGTTTTTCCACTCTGAGAGATAAATTAATTTTCTCTGCCACATCTGGTGCTTTCAGATAAGCCCAGAGAACGGAAAGAAAAAAGGGCTATTTTTTTTTTTGTATTTTTCTGTGGTGGGCTTGAGTTTGTCTTGCCCCAGCTGTGTATCTGTGTATATAAAAAGTGAGAAATGAATCAATATCAGAAACATATCAGTAACTTCTCAGTGAGACCCTGTGTTCTTCAGCTACTGGTAAACTACAAGGTTACTCCAGAAGTAATTTATAAGTTTTCAGTTGTGTTGAAAGAGTGCATGAATTAGTGAAGTCAAGCTTTTGAACATAATGCTCTATTGTTTATCATATGCCATGGGCTGTGAATACTAAGCATCTGTCCATCACAGCAGGAGATTGTATGAAGTAAGCCTCATCGATCCTGTTCTTGAGCAGCTGGCGCTTTTACAAATGCTTTCTGTATTTTAGTACTGGTTATTTTCTCAATGAAGCAGATAAGTTATGGTTGATTGTCAGTTGATTGTCAAAGGCAAGATTAGGAAATGTAGTTCTCTGATTGAGTCAACTGTAATTATTATTTTTTTTTTTTTTTCCCGCACTGTCATAATCTTTAAGTAAATCCGGGGCAGTTGGTGACTGTCACAGATTAAGTTGGCGTTTAACAGAGATGTTACTGTATTACATTCCAACTGAATCATTTAATTTTTTTAACTCTCAATTTAATTTTCACTGCATTTTATAAATGTTTACAGTCAATGAACAGCAAATGTTCATTACTTAATAAATGTAGCTGTAATTCATAATATGAGATTTCTTGTTTTATCAATTTATGACTGGCAAAATTACTTTTAAACAGTAAGATTTTTAATGTTTTTTAAAGAAAATTGTAGAAATTAATACTTTTATTTAGCAAGGATGCTTTAAATTGATCAAACGTGACAATAAAAACATTTATAATGTTACGAAAGATTTCTATTTCTGATAAATGCTGTTCCTCTGAACTTTCTATTCATCAAAGAAAACTGAAAAAATTCTACTCAGCTGTTTTCAATAATAATAATAATAATAATAATAGTAAATTTTTTGAGCAGCAAATCAGAATTTTAGAATGATTTCTGAAGGAATATGTGACTGGAGGAGTAATGTTAAAAATTGCGCTTTAAATCACAGGAATAAACAACATTTAAAATATATTCAAATAGAAAACGGTTATTTTAAATATTACAAATTTTACTGTTGCAGTACTTTGGATCAAACAAATGTAGGCTTGGTGAGCAGAAGAGACTTTAAAAACATTAAAAATCTTTCTGTTCAAAAACTTTTCACTGGTAGTGTATGTTAGAGTTTAAAAAAGTAATGTACACTGCTGTTGAAAAGTTCGGGGGTCTGTACAATATTTTTAAAATGTTTTTAAAATAAGTCTGCATTTGTTTGATCAAAAGTGCAGTAAAACAGTTATGTTATGAATTATTACAATTTAAAGTGACTGTTTTTTTTGTTTGATTATATTTGAAAAGTGTAATTTTTTCCTTTGGCAAATCTGAATTATTAGCAGCCATTATTCCTTATATTATTTAGGGTTACATGGTCCTTCATAAATCATTCTAATATGCTGATTTGCTGCTCAACAAGCTTTTATTATTATCAATGTTGGTAATATTTGTGCTGCCTAATATTTGTGTAGAAACTGGTTACATTTTTCATGTTTTTATGATCAGTAGAAAGTTCAAATAAATTTATTTTAAATGTATATTTTGAAATATTGTGAAAGTCTTTACTGACACTTTTGATCAATTTAATGTGTCCTTACTGAAAAAAAGACAAAAAAAAAAAAAAAAAAAATTCTTGCTGACCTCAAACTTTTGAACGGTATGTAATTATATGTAAAACATATTGCTTTTTTGTTGTAGTAAATGTCATGTACATAAAATTGTATACATTTTATGAGTTAAACAATCATATAAACTTGGAGCCAAAGTTGTTCGTCCAGGGAATGGAGGCGCATTTGGCATTAATGTAATGCTGAAGTCCCTACCAAAGCTGACTCCCTCACATAGAAGGACAGGCCAGTTGTCCTGATCTGTCAGAGGCCAGTGAACAAGAGCCGTCCCAGGCTGGGAAGGAGAGGCTGACCTGCATTATGGGGTACAATGCCGCCTTTGTGTGCCAGTGGTTGGGGGGGGCAGTACATACTCTGACGTGCTGGGTCAAGTGTGGCCGGGACACATGGATCCTGGTGTCTGCCTCTGGAGGAAACACCCCTAACAATGCTGCACGCGCCAGCATCATTAGAACTACGGAGATTACGGCAGTGGAACCAAGTTGTTTAATTTTCCTCTTGGGATGTTTCCTCCGTCATGGCTTCATTCCAGTTATTGTCCGAGCTCGCTTGTGGTTTCAATCACATTTTTACGGTTGGAAACCGCTCTATTAAACACTTCAGAGCACCAAAACTGTCCAAGGTTTAATCAAAGGATCTGATGTGGAATGCTAAGATTAAGTCTAAAGCATAATAGTAACAAGGCAGTACATTTCCTTTCTGATTAGTTTTTGTTGTATAGTGGTTATTAAAATGGCCAACATTTATCAGCGTCGCCTGATATCAGTCCAAATCAGTCCAGCAGCTTGGCAATGGATGTGTGTGAGAATTGAGTAAATATTGTGTAAAGTAACTCTCATTACTATTTATCCGCACTTACATTGGCCTTTAAAAAAACTTGCATTAGTCAACTATTACCAAAGACTTTAGATACACAAAGATGGTGCTTGTTTAACAACGCTTAAAGGAACACGCCACTTTTTTTGAAAATAGGCTTATTTTCCAACTCCCCAAGAGTTAAACAGTTAAGTTTTGCCATTTTCTAATCCATTCAGCCGATCTCTGAGTCTGGCGGTAGCACTTTTAGCATAACTTAGCATAGATCAATATAGCATAGATGAATCCGATTAGACCGTTAGCGTCTCGCTCAAAAATGACCGAAGAGTTTCGATTATTTTTTCCTGTTTAAAACTTGACTCTTCTGTAGTTACATTGTGTACAAAGACAGACGAAAAATGAAAAGTTGTGACTTTCTAGGTCGTTATGGCTAGGAACTATACTCTCATTTCAGTGTAATAATCAAGGAACTTTACTGCCGTACTCTGCCGGCTGCAACTCTTTCAGGTGCTGTCTAATATCATTGCGCCTGCTGCACCCATGGTACGGCAGCAAAGTTCCTTGATTATTACGCTGGAATGAGAGTATAGTTCCTAGCCATATCAGCCTAGAAAATTGCAACTTTTCATTTTCTGTTAGTCTTAGTACACAATGTACACGTCATTATATATGGTCATTTTTGAGCAAGATGCTATTGGTCTAATCAGATTCAATGATCCATGCTAAGCTATGCTAAAAGTGCTACCGCCAGACCCGGAGATCGGGTGAATGGATTCGAAAGCGGTAAAACTCAACCGTTTAACTCTAGGGGAGTTAGACAATGAGCCTATTTTTTAAAAAAAAGTGGAGTGTTCCTTTAAGCATAAGAAGCAACATTGTGTTGCTTCATGCTGTCCAGTCTATAGATAATAAGAAAAAAGAGATCAGTTCAAAGTTTGTTTGCTTATGAAGTAACAAACTACTTAATTGGTCATATAATTTAATGCTCTGTGGTTGAATGTATTGCCCTATTAAAGGAGGTATTTGTTTAATGACATGTCTAACATGCAGCTTTAAAGGTTAAATGAGACTTAGCTCATACAAAGGTAAATTTTATAGCGCCTCTGGACATATTGACTTGCACAACCACACATCCATTCATATCTGACTTTGATTAGTCTGCCAGAAACCAGCCATAATCCCCCTTTCTGGCTGTTGACTACACTTGGTTACAAAGGGCTAATTATAACAACTTGAAGAACTCTGGAAGTGCTGATCTTCACTTCAACAGTAACATTTTTGGAAAAGGCCCAGTCAGTATAGCCACTGGAGCGCAGGAATGTCAGTGGCACCCGGCTTTATTCAAGGCATATGGAAGCTATGAAATCTAAACACGGTTACTGACTGGAAAGTTATGTCTGATACATATAATTACAACCTTTAAAATGGCAATCTCACAACCACATTTACCCAGTGCGGAGGCACACTTAAATTTCAATTATGCTAAGAGATGTCGAGCCCCCTAACTTATCAGCCCAGAATGGGACGGAAGAGGTTGTTGTGTGCTTAAGATACGTTTTTGACCCACCTGTTACCAATACTTGTGTAATGAGCGGTAATGTGTTTCAAGACTTTGTCCTTTTGAACTCGGCCCAGGTTGTTACAGAGAGATCTCATCTGTTCTGAGCCCACTGGAACGTAAAGATCTTGTGTAGATTACAGTGACTAGAGACTCTATATTTCAAAGACATTCCAAGGGGAGTTCAAAAACATTTTCATACCTGTTTTAAATCAGCTGTGCTTTTTCAGTACGTCTTAGGATAACTGAGTAATATTGTAGATTATAAATAAATATTATTATTATAGATTATAAATAAATATTTTTAGACTGCACTCTAAAAATATGGCCATATAATAATAAAAATTGCTATATATAAATATTACCAACCATAACTCTACTTAGCAAGTGTCTGCACTTGTTGTCAATTTTGGTCTGTATGACAAAACAGTAAAAGACCTGACAATTATGGACCTACATTTGTGCCAAAAAAAAAAAAAAAAAAAGTATTCTGAGAAGAAATTAATAAAACAGGAAGAAAGTAGTTTTGGGGTTGTCTAAAGTTTTGAGTTATTATGGTTTTTATTCACATGATGATTTTTATTTGTATTATTTTTGGTTGGTATGGAAGGCTGTTTCCGCCACTGAATAATTTTTATTTTATTTTATTTTATTTTTTTAAAGTAATTGTGACTTATCTCACAATTCTGAGGCAAAAAAAGTCAGAATTCTGAGAAATGACATCAGAATTGCGGGATATAAACTTTCAATTCTGACCCTTTTCTCCAAATTACTTGATATAAACTTGCAATTGCAAGCTATAAAGTCAAATCTGCAAATCTGAGAAATAAACTTGCAATTCATAGAAATAAAATCCCAATTATTAAAGTTATAAACTCACAATTGTGTCTCTTGGGAGTTTATATCTCACAATTCTGACTTTATGCCATGCAATTGCAAGTTATTATGTCAGTGGGATATAAACTCAGAATTCTGAGAACATATCAGACTTTTTTTCCCCTCAAAATTGGACTTTATAACTCGCTATTATTATTATTTTTTTTTTTTTGTGATTGTGATATTGTGATATAAACTCGCAATTCTGAGAAGTTTCGTCAGAATTGCATGGTATAAACTTGCAATTGCGACTTATAAAGTCAGAATTGTGAGACAAACTCGCAAATCTAAGAAATAAACTCAGTTTTGACTCTTTCGAATTTAAATCTCACAATTCTGACTTTATAGCGTGCAGTTGTGAGTTAGGTCAGAATTGTGGGATATAAACTTGGAATTCTGAGAACATATCAGTCTGTTTCCCCTCAAAATTAGACTTTATTGGAGTTTTTATTTTGCAATTCTGAAAAAAAAAAAAGAAGTCAGAATTTCATGATATAAACTCACATTTGCAAGAAAAGAAGTCTGAATTCACAAATCTGACTTTATTTCTTGCAATTGTGAGTTATATCACATAATTCTGAGAAAATAGTCCAAATTGTGAGTTTATATTATGCTATTCTGACCTTATAACTCACAATTGCAAGTTTGAATCTTACAATTCTGAGAAAAAAGTCTGAATTGCAAGTTTGTATCATGCAATTCTGAGAAAAAAAGTACAAATTGTGAGATTTTAAAAAAGTTGCAGTAAACTTTTTTTTTTTTTTTTTTTTTTATATATAAATTCAGTGGTGTAAATGGGCTTCCATATGTTTGGTTGATTAGGGTTTTTAGTTGTTTTTTTTGTTCAATATTTTGGCACCTATCTAACCTATATCCACACTGTGTTTTAGTATTACTTTAGGTCATTTATAAATAATGATTAAGTTAAGTATTTATTTTGTTTGTATATCCACATAGCATGAAGCTCCAGGGTTTATCAGCGTTGTTTGTGTCAGACAGCCATGACCTTTGAGGTGTTTGTTTTTGCAGTAGTCTGAGGACGGCTGCCCGCATTGCCCAACACACCCCTTGAAAACAACAGGATCGGGAAACAACTGCCCTCCTACACTACATGGCTACAGTATCCCAGAATGCCTCTGTGAGCTGAGCCTCTGACAAAGCAGATGATATATTCTTAGCTTGGTAAACATCATCTGATTCCATGATACACTTTATTATTTAATTCCAGCAGGGAATTGTCTCTGAATTAATCCTCTTGTAGATTGTAATGTATCCTCATAGTGGGAATATATTTAGGACATAAGATTGTGCAGTGTTTTCTTATGAGAGTATATGTAGTCTGAAGGTCTCTAGATGTTTGGTTTGTAATTTGATAAGGATGAATGACATGCAAACATGATGATGTTCTGTGCAATAGAGTTTCAGTCTCCAGTAGTTTGTCTCACCTCAGATGAGGCCATATCTGGCTCGGCTCACTGAGTAGCTAGTGAGTCATATTTCTCAGTGAGTGACTGACGGGCTCGTCACTTCAAACAGCTACATGCTAAATTCCTGCCGACAGCAGTTGCAGCAGATGGGTTGGTTATTCTGTTGCGGAAGGTTGTCGTTGCCCCCTTGTTGCTTGGTGGTTTTGCACTGCACTTCATACGAATGATTCACTCAGGCCTGAATATTTTAATGTCTGTGAGCTCATGTGTCTTATCTGTGTACTTTTGCCATTGTCATTTGCTTCTTATGAAAATGATCTATTTACATTATAAATGTTTTACTAAACAGTGTCTCGTTCTTTTCCAGTGTTAATAAGCTAATTGTTTTCTGTCTAAAATTATATTTGTGACCCTGGACCACAAAAATAAGGGTCAAATTTGTATTATTATTTTTTTTTTTATATATAATCTGAAAACTGAATAAATAAGCCTTACATTGATGTATAGTTTGTTAGGATAGGACCGATATTTGGCCGAGATACAACTGTTTGAAAATTTGGAATCTGAGGGTGCAAAAAAATCAAAATATTGAGAAAATTGCCTTTTAAAGTTTTCCAGAATAATTCTTAGCAATGCATATTACTAATCAATAATGAAGTTTTGATATTTACAGTAGAAAAATTACAAAATATCTTCATGGAAAATGATCTTTGCCTAATATCCTAATGATTTTTGGCATAAAAGAAAAATCTATAATTTGGCTATTTCTACAAATATACCTGTGCTACTTATGAATTAATACTTAATAAATGCATATGCCATAATGTTTCTATGTCAGAATAGTTAAATTTTCAGAAAATGTATTCACCTTCAGGATTTCCTGAAGTGAAGTCAAGTGAAAGTGAATATTTTGGTCAAGATTACTACTTTTGTGCATTAGAAGAAATCTAACACATTGGTGTTTAACCCAGACTGTCACAGAATTTGTCAACGTTTGGAAGAATTAATCAAAAGTATGTCATCAAATTAAAAAAATCGCGATATGGACTAGTATCTGTAAATATTAAGACTATTTAAATATAAATTCCTGCATGTTCTGCATGTCTCTGTGTTAATGAAACCAGAAAAATGTAAATACACAACGCAGAATTTCTGAGGGGGAAAAAAATTCACAAGGCTACTCTAAGAATAAATAAAAGTTGTTTTTATGCCTTCAAATAATTAGACATGCTAAAACTAGAATTTGGTAACAATAAAACATAAGGTGAGGGGAAAAACAACAACATTTCATAGGGCCCTAAGCATGTAATTTTTGTTAAATATTTAATAAATTGATGTTAAATAATAAAACTGATAAATAATAAAACTGATTTCATAGGGCACTATAGAAGCATAAAAAAAATTAATTGAACCGTTGACCGCCATTGGTGTGGTATGCATCTATACTGCCATTAATCTCAATTCTAATAAAGCATTTACCAAAGTAAGCATTTTTAAAACATTGTTGGATTTCAGACCTACCTTGAATTGTATTTATTTTAAGAACATTAACATAACCTGAGATTATAATAATTTTTTTCTTCTTCTTCTTTTCATATCGCCCACCCCTAGTCGATGATGGGTTGTTTTCCTTGCATTAGGCTAGATACACTTTTTAGCCATTCAGGGCTAGAGTGCCAGACCTTCTGTCTGTTATCGTTCAGTATTGTATCATCTTCCTGAGAAGTCATTCTGACAGGCTTTGTTTACTTTGCACTTCACTGGCTTTCTGCATCACCATTAGGGGTGAAACAGGCTTGATTGTCTGATCAGTATGTAAAAACGGACTTGTTGCAAATTCAAATTTAGAACCATCATCACCATGTATTATAAATTGATGCATTATTAAAATATTTTCCTACCCTTATGCTGCTCCAGATGAAATTATTGGCAGCCCTTTTGGCATTCAGTATTACAGTCATTTATTTCAGCTGTGGTAGATGTTGTTTATGGTTTTAGTGTAGGAGGCACAGCTCCCTCTTTTTGTTACTTTAATGGATCAAATCTCATCATCAGAACTTGTTTCTGATGTGTTAAACTCATTCCTGCTTAAACAAAAACAGGCGTCTTTTGTTGTATCTACTGCAGTTGTTCCGTTTTAAGATGTGTTCAGTTCTGTGCATGATAAATTTTCCATACTTTGTGTAGTTTCCAAAAACAGTGCCACATTTCAGTGCAGCCATGATGTTTAGCAATATTTGAATATCTGTATTTGTTAGAAACCATTGCAAAGCGAGGAGCTGTACGTGTTTTGAGTCCAGCAGCACAGAGTTTTACTAGCCTTGGCACATGCACATAAGAAACTGTAATGAATGTTTGTGCATCCCATGTTACTGAGGTGAAAGGGACTGTGGCCCTAGCATTGGAAGCTTTTTCCTTTGTGTCTGCATCCACCCTCCTCTCTCTGGTGTCTGGCAGCGATGTGGTTTGGTATGTGAGGAATGTGTCCTGTCGTAGGTTAATCCAGTGGAAGGGGGTGGGGTAGGGTGGGCCAGCTGAGGGGTGCGGAGTGAGAACTTGGAGTTGAACCTCACAGCAGTCCTCCAGACTGCCAGACTGCCAGACTACCCTGATATTAACAAGAGACAAGCTGAAAATTGTTGGCCCTGTCTATAGATTAACGCCCTATGATTTCCGCGATGCGGAAAACGTGGACAGATTCACGAAATCCAGTCAAAAAACGGAATTTACTGTATAACGCGGAATGTCACGGAATTTGTCAAAGTTTAAATGAATTAATCAAAAGTAGGTCATTACACTTAAATCAAATCACGGTATTGACTAGTATCTGTGAATATTAAGCTGCAAAATTACTATTTAAATATGATTTCGGCATTTACTACACCAATTATTAAAACTTATTTTTAAGAATTAATCGCACAACATTTCTTCCATGTTTTAATTTAAAATAACATAAAGTTTGTTTAATTTTCAGTAATCAAAAGATAAATAAAATTATGGATTTTATGCATTAAAATAGTTAAACTTGCTAAAACAAAGAATTTGGTAACAATAAAACATATGGTGGGGAAAAAATAGAAAAAATTAATAGGGCCTTAAACGTCATTTTTGTTATACTTTTAAATTTTATAAGTTTCATTTTAATTAAGACATGCTTTTTGATTAATAATATTTAAATTAGCCAATAAAAAGGAGTAAAGATTAAATATTAAAAAAAAAAAAAAAAAACGGAATTTGGGAAAAATACAATAGATTCTAATAGATGTATATGTTATAGAAGCTAAAATTTCAGCATCATTACTCCAGTCTTCAGGGTCACATGAACGTTCAGAAATCATTCCAATATGCTGATTGCTGATTTATTTGTTAGTATGTTGAAAATTAATAGAAAGTTCTCTACACTCACTAAATTTCATACATACTCACTTTTTATAAATTTTAATGCATCCTTGCTAAATAAAAATATATTTTAGAAAATTCCTTATTTACCCCCAAACTTTTTGATCTGAATGACAAATATCTATCTATTTTTCTGTCTATCTTTCAGTCTATCCATCTATCTCTCGGTCTAGTATTCATGATGATCATTTTGTTGAGACGGGTAATTATTCAGAATTTGTTAGTCAAATCAAAGACTAATTTTGTTCAGCAGGGTCCCTTTGCAGTATGGAAAAAGTTTGGAATTTGATTTTGGTAATTTCTATGTTTGGATAAGTATTTGTGACTCCAGACTATTGCCCCTTTTTGTTTTATAAAATATAAAATTGGTCATTTCTGAAAATAAATGTATTTTTCACATATGAAACAGGCAGCTAGTGCAGCCAAAAGTTCAGTGTTTATTCAGTAATTAACAAAATGACCCCTTTTCATCACGCAAAACTGTTTGTCTGAGTTTGCACCTCCACATCACTCAAACCAGCAACAGATAAAGAGACCACGCAGTCATTTACATTAAACAGCACTTTGCTGTTTGTATTCACGATTACAGTATTAAACATGTATCAGAGGTGAATATATGCAAGTTTAAAAAACTTGCACCTGAGAAATTGAATGGGTACAAATGACTGTAAATACATAGAATGCAATGCTTAAATAAGCCTTTTTTGAATTAGAAGATAAAGAATATTATTTATTTGGGTTGGAAATGTTTAATCACACTGGAATCCTACACCACGCTTTTTCCAGTTCAGATCAGGCTTGAAATTAATCAGTGAAGAAATTAAATGAAACTTAAGTTACGATCTACTGACCAAGCCTTGTCATATTACAAAGATAAGAGGTTGTGAGTTATCTTTGAATGCTTGTTTGGAATCTCCATTTGATTTTAATTATTACCACACATTCTTACAACCGTGCCTGAATTATGCTGGAATCTCTGTAATCAGCTGTTCGTTATACAGAGAAGAGTTGCTAAGGCCTTGACAAAGGACGCAGTGAAAAGAAGTCAAGAGCCCTCTCTTCACTTGATTATATGCTTCCCTTTTCTGCAGCTGTGCTGATAGGAGAGGCCATTCTTCAGAATCCTTGGCTGCCATATCGGTGTCTCTGTATCCGAGACAGATAGTGTCATGAATGTTCACAGAGGTTGATGTATGCCACACAAAAGGAAGCATCTCCACCCTCCAACTGCTTCCAGCTCTTGTAACATGAGCCTTGAACCTTTTATCTAAAACATTGTATTTGAACATGGCTTCATAGTTCTGCTTATGACGATGTCAATCCAACATTCTGTTCCTGCTGATTCATGCATGAGGGCATATTATTGACTCCTTGTGTTTTCTGCTATCTAGCTTTTAAACAAAAGATGTTCTAACGATTGTTACACGTTTCCTTTTATGGAATTATCATTCTCTCCCATATTTTGTTACGCATTTGTGAGCAAACCAAGTCCAGGTGGAGGAAACCCCGTACCGAGGATGTGCCCGGCTGTAGATCCTCTTCATCCCAGACAGCCCTGACCTCCTGCTGCCAGAACAGGAACGCAGTCAGCAATATTTTATCTTCAGGCATCCTCTGTTCCCATAGGTGGACTTTGTCAGATACCTCTGTGTCTCATTAGAGGACTGCAGAACAGACCCCTTTCCATGACTAAAAAAAAAAAAAGAATGAAAAAAATTGGTTGTGGCGTTTTAAATGACCTCACTACTTTTTAGGAGTTGATGAATCATCTCCATAAGTCCTCTATAAGGGTGCTAAATTATGTATAAAACAATCATAATTCTGACTGCTTAGTGGAGCAGTGATCAGTCTACGAGCAGCACTTAAAAAGCACAGCTGGTATTTTATTTTAATAAAGGTCTTGGATCGATTTTCTGCTACGTCTTCACACGGAGAGACATCCAACAAAGCTCCCAATACAATGTGAAATAAAAGCAACTTTATTTTTTTTGGTCGTTGAATTTTGCGCAGTGTGGGTATGCCTTTTCGCACTGCAGGTACAAGAAGGACTACTCGTATAAATCTTGATCTAAAGTAGATTTTTTTTTTTTTTTTTTTGTGGGTGGTTTTGGCTAGCAAGAATAGAGGAATTATTCATATTCTTAGTCATATTATCTGTAGCACAAACAGGATGAGTTGCATGTCAAAATGTCATACTTGGTTTAAAAAAAAAAAAGGCTTTTCATAGAACTTGCTACTGAAAAGACGTTTGTGACCACCATTTTTGGGTCAGGTCAGCCAGGTTTATCTTATCTTGTGCTTCTTGGTTTCACCAGACACACACAAATGCCTGGCGTTTTAAGGATGGCCTGTTCTCAGCAGCTATCTGATACTGCAGGAGCAACAGTTTAACAGTGACATGAAGTTATTTATCTACATCATTAGCAACATTCTGCAGCTACAGATTCGGGAACTGAGACACCACCCAAATGATCGCTTGGAAGAGCTCCCGGGGTGGGTGTGTGTTTGTTCACCCCTGGTTTGCAGAAAATGTATTTGAGTGAATCACAACCCTTTGTAAGAGGATGCAGGGAGCTGTAATACAAATGTACAATGCGGAGGAAGTTGTTTACTTTATGAGCTTATTGAATCAGATGTCCTGTATGAGGTGGAGGCTGCAGGACATTAAGTAGTACATTGAATCTGCTGATCTGTGTCTTTTCAGATTGTTCTGTCTCTGGGCATGACCTGAGCCCAGTCTGTCCTGACCCTGTGGCCAGTATTAGTCGTTATCTCTCAATACTCAAACCCAATTACCTACAGTGCACATGCATCACGGTTTGATTAAAGTGAGCTGATGTTACAGAGATCAGTGCATTAAAAGCAGGTCAGAGGCTTTTATGGCTTTCTTGTGCATAAAGTAATGTTCATGCAAGCATCTCAGGGATTTACAGTTGAGGTCAAAAGTTTACATACACCTTGCTAAATGTTAATTATTTTACCAAAATGCATGGTGTTTTTTTTTTTTTTTTTTTTTTTTTAGTACTGACCTGAAAAAGATATTTCACGTATTTTACATATAGTCCACAAGAGAAAATAATAGTTGAATTTATAAAAATGACTCTGTTCAAAAGTTTACATACACTTAATTCTTAATGCTGTGTTATTACCTGAATGATCCACAGCTGTTTTTTTTTGTTTGTTTAGTAATAGCTGGTCATGAGTCCCTTGTTTGTCCTGAACAGTTAAACTGCCCATTGTTCTCCAAAAATATCCTTCAAGTCCCACAAATTATTTGAACCCTTTCCAACAATGACTGTATGAGATCCATCTTTGAGATCCATCTTTTCACACTGAGGACAACTAAGGGACTCATATGCAACTATTACAGAAGGTTCAAACACTCACTGATGCTCCAGAAGGAAAAAGGATGCATTAAGAGCCGGGGGGTGTAAACTTTTGAACAGAATGAAGATGTGTACATTTTTCTTATTTTGGCTAAATACCATATTTTTTCTTTTAGTACTGCCTTTTGGAAGCTACAGAAGATGCTTGCATGTTTCCCAGAAGACAAAACAAGTTAAATTTACTCTGATCTTCAAATTCAAAACATTTTCACCCCGGCACTCAATGCATCATGTTTCCGTCTGAAGCATCAGTGAGCGTTTGAACTTTCTGTAATAGTTGCATATGAGTCCCTTAGTTGTCCTCAGTGTGAAAAGATGGATCTCAAAATCATAGAGTCATTGTTGGAAAGGGTTCAAATACACAAAAATGCTGAAAAACCAAAGAATTTGTGGGGCCTAAAGGATTTTTTTTGAAGAACAGTGGGCAGTTTAACTGTTCAGGACAAACAAGGGACTAATGAATAACTATCACTTGGAAAAAAAAAAAACGGATGTGGATCGTTCAGGTAACAAGTGTATGTAAACTTTTGAGCAGGGTTATTTTTATAAATTCAGTTTCTTATAAATATCATATTCAGGTCAGTAGTAAATAAAACATAACATACATTTTGTATAGTCCCTCTTATAAAATATAAGATAGAATATAAGATTAGTAAAATAATTAATATTTTGTGGATTCCGCAAGGTGTATGTAAACTTTTGACCTCAACTGTACCTGAGTTGGCATATAACTGTTTGTGCCTGGGAAATAAAATGCATAAGTAGGCCACAGAAACATCAATATCAGTAAAATGGCAATTCATATCATATATGAAATATGATATCTGCTGTTAAAAGCCTTTTTAAACCCATCCTCAAATAAGCAGTCACATGATGTCCTCTGTCTTCCTCTTGCAGAGGTTTATCATCACTAAAAATGGTTTTGCTTGCTTTAGAATTTTCCTATAAACCCTTCACTTTTGAAGTTGCGAAAACTTTCCGGTTTGTGGAAGACCAACCTGTTTATGAAGTGAGATTTACCGATCGGTGAGAAACCTACTTTGAATATAGACGAGATGTGACATGACGAGTTTTACAGCTGTTTTCTGGCTTGCGTTTTAGGCCAACACAGCGTTTTCAGTTGGCACTTATTTCCATTTTAACGGAGCTGACTTCCTCTGTGCTGTTTTCTTTCACTAAAACTTTCCGTCTGTTGACAAGGCAGAATAATCATAATATGCAGTGTTGAGTATATACAAATATGACAGCAGTTTGTATTAATAATAGGGCAGAAATAGACCATAAAATAGGTTTTTAGTTTCTTTCGCAAGATTGCATCAGTGTATGTATTCTGTGGTCTTTGTGGTGAAATGTTTGTCTTTTGCTGTTTTAGGTTCTTTTAAATCTCAAAGTGGATTGATTTTAATTAAAGGCTAAAATAACCTTAACTGAAAATGCTGACCCATGTTTCTTCTCTTGTCTCTCTTTTTGCAGATCGTGAGGACCAATCGATTCTTTGCACGTGAGTAACCATTAGGTCATCACTATTCAGCAGTTACAGGTTACGTCAATCAGTCAGGGCTGATGGAAGTGATGTCACGTCTCCAGGGCTGCCCAGGAATCGGCTTTTTTGGAATCATGCATGTTCAGCTGTGCCTGAAAACATGAGTCACGTATCATTGCGGTATTAAATATCAGTAGCCGCAGCTGTTCGGCATGTAGAGGATCTCACAGTGTGAGTCAGAGTGACCCGCTGCAAATATTTCTAGTCAGCCTATGAGAATTCGTCCACAGAAATTCAAGCTTTTGATGCATTAAGCCCTGAATTATTGTCTTTGCACGTTGTAAATAAGTAAACAGTCTCTCTCATGTCTTTGTGGCACTGTAAGAGGCTATAAGAATAGGTTTTAACATCCTCTCTCAAAGTCGACCCCTTCTGACCTATCGATACTATTGCAGCACATGCCATTCCACTATGAAGACATGATGTCCCTGAAGCTGTACGTCCATGTTGCTAGAATGCAGGATTAAGGAATCTCACATTCAACAGTTTTAACAGTCAAAAAGTAGACAAACTCAAGAGCTCCTAAAAGAATTCTGTTTTGAAACTCAAAAGAATTAAGTTCTTTCAAAGTGCTCTCCTTTTCTGTACAATATAAATGAATGGTGACAATTATATGACTTCAGAAGTTATACAGACTACTTTTATTGTGCTTTTTTAAATTTTTTGGGGGGCATGAGAGCCTTTAGTGTTTTACAGAATCTTCTAGTATATTACTAGTACGTCTTTGAGCAACATAAGGATAACATTTTTTTTCATAATGGAAGAAAATGTGGGAGTTTTGAGAGGTGCTTTTAGAAGATTTAGAACTGTTTACATGACATCTTAAGCTCAACATTCAGTGGGATGCAGTGCATTTGGCAAAGATAATCTATTGCGTCTAATCATTTATTGCTGTAGCTGAGGTGCTGTTTAGGGTCTTAGCTTTGAGAGATTTTTATTGTAAGCTGTTCGTAATGTCATTTATATAGTGCTTTACAAATCATTTTGTTATAACCTACCTGTATTTTATATGCATTTTGAAGTTCTCTTAAAATGCTCTTACAAAAATCTTATGTTAAATGTTTTATCTTTGATAAATAAGTAACAATGATTAGGATGCTTTTTTCACTGATGAAAAATGAAATTATAAAATAATAAACCTGTTTACAGTGTTATTCGTATTTGAATATATGTATATGTATGGGGGTGTGTGCATGTATATGCATACATACTTATACAGTACCAGTCAAAAGTTAATGTTTTTTAAAAACTCTTCTGCTCACCAAGCCTGTGTTTATTTGATTCAGTACAGCAAAAACAGTAAAATTTAGAAATATGTTTACTATTTAAAATAACGTTTTTCTATTTGAATATATTTTAAAATGTAATTTATTCCTGTGATCAAAGCTAAATTTTCAGTATCGTTACTCCAGTCTTCGTTGTCTCATGATCCTTCAGAAATCATTCTAATATGCTGATTCACTGTTCAAGAAACATTTTTAAGTATTGTTATTATTATCAATATTTAAAACAGTTGAGTATTTTTTTTTTTTATATATTCTTTGATGAATAGAAAGATCTAAAGGTCAGCCTTTATCTGAAATAAAAAACTTTTGTAACATTATACACTATACCATTCAAAAGCTTGGAATTAGTATAATTTTTCTCTTTCTTTCTTTCTTTCTTTTTTTTTTTTTTTTAAATGATAGAAATTAATACTTTTATTTAGCAAGGATGCTTTAAATTGAACAAAAGTGATGATAAAGACATTTATACTGTTACAAAAGATTTCTATGTCTGTTCTTCTGTCTTCTGCTGTTCTTCTGAACTTTCTATTCATCAAAGAAACCTGAACTTGTACTCAATAATAATAATAATGATGATAATATAATGTTTTTTGAGCAGCAAATCAGAATGATTTCTGAAGGATCATGTGACACTGAAGACTGGAGTAATGATGCTAAAATTCAGCTTTGAAATCACAGGAATAAATTGCATTTTAAAATATATTTAAAGGTCATATATGCAAAGGTCAACCTTACCATGAAAAAGTAGTTTTTACCAAAGGTTTTTACTATACTGATAGCACAGATGTCAACATTTGGTGGTTCAAATATCCATGTGAGGTCTCTCTTAAAGTTTTTAAAGCAATTTTTTATTTTTTTTTTATTTTTAGTGCATGATTTTCTATAGTCTGGTAAGTGCTATTTTCAGGCTTGTCACATCCGTAACAGTACATATTTCTCCTAAATAGGCGCATCAAAATTAAAATAAAGTAACAGTTATATGTTCTGTGAAGAGCCATCACTTCTCTATTTGTTGTATTATTGTGTCTGGTTTGTGCCTTTTATTTCACAGAAATCCTACAAAATATGTAGTCTCTCAAAAACGGTGTCCTTTTTTGTCACATCCATGATGCATGATTATTTCCCTTTTTTTAACACAGAAAACTTGTGCATAGACTGATATTTTTCTGATGTTTAGACTCTATCAACAAGTGTTTATTAAAATATAAACAGATGGTTCAGTATATTGGTAACACATATATTCTGTAAGCACTTATATGTCACATCTGTAACACAAAATGTCACATCCATAATGCTGGAATTGCCCTTAAATTGAAAACAGTTATTTTAAACAGTGAAAGTATTTCAAAATTTGTCTGTCTTCGCTGTACTTTAGATCAAATAAATGCAGGCTTGGTGAGCCGAAGAGACTTCTTTAAAAAACATTAAAAATCTTTTGACTGGTAGTGTATACCTATGCATTTTGTCGTAATGATCTTATATTTATACATATATATGACAGGTTTTGTGTGGCTTACCCATTTGCATGAGATTTTGCTGTTGTATTTCATTGATTGAAGCCAGTTTTAAGTGAATGACTTCACAGGCCTTTGTGGAAAAAGTTTGGCTGTGTCTTTCTAAAGATTTTTTTCCATTTATGGGCAGATTGGGGAGAAGAATTTTTGAATCGGATTTGTGAAGAACAGTATTTCTCACATCCAAATCATCATGTTAGGAAGTCATTAAAACATATGATGCATGTCAGTAATATTATACAAGACGTTTAATCTTCATTTAATAAAGCCCATTGTGTAATGCACCAACACTTCAGACCAAATTCTTCTCAGTTGGACTCTTAGCTGCTGAAAGGAACTGCAGCTGGAAAAACAAACAGTGCAGAGCTAGCAGACCTGTGATTCAGGATGCAGCCGGATGCTTAATTTAGTTTGTGGAATGCAAATGTGCATGAATATCTACCCAATCTGTTGTGTTTTAATTTATTTGTGTATTTTATTATTCTAATAAAATTTTTATGTTAGCTTTTGATTGGAATTTTCTCTTGCAGAGGAGAATCAGGTGCT
This sequence comes from Cirrhinus mrigala, assembly GCA_036247105.1. Lineage (NCBI taxonomy): Eukaryota > Metazoa > Chordata > Actinopteri > Cypriniformes > Cyprinidae > Cirrhinus > Cirrhinus mrigala. Next base: position 6,175,565 of record CM070012.1, read on the forward strand.
GGAAAGACAGAAAACACCAAAAAAGTCATCCAGTACCTGGCTCATGTTGCATCGTCTCACAAAGGAAGGAAGGACCACAACATTCCAGTGAGTTCTATTTCTCTCGGCCATGCGCTGAATCGTTCCTTTTGACGTTCCTGTTGAATTCCACCAATGATATAAGGGTGGAGGGAAAGATGTGGATGTAGTCTATTGACATACCATCTTACACGCACACACACAAACACACACAAGAGTGTGTTGCAATGCAGTGGGCGAAGACATCTGTCTAAACCTCTATTGCTGTAGCACAGGTGCTTTTAAGCATCTAGACCTGTTTTGGAAGGGATTTACAAATCTGTTCTTAGACAAAATCAAAGTTGTTATAATCTATCTGTACTGCATTTATAGTAGAAGCTCTCATAATGTACTCTCTAATTTTGAATGTCTCATATGCAGTGTTTTATCTGGTTACAATGACATCAGGGTGCTTTTGCTAGTAGAGTAATTTTAACCAAATTAACATACATCAGTGGTTAACATGCACTTGTATGTCATTGATAGTGTTGTGTGTAGATTCTAATGTACTGGTAAAGTTCTAGATGATCATGTAGTAATAACTGCTGGCTCCTAACTGTGTGTTTAAGTATTACATGTGGGCCTGTACTGAGAAAACATCTTAGTGGCTGCAGTGCTGGCATGTAGTTTGCCATCCTTGTGCAGTTTTATTTATGATAACGTGTTACGTTCGAAACTATATGAAAGCATGCTGAAGAGTTTTACATGCTGCTGTCGTTGGCCTTAATGTTTTCGCATGGCCAAATATGTGCAACATACTAAGGCTTAGATCTGTCCCATGGTCTAAGACACTTGGAGAATGTGGCCCTGATGCCTTCTAACATATTACATTTGTTTATTATATACAAACAGCCAGAATCACCTAAAGCAGTCAAACTTCAGGCAAGTTCCCTTTACGCTTTTTATACCTGCTCTGCTTATGCATGCAAAACTAACCTGCTGTATAAACACCAATGGAATGTAGCCAATCCAAGGGGAATTTTTTAGAACTCTGGGATATTTTTGATAGAAGTAAATGCTTTGCTTTAAGGGGTTTGAATGGTTTACTTTGGAACTATTTGTACACATTTTGTCACATTTGCTAAATGGTTTTGAATGTATGCATATGTAGGGTTATTTTCAGCATCTTTAGTGCTGGGTAAAACATAGCAGAGATTAAACGAGAAGTTCACTTCCAGAACAAAAATTTACAGATAATGTACTCACCCACATGTCATCCAAGAGGTTCATGTCTTTCTTTCTTCAGTTGTGAAGAAATTGTTTTTTGAGGCATTTCAGGAATTATCTCCATATAGTGGACTTCTATGATGCATGTGAGTTTGAACGTCCAAAATGCAGTTTCATTACAGCTTCAAAGGGCTCTAAACGATCCCAGCCAACGAATAAGGGTCTTATCTAGCGAAACGATTGGTTATTTTCTAAGTACTAAGTACTTCCTAAGTTCTAAGTCCTTTTTTTTTTTTTTTTCTTTTTTTTTTAAAGATTTATTTTTGCCTTTTTTTTGTTTTTTTTTTTAGGACAGTGTAGTTTGACAGGAAGCGAAGTGGGGGAGAGAGAGAAGGGGGTGAGATCGGGAAAAGTCCAGAGCTGGGATTCGAACTCGGCTATATGTTGACGCGCTAACCGCAAGGCTGTTGACGCTGACTAAAATAAAAAAATTAAATACTTTTTAACCTTAAATGCTTGTCTTGTCTAGCTCTGCGATGTACATGCATACCCTGTGTAATCCGGGTCAGTACAGTTCGAGTACTTCAAAATCATCCTACATCACCGTTTTCCTTTTTTTTTTTTTTTTTTTCTTTTTTTTTTTTGTAAAGGTCATTTGACCTTCTAAGCATGTTCTCTTTGTAAACACTGGGTCGTTACTTTTGCAGCGATGTATGACGATTTTAAAGTTGGAGGAGAAAATGAGATGGGAGTTTTTCGACATACCCTAACTGTATTGACCCAGATTACACAGAGTACATATGCGCATAGCAGAGCTAGACAAGATGAGCATTTGAGGTTAAAAACGTGTCTAATTTTTTTTTTTTTCTTTTTTTAAATGACCGTTCGCTTTGCTAGATTAGATTCTTATTCCCCTGCTGAGATTGTTTAGAGCCCTTTGAAGCTGTATTTAAACTGCATTTTAGACGTTCAAACTCATGGGCACCATTGACGTCCATAATATGAAGATAATTCCTGAAATGTTTTCCTCAAAAAACATAATTTCTTTACGACTGAAAAAAGAAAGGGATTAACATCTTGGATGACAACGGGGTAAGTACATTATCTGTAAATGTTTGTTCTGGAAGTGAACTAATCCTTAAACTTGTCTGGATAGCTGGGGTGTAGTACTGTATTTTAATGTCACTTTCATATTTAACATAGTTGTATGGAAATAAAGAGGTGATCCTGTACAACCTGAGCTGATGTTTAAAAAAAAAAAAAAAAAACTAATGAAACCGAGTGTTTTTAACAGCACACATAAAGGTCAGTTGTGTTATTTAGACCAGCAACATTCTAAACCAGCAAAAGCCTTACTTGCAAAGTGAGAATGTGTCTTTCACATATTCAAACCACATTTTGTTACACTTTTAAATCACCCCTTGCTTGTGTGTGTATTGTCTGTCAAGTGTTTGTGTATTTCCCTCTATGTGACATTAACACTTCTGTTTCCATGATAATGATTTGATTACAGAACGGAATCCTGTTTTATGTGAGTAGCTTGTAGTCCCTTGTTTTTTTCACGTTTTCTTTCCCACACCACTTCTTTAGGCATAGGAAACTGTCATTTTCGTTCATTTATCCTCATCTTTTATTTACTTGTTTATGCTAACAACTTCATATTCTGCCATATAACATCTGCTTTCTTAATTATTCTTTTCTGTTCTCTGTGGATCCAGTTTACTATACTTTTGGGGGTGATGTCAAGTTATTCACATGTCTGTTAAACTTTACACTGTGTTGCGTTTAAAAATACTGCATGATGGTGCAGTGCTGAATTCCCATTTGTCAAATCACACGTTACTCTGCTCCATCCATGCCGTCGGAAAGTTCTGGAATGTCCGTTTACAAAGAGCTCTGCTACAAAGAGCAGCTCAAATGCCAGTAGTTCTTGGCATACTTTCTGTAATGATGAAAGTACCTTTTTAACTTAATCTTATCAGCCATTCTTTTGCTGGAAATTGTCATTGCTAATGCAATTTTGTCATTTCACCTCAGTGGTTAATTAATCTCATATTTTAGATGAGAGCGAAACCTGTTAATGTTCTAATAAAGCTTCGCCACTAATGCTTTTTAAAAGTTCATTTTGTCTTTCAGATACACCCAGATATGTTTAAACCATCCAGCAGCTATTTATAGGCTTTTTATAATATTACATTTCCATAAGCATGAAAATGTTAAACTTTAAACCACAAAATCCCCTTGGACTGTATCCACTATTCTGCTCTCCTTTGGGTTACGTAATGGGAACAGAGTGTAAAATCACAGTTGTCATTCTCTCTTCTGCCATGATGTGTTCCTGTGTCGTGACAACAGCAAGAACAATTTCACACCTGTCTAAACTTCCTATCAGGTGGACGTGGACAACACTAGAGGATGTAAAGGGGTGGATGTCCCAGATTTGTTGCTGGGGGAGTTGTGATACAGACTAACTCTGTGATGTGGCACAGTGGGGCTTTGAGCGTCTGTCGTTGCTAATTTGAGGAGTTTCCTCTCCAACCCCCCAATGCTTGTATTTCAGGCAGCCAGTGAGAATTTGTACAAAAAGCCTCTCATGGCTACCCAGGCTTTAATTAGGTTTGTAGGGTAGTGTATTTTTACTCCATCCAGATGATCTGCTTCTGGTTTGAGGGTCAAATGAAGAGAAATGGTTGTGCTGTGTGCTATGGAAGCAAGCTGATCGTTGTTAGCCACACCATCTCAACACAATGCTGTAAATAAATGGTATTTGTAATCAAGATGAGATGGAACTTTGAGTTTGGAGTTAGTCATCCCACTCCAGTTCTTATGTGTGTTAAAAAGGGGATGTTAATAAAGACCTTGCTAATGATACGGACTAACCCAAGGTGATCTGCAGAATACTATTTTAAGGTAATATAAGAGATCTTGTAAAATTGAAAATGTTTCACTTTGCTTTCACTCTGTTTTATTGTTGTTAGAACATTTTCACTGTGTTTATTTTCAAGGTTTCCCAAACATTATTTTATTGCTTTTTCTTTTTTTTAGTTGTTTCATTTTGTATCTTCTCTAGTATGAAACTTTATTTAATCATATGTTTTAATAATTAGTGATTCTAATCAGTGACTTTTGCTTTACAGGGAGAGTTAGAGCGTCAGCTCCTGCAGGCAAACCCTATTCTGGAATCCTTTGGGAATGCCAAGACAGTGAAAAATGACAACTCTTCACGCTTTGTAAGTTGGTCTCTTGCGTCTTATAATTCAACCTCCGTTTCTCCTACTGTAGCATTACTTTAAAGGGTCTTGAAACACTGTTTTAGCACTGGTTAGTTCTCACTAGTTTTTGAAAAGTGCTGTAAAAGTGGGTGTGGTGCTGCAGAGTGGAGGAGAAGAAGGGAGGCAGACAAAACAACAGTGTCTTTGGATGCAGACAGTTTCATTTTCGTTCTTGAGTCTAAAGCATCCACGCAATGCAAGCTGCAGTTCTCTATTGCACAGAACAAAATGAACATATATTATACATTGTTTTGTAAGCTCACTGTACACTGAATAAATACATGCATCCTGTAGGAGTTCTGATTTAAAGGGGTGCTATCATGCTTTTTCACTTTTTGAACTTTAGTCAGTGTGTGGTTTGTATCTTTGGGCATAAAAAATCCATTGCAAAAGGAGATATTTCATTTAAAAAAAATCCCTTTTCAAGAACTACAACGAACGGCTCCTTTGGACTACAACGTTTTTTAATTTACTCGCCCTCAATGCATCCTAGGTGTATATGACTTTCTTCTTTCAGACGAATGCAATCAGAGTTATATTAAAATTTATCCTGGCACTTCCAAGCTTTAGAATGGCATAGATGGGTGTTTCTCCTCATCAGTCCAAGACAAGTCCAATAATATGCATCCATCCATATTAAAAAGTGCCTCACACGGCTCCGGTGGGGTTAATAAAGGCCTCCTGTAGCAAATCGATGCGTTTTTGTAAGAAAAAAATACATTTAAGAATCATTTCAATCTAGCTTGTGCTAACAGTTGTACACAGAACTTGCTTCTTTGACAAGGTGCGTGGCAGAACTGAAATACCGTCTAAGCTGTTCGCCAGTTGCATTGCAGTGGGACAGCTAGCCAGTCACAACACATTTAGTTTTTCGGAAGGCGGGCCTTTATTAAACCCGGAACTAGTCGAGCCTTATGTGCCAGGCTGGGAGAAATGTATTGTAATAATGTAAATTATGTTAAAAATAATGTGTTTTTTGAACCACCAAGCATGAAAGCATGTTCTAGTACACCCCCAAAACAAAATTAAGACTTTGTAAAAGAGCATAATAGGACCCCTTTAATGCACAAATAATTGCACAGCTGTTTACTTTTGTACTATGCGAAGAAAATATATAAGAACACGCTGTTGCATCTTTAATAACTTTTGTAGTTTATTTTGCGGCATTTATGTAAGCCATTGATCGGTTGCAACAGGAAGTTGCATCGGAAAATCGGTTACACTAGGGCCCTATGAAATCCATTTTATTTTTTCTCAAATTCCATTTTTTCCATTTTAATTTTTCTGGGTTACATTTTTTTTCCATTTTAATTTTTTAATTCTAGACTCTTTTAATGGTTAAATTTAAAAAAAATGTTAATCAAAAAACATCATGAACAAAAAATCATGAAACTTACTCAGTTTAACAGCAATTTATTAAAAGTTTAACAAAAATTACATTTTTAAGACCCTATATAAAGTGTTATATTTTTCTCAAATTCAGTTTTATTTTTACCAAATTATGTGTTTTCCATTAATTTGCTAATCAAATTATTAAAATTATTTTATTTAACAAAAAAATTGTCTTTTTTAAAATCAGTTTTAAAACCTTTTTTTTTTTTTTGTGGTAAATATTCCTTAAAAATGTAGTATCATTTAATTAGTACTAGTAGTAGTACTGTAATTACTACATTAAGTAATATATTTCTGTCACAGTTTCTTCAAGTCAAACCAAACTTTTATTTTGATGGGTTGCTGTGAAGACCTGTAAGTTTCTGTTTGTATGATGACAGTTTTTCTTGACAGAAACTGTAAAATGCTCATGAAGTGACTCTCGGAGCAGTTCTAGAGATTGTTTATGTGTTCATGTACTTATATTTTGAGGCAGCAGAGGCTGAAAACACTGCAAGTTTCATGTACGCTTCAGTATGTGTGTAATGAACGAAACTGCGTGACTCATGCAGGATTCCTATTTTAATAGTATTTTTGCTGCTTCAGATGCACAGACACTAGTCCATATCGCATTTTGATTTAAATGTACAGACCTACTTTTGATTTATTCTTTCAAAATTCTGTGACATTCTGCGTTATACAGTAAATTCCATTTTTATGACTGGATTCTGTGATTCTTTCCACATTTTCCACATCACGGAAATCACATAAAGGAGAATTTATGCCCCACCGAGACTCGTACAAAGCAAAAACAAACACTTTAGATTTCTGAATGTTTCACAGCAATCTCACAGTTTGACGTGTCTTTCATAAGAAATCAACACATGCTCTAGTGAATAAGTAAAAAATGCAAGACAAGTATGGCACAAAAAAAGCTCAGAATGAAAAATACCGGATGCTAACGTTGTCTTCTATGATGTGCAGCACAAACACCTCTGTTAAAATCTCAGAAAAGGTATTTTAGTGTTTGATGCTGCATGTTGCATCTGGAAAGGGCAAGTTAGATAAAAGCTCACCAAAATCCACATTCAGCAATCTAAAAGAGCTGGGTGTCTGTCTTGCATCGGCTCCTCTCGCCAGCTGATTGAATTTTCACTGGCATGCGTTAAAGTCAGCAGAAAGCTTTTAAGCATACAAACAAATTAAAAGCCACAGAGGAATTTGATTGTTCAGGTAATTATTTTGGGGGCATTTGCAGCAAATAAGCATGTATGTTATCTATTTATGCTTGCTTTGAGTACAGATTCCTTTTATGTAGAATTGTTTAAACACATGCTGCATATCACGCGTGTAAAAGCCCCTATGTCCAAATGGTAACAAGGCTGTTGAAATGGATTATTAGAAATGATGATTAGGCCCATATATAATAATAGCCAAGACGCGATGATATGGTTTACAAAGCGTGACCAGTGTGAGCACATCATGGAAAAAATGCACATCTTAAATATTTGTTTTTCCACAGGGCAAATTCATCCGCATCAACTTTGATGTAACCGGTTACATTGTGGGGGCCAACATCGAAACCTGTATCCTGATCCGATAATCATTCCATTACATTTGAGCAATGCTCCAAACAGCTGTAAGAACAAATGGCTGAAATGGGTGAATTTCTGTGTGTCTTTATTTTTCAGCAGAAGTAAAGGTATGCAAATTGACTTTACAAAACTTTAAGTGGTTACTATCGCTGCAATTAGAAACACATTTATTTATTATATAATTAGTATGCTAGCTTTGTTGTAAGGGTCAGAAATTTAGATATTCTATAAATTCAAATAAAATCAAACAAATGATAATGTTTGTAAATTAGTTTTATTGCATTTAAATCAACTGCTATAAAAAGCTGTGCAGCTGTGATTTAACGTGGACTGAAAAATGAACTGTAAAATGAACTTTGCTTGCCCTTAACTCAGTCTTAAGATCTTCTTGAAAAGTCCAGGGCCATTCGCCAAGCCAAAGATGAACGCACCTTCCACGTCTTCTACCAGCTGTTGGCTGGTGCTGGAGAGCATCTAAGATGTGAGTATTTCTGTTTACATGATTATACGCTTTTTAAGAGTTTTTAGCAATGAGATTTGGAGTCTTTATTCTAATTTCAAGGTCAACATGGATGTAATGAAGCAGGATTTGGATATTCTCAATATGTGAAGGAATCTGACTAATTATGGAGTATACAGTGCAGTCTGGTGTCTAAAGATTGCAGCTGTGTTAACACTCTTGTTTTTCTGGCAGCTGATCTACTCCTGGAGGGCTTCAATAACTACCGCTTCCTCTCCAACGGTAACATTCCCATTCCAGGCCAACAGGACAAGGACAATTTCCAAGAGACCATGGAAGCCATGCATATTATGAGCTTCTCCCACGATGAAATCCTGTGTAAGCATACATGAAACAAACACACCTCTACTACATTGTGTATTTACTGCTGCTTTTAACTATGCTAACTAGTAAATCATCATAAACACACATTGCCACTTCCTTGTAAAGTGCTTTGGGGATTTTTTTTTTTATTTTTTTTATTGTATACACTAACAGTCAAAAGTTTTTGAACAGTAAGATTTTTTTCTCTGCTCGCCAAACCTGCATTTATTTGATCCAAAGTACAGCAAAAACTGTAAAATTTTGAAATATTTTTACTATTTAAAACCGTTGAGTACATTTCACATAAATGCTGTTCTTCTGAACTTTCTATTCATCAAAGAAACCTAAAAAATTCTACACAGCTGTTTTAAACAATAATAATAATAATAAGAAGAAGAAGAAGAATAAAAAGAATATTAATAATAATAATAATAATTGTTTTTGAGCCGCAAATCAGAATATTAGAATAATTTCTGAAGGATCATGTGACTAGAGTAATGATGCTAAAGTTTCAGCTTTGAATCTTTAAATTCAAAGGAATAAATTGCATTTTAAAATGTATTCAAATAGAAAATAGTTATTTTAAATAAAATGATTTCAAAATTTTACTGTTTTTGCTGTACTTTGGATCAAATAAATGCAGGCTTTTCTGTGATTTCTGAAAACACTCAGCTGCAGTGAAAGCCATAAGTGCATATGCATATTTTAACAGCACAGGTTTCTCTGTAAATAGAACATTTTTATTTTTTATTTTTTATTTATTTAGAAAATTCATATTATACAGGGGTGAAACACTGTTGCTAACACCAGCAGTGGATTGCAGGCCAGCAGATATAACATCATTTTTGTAAGATTAAGTAAAGAATAGCAATTACTTTATTTTATTTGTTATTTTATTATTGATTTAAATTATATAACATTTATTGTGTAATTAGATGCAATTCAGACAGGTTTGTTTTGAGTGAATAAAACTGCATGAACTATAAATTATAAATCATGCTGCATGAACTATAAATTATAACACTAAAATATCTGAAACCTTAAAATGAAACTGAATGTGAATATGAGTAAATATAAGGAATAATACAGATTAAATGTTGTAATCATTTGGAAGCCCTAATAAGTATACAAGACTCAACAAAATGCTGGTTAAAATAGTTTTAGACGGAGTATAAGCATTGCACAGCGCAAGGCATCAGCCTTGCAGAAATATTTTAAGTCAGCTACCCACATACTGTTGACGGTCTTGTCCTTTTTCTCTGTCACTGCAGCAATGCTGAAGGTGGTATCAGCCGTCCTGCAGTTTGGCAACATTGTGTTCAAGAAGGAGAGAAACACTGACCAGGCCTCTATGCCAGAAAACACAGGTACCACATACTCACTCATCTGCGTTTCAAAAATGCATAATGCCTTATTTTAGCACAGAAATAATGTTTCTTTTTTTCAGTAATGGAAATCTAATGTATTATGTGACGTACTTAAATAAATCTTCTGGCAGTGCATTAGCATTAAAGTGTGTTCGGTATCCAGACTACCCTCCAGTCTAACCCTTGCGCCAGATGGTTTTGTGCAGTTCTCCACTGCTCTCTTTTGACAAATTACCCGTTGGACTTCTCTTGGGCTCCCATGATGACAGTTTGAACGTTTTTTTTTGGATGTGTTTCATATTAAAAGAAAATACCGGAATAGTTGTGCTAAGTTGCGTTAAATCAAACTCGCTTACGTAAGAGCCCCAAAAGTGACCGTTTTACCCTCATGATGCATTCCAGCAAGCTTACTCCACTGGCATTTTGATTTGTTCGTTTTTATCATCGCCGTTCATGGTAAGATATTGAAACTTTCATCTGTTCAAGCCACCAAGTCATTCATGACAAAGCTGGAAAGTTATAGTCGTGCTGGTGGTCCTAAGGGGGGACTCTTGGGGTTTGTTTGGCTGCTAAATAGCCTGTCGGGGTTTAGAAGTCAGTAAATTGCAATAACGACCTGACTTATTTGAAATACCTCTTATACTCATAAGCAAAAATGTCCCATAATAACTTCATTCACTACCTTTTAAGTGCATAAGGGAAGCTTCTGAAAATCATATAAATCGAAAGAGAATGTCACCATTTTTGGTCAGCTTGCATTTAAGGACCCTTACGTGAACAAGTGTGTTTTTTTTTTTTGTTTTTTTTTTTCTATTTTTCAGCTGCTCAAAAGCTTTGCCACCTGCTTGGCATGAATGTTATGGAGTTCACACGTGCCATCCTGTCTCCAAGAATCAAAGTGGGCAGAGACTATGTACAAAAGGCCCAAACTAAAGAACAGGTAATGAGCTATTAAGTGTTCCACTGTATATCTGTCAAATCAGCCGCCCTCTCAGCTATGAAGCAATGTTTTCATTAGTGTTTTACCTCTTAAATCCCATCAGGCCTGATGGTAGATCACTGCTGTACTGTACTTTTGTTCTCATCACATTTCCTTTTCACCTCTGTCCTTTTGCAACAATAGGTTGGTAGCCTCCTGTCATTAAAATGTCATCATAACTGTGCAAATTCTGCAGATAGGGGAGGGTTTGGGAAACCTGTTTGGAAAATAATTCCACTACAGGGTCCTTTTAGGTTTTGCATACCATTTTTAGGATTGGGTATTATTTGAATTTTAGCAATTCTGATTCTGACAAAACAAAAAACAAAACAAAAGCATGTGTCCTACTGAATCCATGATTGTTTTGAAAATTTGGAACTGGTTCTAAAATGGAACCGGTTCTTGATACTTTTGTGTCTGCGTTATGATTGTGTGATGACATGATATTGCCACAAAGAGCTGACATGATATAATTCAGCCATAAACATGAGCCACAGAAGCTAGAATAGCATTAAACAAAAAAACAAACCAACAAATTGTGTGATCATGTGTTATAATATATTTTTGTAAAATATGCATCCTGTCTCTCTGTTTCTCTGACCAGGCTGACTTTGCAGTGGAAGCTCTGGCCAAGGCCACATACGAAAGGTTGTTCCGCTGGCTTGTTCACCGCATTAACAAAGCACTGGACAGGACCAAGCGCCAGGGAGCTTCCTTCATTGGCATCCTGGACATTGCTGGCTTTGAGATATTCCAGGTGCGGCTTCCTCGGATTTAGTGATCAGCTGCCTCTTATGCTAAATCATAGATATTAATAACTATACTGCAACAAATCAGAAGTCATATGATATGAGATTTTGTAAAAATGCAAGCAATGCAAGAACTTGAAAATACTGTAAGTTTAGTTTATGAAAATATACTGTTTGGGACAAATTTTTATTTATTTAAATTTTATTTGTATTATTTATTATATTACTGTTGTGCAATGTACTTCTACAAAGTAGTAATACAAAATTAAATTTTACCAATTGTATTGCTATTAAGTGTTGCAATTTTTCTTTCATGTTTTAGTAGTAAACCTCTACTGTGCTTACTTTGTTTGCCAAAAATAAAAATAATTATTCCATTTGAATAATTCAATAATTAATTTTAGTTAAATTTAATAATTAATTTTAATAATTCAAATGTAATATATTTTAAAAGATTAATTGTTAATGTGTATTTGATCATTAAATTTGTATTAAAGCACTAAACCAGGAAAATAAAAGGCAACACAGGATTTGAAAATGTTTTAATGGCCTTATTATTTATAAAAAACAAATATATATATATATATATAATATATATATATATATGTATATGTATGTGTTAATTAACTGGTTAAAGTTTTATGAAATCAATTGATTAGACATACTATTTAATTAATAACATTTAATTTAAGCATTAAACTTCGAATCTAAAGGAAAAAATTGAACCAGATATTTACCAGATATGTTTTTGTGATTACTAAAATGTAGGTCTGTCTATTTATTTTGATTATTTTGGTAATCAAGTACTCGGTCGATTATTCTGATGATTAATCGAGTATTCAAAATGAATCGAGTAATCGTGACAGCCCTACCAAAATGTAATTATACCAATAAAATAGAGTCGAGAAAAATGAACGTAAATTTTGTAGGGCCTTAATCATAAAGCCCTTAAGGAGGTTACTTCCTTCAGGTTGTGTTGGAGGATGTCACGACTATCTTGCTTTGTAAGATGTGCATTTGTTAAATTGAGTAATATAATTATGGTATAGTTAGGATGAAATTACAAGGTTTACAGTAAACAGTGTAAGTGATATTGATATTGAAGATACTAATGTTGGGTAAAGAATCTATTATGCATGTTCTGGGGCAAAATGTTATGGACAAAAGCAATTTAATCATATTTTATTGCTATTTTTATTGCACCTCTCTGCAGCTGAACTCTTTTGAGCAGCTCTGCATCAACTACACCAACGAGAAGCTTCAGCAGCTGTTCAACCACACCATGTTCATCTTGGAGCAAGAGGAGTACCAGCGTGAAGGCATCGAATGGAGCTTCATCGACTTCGGCCTCGATCTGCAGCCCTGCATCGACCTCATCGAGAGACCTGTGAGTTCTTCTCATCTCAACTACAAATGCATTTGCCCCTAAATTGTTTTGTTGTGGGTTGCTAGTAATATTGTCTACCCCGAATGTTTGCAGAAGTTCTTTGAAGTTAGAGAATGCTTTAGTGCTTTCTATTCACTTTTCTAGCAGTTGTTTTGATCAGTCTTACGTTACCGTTTCCAGGCAAATCCTCCCGGTGTGTTGGCTCTGTTGGATGAGGAGTGCTGGTTTCCAAAAGCCACTGATAAAACCTTTGTGGACAAACTGGTGCAAGAGCAAGGCACTCATACCAAGTTCCAGAAACCACGGCAGCTGAAGGACAAAGCTGATTTCTGCATCATTCACTATGCTGGCAGGGTACGTGTGTAGTTATGTTAATGAAACTACACTTAGCTGTTGGCTTCACCTCTTGTACTTCAGTCCTGTGATGATTTTTATAATGAAGGGCTGTTGTTAGTGTTTAAAAGAAACACGGAATGCATCGTAACCTTATGTAATTGGATTTAGTCAGGTCATGCTGGCTTGCAGTGAAATGTTGCGTTGCTGTCTTTCAAGGGTAGCAGCATCCAGCTGTGGTATGTGCTAACCATAGGCCACATCTGTTTCACATCAGTGAGCTGGTTGCAATAGAAACTTGACACTGCATGAAATGAGGAACTTTTGATATTTCGCTCCCTTTGAGCTATGTTTGTGTTAAAAGCCAGAAAATTAGAGTTTGCTTTGTTTCCTGTTGTTTAAGAAAAGAAAAATAGCGCATTGATTTATGCTTTAGCACTTTCAGTAGTTGCATAACGCTATGCAAACAGCCAACGACCGCTGAACTGCAGTGCCTCTTAAATTAAACTATCCAGATTGAATCAATCGTGGATTAATTCCATCCTTCCCATCTTGAGGTTGTTAATGTACTGTTTATTTCTCTTGTTCTGCAGGTTGACTATAAGGCAGATGAGTGGTTAATGAAAAACATGGACCCTCTAAATGACAACGTGGCCACGCTCCTGCACCAGTCCACGGATAAGTTTGTGGCTGAGCTGTGGAAGGATGGTAAGCTGTTTTCTTCTCGAGTGCCTTCCAGATTCCCTGACACATGAAACGTTAAACGGGTCGTTTTTATGGTTCTACCCTCCCACTCCTTGAAGAAAGAGACTGTTGTTTTCAATCTTCAGTTACACGTCTTGTCTGTCTTGTAAAAAGTGATGTCATGCATTTCGGTGGCTTGACACAAATATTTTAACGTAGTGGGGGGAACTATTAATTCAGTCACAAAGAGTCAAACTTGGGACTGGGCGGCGTGCTAGAATAAAACTGTCCAACAAGAAATTTTGCACTGTAGTGTTTTTGCACTGTAGTTGTAAGCAGGGCTGTTTTACATTATTTACAAATTAAAGGGATAGTTCACCCAAAAATGAAAATTACCCCATGATTTACTTATCCTCAAGCCATCCTAGGTGTATATGACGAATACAATCGGAATTGTATTAAAAAATGTCCCGGCTCTTCCAAGCTTTATAATGGCAGTCAATGGGTGTTGAGATTTTTAAGTCCAATAAAGTGCATCCATCCAATATAAAAAGTACTCCACATGGCTCTGGGGGGTTTAATAAAGGCCTTCACGAGAGAGTGGCATTTCAGCGGATGGCGTAGAACTTGGGTGAAATGCCACTTTCTTATGAACACAGCAGAAGCTATAGATTAAGTTTAAATATGGATATTGTTCTTGCACAAACACATCAGCTCACTTTAGAAGGCTTTTATTAACCCCCTGGAGCCTTGTGGAGTACTTTCTGTAATGGATAGATGCACTTTATGGGACTTCAAAATTTCAACACCCATTCACTGCCATTATAAAGCTTGGTAGAGTCAGGACATTTTTTTAACATAACTCCAGTTGTATTTGTTTGAAAGAAGAAAGTCATATACACCTAGGATGGCTTGAGGATGAGTTAATCTAGAGGTAATTTTTATTTTAAATAAGTCCACTTCCAGAAAAAATTGACAGATAATGTACTCGCCCTCTTGTCATCAAGATGTTCATGTCTTTCTTTCTTCAGTCTTAAAGAAATAGTTTTTTGAGGAAAACATTTCAGGATTTTTTTTCTCCATATAATGGACTGATGTGGTGCCCCGATTTTGAACTTCCAAAATGCAGTTTAAATGCAGCTTCAAACGATCCCAAATGCGGTTGTAAATGATCCCAACCGAGGAGGAATTGTCTTATCTAGCGAAACGATCTGTTATTTTCATAAAAATAATACAATTTCTATACTTTTTAATCTCAAATGCTCATCTTGCTCTGCCTGAGCTCTGTGTTTTATGGGCTGGGATCATTTACAACCACATTTGGGATCGTTTGAAGCAGCATTTAAACTGCATTTTGGAAGTTCAATCTCGGGGTGCCATTGAAGTCCACTATATGGAAAAAAAAATCCTGAAATGTTTCTTCAAAAAACTTATTTTTTTTTATGACTAAAGAAAGAAAGACATAAACATCTTGGATGACAAGGGGTGAGTACATTATCTGTCAATTTTTGTTCTGGAAGTGGACTTCTTTAAGGGTGAACTATCTCTTTAAGGCAATGAGGAAATATTAAGTAATGCAAAAATACAGAGTGGGATGTTTCATATATTTTATGTCTTATTTATGTCGCATTTTTCACTGGATTTCTAGCCAAAAATAATTGTGTATATATTAAATAACAGTACATGGTTTATGTAAAATTATTAATACTTATTTATTTTAAAGTAAATGCAAAATAAAATGTGTGTGCTAAGAATGATCAGCAGGATCTATGTTAAATTAAAAGTACACATATCCAAAAACTTGATAAACTAGGGCAAATGGAATGAGGACTTTGCATATTCTCATTTGTGTTGCACAGCACTAACCAGTGTGTTTACTACCATTTATGTCTTTTATGTGCTAGCTGTGTTCTACTACTACTACTACTTTATTTTGCTTATTTTCTTGTTTACCCCCCCCTTTGCCCCCTTTCTCTGTCTCTCAACCATAGAGATTCAGAATATCCAAAGAGCGTCTTTTTATGATGTCTCTAGTCTCCATGAATCGCCAGGTGAAGGTATACGATGCTGTAGGTCTCTGCTTACCAGCGCATTGTGTACTTTCAAACACTCCCATGGCTTGTAGACCTGGGCCCTGGTCCCTCTAGCTGGCTAACTTTAGAGTTAGCTGGATCCATTTGGAAGGAAGCACAACTTGGCTGATTCATTAGGATGCCCAAACTCACCATGAATGAAGATTGCATGAAAAAAATGAATGCATGTGCATAGTGACTTAATACAGAGTACTGACACTGCATAACAAATGTTTGAAAGGGTAACTCTCTAGGTGCGCTGGCTACAAGGATTAGGGCCCTGCTTGTTCTTTGAGTGCCTTTCAGCAATTTTGATGACTTCACACACTCCCTAAATATCCTCCCTGTAATTTATTAGTTTAAAACTGTGTCAAAAAAGCTGTCAAATCATTATTAAATACGCAACTTTAACATTTTTCAGTCCAGACAGTGTTGAAAAAGGCCGTTTTGACAAGAATAGGTGATTCTCAAAACTTGGTCATATTTCACCCCAAAATCAGATTTCAGCCCAAAAAAGTAGACGCCACAGTTACGTCACTTGCAGCTGCGTGCGCATGGTGGTGTCAGAAAAACCGGTAACGGGGAAACGGGTAAAAATCCATGGAATAAGAGAAATTCTGTTTCGGAATGCAGATCATTTTTATAGAATATTGTCGTCAAAGACGCCATTCAAAGTTAAACGCAGGGGTTTAAATGGACAGACTGTGGATGAAAACTGCTTTGAGTACTTTTAAAGCAAAAATTTGATTTAAACAATATGTCTACATATTGACATATGCTGTTTGTAGGGGGCACATTATATTAGGCCTACAGTTACAGCATGACATAATATTTAAACCTATTACTATTAACATTTTACATAACGTTTATTTAATCTCACAATTCTGACTCTTTTTTTTTTTTCTTGCAAATGCAAGTTTATATCTCCTAGTTAGGACTTTATAACTCGATTTAACTCAACGATAGTGAGTTTGTTCATTCTTAGGGGGAAAAAAACCAGAGCCGAGAGGAAAAGTGAGAATGAGGAGTTGTTTTTTCTTATCAAAACTGTGAGATTTAATCTAGGAATTGCAAAAATAAAGTCAGAATTTGGAAATATGAACTCAAATTTACCTTTTTTTATTCTTTTATTCCATGGCTCCATAGACTGCTTCTTGAAAACCGTAATTTTCTGCAATTAGATAAGCTCCGCCTACAAAAAACATCATCACCGTTTGCAAACACTGAATTGGTCTATTGATCTATTTGCCTCTAACAGAAGTGCTGCTTGCCAACAATACTGTCTCAAAATGATAATTGTTAAAAAAATACAATTTTTTAATTAAATAAAATGCAAATTTTTGTGTTTAGTGTTAGTTTTGTGTTTTTGTGTTAGTTATCTACAAGCCATTTTCATACTAAAATAGAGCTGTTTTAAGATTATTTTCCCTACGGTAAAGCACATATAATTAAATTAAAAATAATGAGTCACAAATAGAGCCCTATGAAATCAGTTTTATTTTTTCCCAAATTCAGTTTTGTTTAGTTTTTTTGTTTGCCTTCCCCAAAATTCCGTTTTTTAAGTTTAATTTTTTTTTAGACTCTGTTTTAATGGTTAAATCAAATTTTATTAATCAAAAAGCATGTCTAAATAAATACTGAAACTTACTAACTTCTCAAATTTGGTTTTATTTTTACCAAATTCTGTGTTTTCCATTAATTTTCCAGATTCCATTTTAATGCATTCATATTTTTTTTTTTTTTTTTGTTTAATAATCAAAAGCATCTTTAATTTAATAGATTTAATTTTAAAAAAATATTTTCTTATTATTTTCTTTCTTTCTTTCTTTTTCAGAAATATTGAATTTTTCTGGTAAATATTCCTTTAAAAATAATGTTTTAATGCAACTTTTATTATTAGTAGTTGTACTGTCATTACATAAAGTAATATATTTTTGTCAGCGTTTCTTCAAGTTAAACCGAACTTTTAATTTTGACAAGTTACTTTGAAGACCTTTAAGTTTCTGTTTATGATACGATGATAGTTTTTCTCAAAAGAAATGGTATAATGCTCATGAAGTGATCTCTAGTGGTTCTAGAGATAATGTGCACTTATTGAGGCAGCAGAGGCTGAAAACACGGAGCGTCAAGTGTATAATATGTGTGCAGAAAATTAAACCACATTTCTGTGCCATTCATTCACACAGAGACTGATTCATATTTAAATAGTATTTTTTGTGGCCTAATATTCACAGAGACTAGTCCACATCACATTTTGATTAAAGTGTACTGACCTACTTTTGATTTATTCATCAGAAATTTGGCAAATTCCGTGACATTCCACATTATGTAGTTAATTCTGTTTTTATGACTGGATTCCGCAATTCCGTCTGCGTTTTCCACATCACGGAAGTCATAGGGCCCTACACAAAAAAAAAAGCGTCTGGACGCGCCTAGAACACGAATATTGTCCTAAAATGGACTTGATGCTAAAATAAAATTCCTTTTTTTATTTTTTGATTTGATAGTGAAATATGACCTGACCTGGTTTTCACAAAATTCCCTCAAACACATCTTAGTTTTCAGCAGTCAGAGCGGTGTGTGTGGTACAGCCCTTATGCCCTTGCTTCTCGCAGTCAGACAACTTGTTTGTTTAAAGTGTCAGACGGCGATTTGATAGGCCGTGTGAGGGAGATGGAGTTGGGTGAGGGGTGGAGGAATTTTGTAGTGTCTCCGACAGGGAACGTGGAACAATACACGTCTTGTTTCACTGGAATCCAAATGACTCGCTCAGCCCTGTGCCAGTCAACACTGACAGCTCAGTAAATTCTCCACGGAGGTAGCGGAAGTCACGTCAGGAGCCCCATTATGAACAGAAAGCAGTTTTTAAGAATGACGTTTACAGGAATGCTGCGAGACCTAAAAGCCCCCGTTGAAACAAAATTAATTTCTTCCGGATTCAGAAAGAGTTTTTGATTACTTGTGTGTTGAGTGATTGAAGTTTGGCTTATTTTGCCTTACGGCACTTTTATCAGACTTGAATTTGCAAAAGCAATTTTTCTGATTGGTATCTTATTTATTGCTAAGCAAATTTGTTTATAATGATTTATTCAGTTGCTGAAAGGAGACCTTATTAGTAACATTATTTAAAAACGGAGAACTTGATACACATGTCTGGGTCATATTTCACTCGTTCACCTCAATTCTAATTACCCTGGTGTATTCAAATGTTTTACTTTGAATTTATTTTGGTAATTTTTGTTATAACTGCAAAACTATGATTTGTTATATATTAGTATTATTACTACTACTTAAATGAAACAAACATTATTTTTAGGGTATAATCACACATTTCTTCCATGTTTTAATTTTAATAGTAAATTCCCCTTTGTTTGCCTAAATTTTCAGTTATTAAAAGATGAAATTTATGCCTTCTTTTGATAACCAGAACATTTTAAATGAACAACACAGAATTTCTGAGGGTAAAAAAAACCTTTCATAAGGCTATTTTAAGAATAAATTTGAATAAATTAAGTATGCATATAATAATTAGACATGCTAAAAGACAGAATTTGATAACAATAAAACATATGGTGAGAAAAAATAAAACGTTTCATAGGGCCCTAAACATGTCATTTTTTTTGTTAAACCTTTATTAAATTGATGTGAAATTGTATAGGTTTCATGATTTTAATTAATTAGACATGCTCTTTGATTAATAAAATTTAATTTAACCGTTAAAAAGGAGTTGAGAAAAATTAAAATGGGAAAAAACGGAATCCAGAAAAATGAAAACGGAATTTGGAAAAAAATAAACAGATTTCATAGGGCCCTACAGTAACAAGAATTTTGCTATTCTGCAATGTAGTAATAAACTGGAGTGGAAAATGTACTTAGTGGAAACAAAATTAACCTTTTCAAAAGCAAAATATCTTTATTTATTTATTTATTTTATTTATTTATTTATTTACCTTCTTTTACAAATAGAATGAAATAACTCAAAAATCACAGTTTCCTACACTGCCATTGCTAAAAGTACACATTTGCACATAAATCAAATTTCACTAGAGTTGTAAATATGGGCTGCATGCAAAACATTTATACAGTGTAATCAGTGTAGTCTGATTTATGAGCAGGTGACTTACGGTTCAGTAACAAATTACCAGTTTATATCTGTCTGATGAATCTTTCATTGAATCTTTCCATGAAAGCAGTTACTAAATTAACATCTGACTCAATGAACTGCACTGGGGTGAAATATGTCCCGGACATGATCTTGACAGGTTTTGAGGTTCACCCTTCCATTTTCTTTCTTTTGCAGCTTGTGCTTGTTTATAGATGTAGTCTTATCCTTGGCACTCTTCATCTGTTTCATGTCTCCATTTGCATAGCACTGGATCGCGTAGTAGGGGCCGCTGGCTCTTGAATTGGCTGTCTGAACTTGTGGCATTGAGTCAAAATACACTGTACTACTTTCTGAAAGCTATTTCGGATATGACAATTAAAGGCCTCAAAGAAATCAAAGGACAGCTTAAATAGTCTATCTAAGAATGCAAAAATACACAGCGTATTTTGACCTTCTGCTTGATGTTGAATTAGAGCTTTAGTTGTAGATTTCCCTCTTCCATCTTCACATGATTGGGCTGTACTGTGTCACTTTTTTTTTTTTTTTTTTTTTTAAATTACGGCTGTGAATACTTTGAAGGTCAAACTAACCGGTTGATGTCTGTCTTTTTTCTCACTCTTCATGGTAGTGGACCGTATTGTTGGTTTGGACCAGGTGGCAGGGATGAACGAGACTGCATTCGGGGCTACATATAAGACCAAGAAGGGCATGTTCCGCACTGTGGGTCAGCTCTATAAAGAGTCCCTTACAAAACTCATGGCCACACTCAGGAACACCAACCCCAACTTCGTCCGCTGTATCATCCCCAATCATGAGAAAAGAGTAAGTGACATTTGTCCGTTCAGTTGTCTGTTAAAGAGTTTCTTTAATGTGTTCATGCATCTCTTTGTCATTCTTCTCTGTTAGGCTGGTAAACTGGAGCCTCATTTGGTTCTGGATCAGCTGAGGTGTAATGGAGTTCTAGAAGGGATCCGGATCTGCAGGCAGGGATTCCCTAACCGTATTGTCTTCCAGGAATTCAGACAAAGGTGTGTTTTAGATATCTCATTATAGAGTATAGAGAAGCACCATATGTCTTCAGATGCTGTAGCATTACTATTATTGTATTTTATAAGTGATAAAACTGTTATCTTCTGGTATCTTCTTTTTCCTCTTAGATATGAAATCCTCACACCTAATGCAATTCCCAAGGGTTTTATGGATGGCAAGCAGGCTTGTGAGAGAATGGTAAGATTTCTTAAGCCTCAGATGACTGGCAAATGAGGTTGAATAGTACTTTTTCCATCTAGTTTCATGCAGAGGACCAAAATAAAATGATTCAGTCAAAAAAATACCAGTGTGTAATGACTAATGTTCAAAAGTTTGCAGTCTTACAGTCAGGATTATTCTTAATGCTTTTATTCAGCAAGAACACATTAATTTAATCGAAAGTGTAAGAATTTTTGTAACAATGCAGTTCTTTTGAACTCTATTCTTCAAAGAATCCTTAAAATAAAATCCTGAAAATTTTATTTCCATAAAATATTAAGCAATACAACTGTTTTGACTTTGAAAATAATAATAAATTCTTACACACCAAATGAGCCTATTAGAATAGAAAAGAATTGTTAAATTGTAATGATGTTTCACAATATTACTGCTTTTTACTGTATTGTTTACTGTCAAGTAAAAGCAGCCATGATGGGCAAAAGAGACTTTAAAAAAAGGGTAAAAAATAAATAAATGAATAAATAAATAAGTAAAACATTTGAATGGTAAATTAATTATGAAAATGTAATTTTATTTCCAAAATTAAAGTATTTTAATATAAATATATAATAGCATAAATATATTATATTTAAAGTTTATATATTTATATATATAGATATATAAATTTCACTTATAAATGTCAAAAATAATAGGCTTCATTTCTGAATCACACCTAATAGCTCAATAATGCATTTCTTAAAAGCACTTTATCATAATAAAGAAATAAGTTTATAGAATTTTTCATAATTTAAAAAAAAAAAAAAAAAAAAAAAAAAATTATAAAATTAAAGGTGCACATTAATGATTTAATTATTTTATGTTCATTTTATTATTTCATGCAAGTTTAAAAAAAAAAAAACAGCATCTGAAATTTTGCATCTGCTAAATACCAAGTATAAACTCACTTTCTAATCTGTAGATTCGAGCTTTGGAGCTTGACGCAAACCTCTACCGGATCGGGCAGAGTAAGATCTTCTTCCGCACTGGAGTTTTGGCACACCTGGAGGAGGAGAGAGACCTGAAAATAACAGATATCATCATCTACTTTCAGTCGGTCTGTCGAGGATACCTGGCTCGCAAGTGAGTCCAAATGCAAATGGCTGATCTAAATCTGCTCTAAAAGGGCCAGCAGGATTTTGCAGCTTTTACTGTTTATGGTGTAGAAATAAAATATATTCTCATGAGACCCTGTCGGTGAACCAATGCTATTCTCTGGTTGTGTTTCTCAGAGCCTTTGCTAAAAAACAACAGCAGCTAAGCGCTTTGAAAGTCCTCCAACGAAACTGTGCCGCCTACCTGAAGCTACGCCACTGGCAGTGGTGGAGACTCTTCACCAAGGTTGGTCTAGGTTTTTAAAAGAGGTGGTTTACATAACTGATTGATCTGACCAGCTTTTGTATACTTGTCTAAAACAAATTTGTGTTTGCAAGAGAAATTGAATCTTTTAACAACTCATTTGCAGTATTGTTGCAGATAGTTTTCATTTGAGATGTGCATTACATGTGTGTCTGCAGGTGAAACCCCTCCTCCAGGTGACCCGCCAGGAGGAAGAAATGCAGGCCAAGGATGAAGAGCTGATTAAAGTGAAGGAGAGGCAGGTGAAAGTAGAGAACGAACTGGTGGAAATGGAGCGGAAACACCAGCAGGTTAGCACACACTCACCAGCTCCCTCTGTCCCCTGAAAATCAGTCTTATTTCAGTGTTATGTCATTTTAACCCTAATATCTGATAGGATGAGCCACATTTAAAAACATTGTTACATATCTGAAATATGTATATCAGGGTTCGTAGAACGTGCTTTAAGTGCTTGATGTACTTGAATTTTACTTTTTGAAATTTAAGGCCTGGAAAACCCTTGAAAATAACAATAGTCCTGAAGAGGTGCTTAAAAAAAGGGCTTGAATTATTGAAAGACTATGTATCTAAATTGTTTTATTTTGTCAAAAATATCTTTCCACACAATTCAAAAAACAAAAGATTTTTTCTGCTTATTTCAGTTTATGTCAGAAAACATTCGAACTAAGCAAGTAGTAGCACTGACACTGTCGTGGAAGCGTTGCAGAAGATGCGAAAAGAGGAACAGATGAACCAAATCAGTTGAGTCATTTATGCTGGAACCGCTCCGATTGATTCAAACTTCGATCATTCATTTTAAGTGTTTCGCTAGCAAAAACCAGGTCAGATTAAAGGACCCATTAATTTTTTAATTTTAACATCGCTTGTAAGTTGTAGCGATTTTAAAATGCAGGTAGTGATGGGTGAAACGGAGCTTTTCAGAACTCCGAATCAGTTAAACCACTGCATTGTAAAATGATTCACTGTTCCAATTAAATCACTTATCGCAAATCTTTTGTTTCTGGTCATGTATTGTGAATATTTGATACAAATTGGAACTTCGCGTATCGCAAATCATTTAATTTTGATCGGAACTTTGTGTATCGCGAATCATTTTTGTCAGACTGGGACTTCAAATCGCATGTTGCAAATCATTTAATTTAGATCGGAACGGGTTTGTGAATCATTTCATGAATTAAATGATTCAAATCAAATGAATCACGATACACAATTTGAAGTCCTGATCAAAATTTACATGATTCACGATACACAAAGTTCGTTCTAAGTCAAATGATTCGCAATGGTTCACAAATCGGATCTTTTTTCTGATTTTTTTTTTTTTTTTTTTTTTTTTTTTTTTTCTTAAATGGTGGAAAAAAAAAATCAAACCATTAAGGCAGTACAGTCATAAAAACAAAACAAAGAAAAAGTAAAGTATACACAAATACAAATCCCTTAAGAAAATTAACCATGGTTTTACTATAGTAAAAGTGTAGTATACTTTGTAATACTTTAGTAGTAATACTTTGCATGTTTTTATTAGTATATTTTTATTTATCTATTTCTCTTTTTTTTTTTTTTTTTTTTTTTTTTTTTTTTTTTAAAGAATTTGAAGTAGAAGACATAAGTGTGATAGAAGACATAAGTGTGATCTCTGCACTAGTAAAAAAGTAATAGATTTAAAATTCATATATTTTATACTAAGTATAGTTCAAGTCTATTAACATGTTTACTGACATACCACTTGAGAATTACTGATACTGTATGAAAATGATACTGAAAAAAAAGTTGTAATTAAACTTCATTTGGAGTAATTCTTGTGCACAATGCACATTTCTGAATATTAAGCATTTAATGTTTATTTAATCTTTAAATAATATCGTTCTTTACATGCAAAATATTTAAAGTGTACCTAAAGTATGCTTGCAATAGTTCCACTTTAGCACAATCAAATATACTCAAGTGTATCTTTATTTGGACTTCAGCACTGCTTCCGCACAATTAAAGGGCTTTAGTACAAAATTAGTTGTTCCAATTTAGCAGACTTAAAATATACCAGTTTAATATACTAAAAGTACAATTGCAGGGTATTTTTATTAGGTATGTAATATGTAAATGTATTTGTAATATACTTAGCATGAAATAAATATATTTTAAATACATTTTAGTATATTTCTTTTTCAGTAGGGTGATCTCTCCTTGAAAATTAAAAAAGTAGTGCTTGAAAAGTTCTAGAAATTTCATTTTACAGTATCTGTACGAACCCTGTTATATGGCCACACTTGAATTATGTTGCTTTCTAAAATCACTTGGTCTCTTGTGGCTTTATTCCATGTTGTGGAATCTGTATGATCTTCGTTAGTGATTTTGTCAACTTAACTGAGTGCTAAAGTATTGTAGAAACAGAGAAAAGATTTGGTTTGTTGTTTGTTTCAGCTCATGGAGGAGAAGAACATCTTGGCAGAGCAACTGCAGGCCGAGACAGAATTGTTTGCTGAAGCTGAAGAGATGCGGGCTCGCCTGGTGGCTAAAAAACAAGAGCTGGAGGAAATTCTTCATGACCTGGAGTCCCGTGTGGAGGAGGAAGAGGAGAGGAATCAGTCTTTGCAGAATGAGAAGAAGAAAATGCAGTCACACATACAGGTGAGGACTTTACTGGGGAAGCATAATCCTTGATCTGCTGTAAACTTAAAATAGGCCACTCAGCTCTGGGAGAGTAAGTCTGTATCTAAAACTTCTGGGTAGGAATGATGAATTAAGTTAAAAGGTTACAGAAACCACAAGAGTGTTTGTGCCTTCAGGACCTAGAGGAACAACTAGATGAAGAAGAGGCTGCCCGACAGAAGCTTCAGTTGGAGAAGGTGACTGCTGAAGCCAAGATAAAAAAGATGGAGGAAGATATTCTGCTGTTGGAGGACCAGAACTCCAAATTCCTAAAGGTCAGTGCAGAAGTCAAACTGCCTAATCAGAATGCAGCGCTGGGTCTTTGTGATAAGGATGCTTTGAGAAGATCTTTGCGGGAGCAAAATAAACTCTTCCTTTCCTCTCTATCCCTCAGGAGAAAAAACTCTTGGAGGACCGAGTCAGTGAGATGACCTCCCAGCTGGCTGAGGAAGAGGAGAAAGCCAAGAACCTTGGCAAAGTTAAAAACAAGCAAGAAATGATGATGGTAGACCTGGAAGGTGAGGACTGGTTTGAATTTGTGTCGTTTTATTTGTGAATCTAAAGCAGTGAGTTTTACATATTTATGTGTGCCTGTTTGACCCTCAGAGCGTCTGAAGAAAGAGGAGAAAACTAGGCAGGAGCTTGAGAAAGCCAAAAGAAAGCTGGATGCTGAGACCACAGACCTACAGGACCAGATAGCTGAGCTGCAGGCCCAGATTGAGGAGCTCAAAATCCAACTGGCCAAGAAAGAAGAGGAGCTACAGGCTGTACTGGCCAGGTAAACATCTATTCATTGAGGAACACAGAATAAGAACGAGGAAAAGGCAGCTACTCCCATCAGTAAAAATCCTCTTGGAGCTGAAATAGTTTGGCTGTTGTCTAGCTGACCGTGTCTAAACAATAACTTATTGTAGGGCGAGTTATGTTGGCGTCATATAAATTAGTCATGGAAAGTTTTTATTCTTGACCTTTGTGTTTATTAATATTGTGCAGTCCTGAAATAATTTATTAAATTGGTTGCACATTGCTGTTGTGACATCACACCATAAACATGCTTTGCCCACTCTCCATCTTTTCACAATGAGGACAACTGAAGGACATATGCAACTATTAAAGGAGATTCAAATGCTCACTGATGCTCCAGATGGAAAAACGATGCATTAAGAGCCAGGGGTGAAACTTTGGAACGGAATGAGGATGTGTATATTTTTCTTATTTTGCGTAAATATCGTTTTTTTTTTTTCATTTAATACTACCCTTCAGAAGCTACAGAAGATACTTCTGTGTTTCTCTGAAGACAAAATAAGAATAATTTACACATATTCATTCTGTTCAAAAGTTTTCACCCCCGGCTCTTAATGCTGCTTTTTATTATTATTATTTTTTTTTTATTTATTTATTTTTTTTCCCCCTTCTGGAGCAACAGTGACCATTTAAACCTTCTGTAATAGTTGCATATGAGTCCCTCAGTTGTCCTCAGGGTGAAAAGATGGATCTCAAAATCATACAGTCATTGTTGGAAAGGGTTCAAATACACAAAAATGCCGGAAAACCAAAGAATTTGTGGGACCTGAAGGATTTTTCTGAAGAACAGCGTGCAGTTTAACTGTTCAAGACAAACAAGGGACTCATGAACAACTATCTATCCCAAAAAAAAAAAACAGCTGTGAATCATGTAACAACACAGTATTAAGAATCAAGTGTATGTAAACTTTTTAACGGGGTCATTTTTATAAATTCAACTATTTTCTCTTGTGAAATATATGTAAACGTCTTTTATGTGAAATATTTTATTCAGGTTAGTACTAAATAAAAAATAACATGCATTTTGCATGATCCTTCTTATTTTGGTAAAATAATTAACATTTTGCAGATTCCGCAAGGTGTATGTAAACTTTTGACTTCAACTGTATTTACAATTTAAAAAAAGTGATTATTAGAAATTAAAAAACTTTTGTGACATAAAACTCTTTACTGTTACATGTGATCAATTTAATGTTTCCTTGCTGAATAAAAGTATTCATTTAAAAAAAAAAAAATTAAGGAACAAAAATTGTTTTCAGGATTGATAATAATAATTATTATTTCTGGAGCACCAAATCCACATATTTATGTCCATTCAGTAATAATCTGCTTAGCAGGTATATTATTGTTTCACCTGTGGAAAAAACAAAAAAAGATCATAAGTGAGGTTATTTACATATAGAATCCTTAAAAGTGCAGTAGCAAAAATTGGCCTAGATTTTAAACAGGACTGTTTAATTAATCAAGATCAGAAAGTTTTTAAACAAAAAGTGCTGAATATAATCTCATTTAGCGTGCATCGTTTTGCTAATAATCTTTGCTCATGTTTGTTGTTCCACAGAGGTGATGAGGAGGTCGCTCAGAAGAACAACGCTCTGAAGCAAGTGCGGGAGCTTCAGGCCCAGCTTGCTGAACTCCAGGAGGATCTTGAGTCTGAAAAAGCAGCCAGAAACAAAGCTGAGAAACTCAAGAGAGATCTGAGTGAGGAACTGGAGGCTCTGAAAACTGAGCTGGAAGACACCCTGGACACCACTGCTGCCCAGCAAGAGCTGAGGTACAAGAGTCTGCATCAGGAACTAAATCCGATCTACAAACCTTTTCACCATGACCACAAAATATAACTAGTTGTAACTTCATCAAGTATGTCTTTCCTAATAATGTGTCTTTTGCTCATAAAGGACCAAACGAGAGCAGGAGGTGGCAGAGCTGAAGAAGGCCATCGATGACGAGTTGAGAAACCACGAGTCTCAAATCCAGGAGATGAGACAGAGGCATGGGACATCTCTGGAGGAGATCTCTGAGCAGCTGGAGCAGGCCAAGAGAGTAAGCCACAGAGAAGAAGAGTAAATGACTCATTACCGTAGGGAGGGATTTCAGTTCTAATGTCTCGACTGGAACCCTGCCAGTCGCCGGCTGTCAAAATGATGTGTTTGGGAATTCATTTCTTCGTTCAGTGATTAAATATGGTGTGGTCTCCTGTTGATATGGTTCAGGCAAAAACTGTCTTCTGTCTGTCTCTCACATTGTCTGTCTGTCAACTTTAGGTCAAGTCAAATCTGGAGAAAAACAAACAGACTCTGGAGAGTGATAATAAGGAACTGGCCAATGAGGTGAAGACTTTGCAGCAAGCCAAGTCTGAATCAGAACACAAGAGAAAGAAACTTGAGGCTCAGCTGCAGGAGTTCATGGCCCGCTTTAGTGAGGGAGAAAAAGTTAAAGGAGAGCTTTCAGACCGCTCCCACAAACTACAGGTCAGTGCTGTTACACTGTATCTCATAAACAACAAGTGAGTGCTGTTATACTCCTCTCGTAATCATTTCTATTACACCCATTTCCATGAACTACTGTTACACTCCCTCTTCCCTCAGATACTACAGAGAACTTGTTTAATTTGTTTTTTGGACTGAAAGTGTGGCTGTAATTAGGCTGCACAATTATTAAAAAAAATATATATATCACGATTATGGCTTAATGGAATTATCGAATTGCAATTATAAAATTTGCAATTATTCAAATTAATTATTTTATAGTCCTATTGATAAATAACCACAACATTGTGTGCCCCTACGAACAAGCCCAGCATATCTGGAGTTTATTTGTATTTTTATTTTCTTAATTTGTACAAATTTTGTATCAATTTTTATCGTGAAAAAGCATGAAAATTTTTCACAGATAATTTACTCACCCCCTTGTCGTCCAAGATGTTCATTTCTTTCTTTCTTCAGTCATAAAGAAATTGTTTTTTGAGCAAAACATTTCAGGATTTCTCTCCATTTAGTGGACTTCAATGGTGCCTGCGAGTTTGAACTCCCAAAATGCATTTTAAATGCAGCCTTAAAAGGCTCTAAATGATCCCAGTCAAGGAAGAACGGTCTTATCTATAGTCAAAAAAAAATTACAATTTATATAGTTTTTACCTCAAATGCTCGTCTTGTTCCAGTTCAGATAGGGTATGTCGAAAAACTCCCATCCTATTTTCTCCTCCAACTTCAAAATAATCCTACATCACTGTTTTACATTTTTTTTGTAAAGAGCGTTTGTAAACACTGGGTCGGTACTTCTGCAGCGATGTAGGACCATTTTGAAGTTGGTAAATGAGATGGGAGTTTTTCGACATACCCTAACTGTCTTGAACCTGAATACACAGAGTTTACGCAGAGCTAGACAAGACAATCATTTGAGGTTAAAAAGTAAAAAGTTGTCAATTTGTTTAGAAAATGACCAATCGTTTCACTAGATAAGACCCCTCTTCCTGGCTGGGATCGTTTAGAGCCCTTTAAAGCTGCATTTAAATTGCATTTTGTAAGTTTAAGCTTGCAGGCACCATATCAGTCCACTATATGGAGAGAAACCCTGAAATGTTTTCCTCAAAAAACATAATTTCTTATTGAATAAAGACAGACATGAACATCTTGAATGACAAGGGGGTGAGTAAAGTATATGTAAATTTTTGTTCTGAAAGTGAACTTCTGCTTTAATCGTGCAGTCCTATAGTATATAGGAGTCATAGTAATTTTTTTTTTCTTCTCAATAAATGAGTGACTAACAACTTTCAAAAATA
Organism: Cirrhinus mrigala; assembly: GCA_036247105.1. Taxonomy (NCBI): domain Eukaryota; kingdom Metazoa; phylum Chordata; class Actinopteri; order Cypriniformes; family Cyprinidae; genus Cirrhinus; species Cirrhinus mrigala. The sequence continues at coordinate 6,205,358 of CM070012.1, forward strand.
GTGCCTTTTCTGCATTTAATTGCTTGTTGTTGTTGTTGTTGTTGTTGTTGTTGTTGTTGTTGTTGTTGTTGTTGTTGTTGTTGTTGTTGTTGTTGTTGTTGTTGTTGTTGTTGTTGTTTAAACACAAACATCTTTGTACTACATAGAATTAAACAGTTCTGTTACATTCAGACTTCATATTTCATGTGAGACCTTGTACATTTAGGGGGCTTTCACAGTAGTACTTTTGGTGAAATTTGGATAATATAAACCAGTACCAGATGCATAGTCTTCTGCATAGTCATTACCTTGCATCATGGGTAAACAGATGCCACTCTGATTATGCAATCATACCGTGGTTCAGAACCAAAAACCACCTTGTGAACACAAACCAGCAGGGGGAAGGGAGTTCAGTCAAACTCCAGTTTGGGCCAGGCTATCCAACCAAGTGTGAAAGCACCTTTAAATAGATCGTAATCCAGGGTATTTGTGAAATATCCCTCCATCGCATATTTGAATTTTATGTTTGTTTGTTTTTTTTTCTCTCCATCTGTTGCAGACGGAACTGGACAATGTTTCTTCTCTATTGGAAGATGCTGAGAAGAAAGGAATTAAGCTGGCCAAAGATGCCTCCAGCCTAGAGAGTCAGCTTCAGGACACTCAGGTAATGTGTCTCTGCGAACAGGAAGCACTGGAGGAGTAAATGAAGCAGTGTTCAACATTTAGTAGCTGCCAACAAGGTGGATCCATAGTATGCTCCTGAAGTAATTTCATTATTGAATCAGCAATAAAAGACTGCACTGATTTAATGAAAACAATAGAAAGGCTACTCACAAAAAAAGGTGTGTGATGTGATTGAGTCATGCTTGTTTAATATTGTGGATGTAGGAGCTGCTTCAAGAGGAGACGCGTCAGAAGCTGAACCTGAGCAGTCGTATCCGTCAACTGGAGGAGGAGAAGAACAACCTTCAGGAGCAGCAGGAGGAGGAAGAGGAAGCACGAAGGAACCTGGAGAAACAACTGGCAACACTACAAGCCCAGGTACGCACAATTACGCCATACTTTTTCAGTGAGGGCACTCAGACACATTCATTAAGAAAGCCATTCATTAAGAAAAGCACTCCTCTGTAATTCTCCTTTTTTGGATAGCTGGTGGAGACCAAGAAGAAGCTGGAGGATGATGTGGGAGCTCTTGAAGGATTGGAGGAGGTCAAGAGGAAGCTGCAGAAGGACATGGAGGGGGCCAGTCAGAAGCTGGAGGAAAAGGCCATCGCTTACGATAAGCTGGAGAAAACCAAGAACAGACTGCAGCAGGAGCTTGATGACCTTATGGTGGACCTGGACCACCAGAGACAGATCGTCTCAAACCTGGAGAAGAAACAGAAGAAGTTTGACCAGGTTTGAATTGGTTTTGAGAGACGGTTTACCCAAAAATAAAATGTGTGACCTTGGACCACAAAACAAGTAATATGGGTCAATTTTTTGAAATTGAGATGTATACATCAATTTAAAAAATACATAAATAAGCTTACCATTGATGTATGGTTTTGAGATACAACTATTTAAAAATCTGGTATCTGACGGTGAAAAAAAAAAATCAATTAAATATTGAGAAAATCACCTTTAAAGTTGTCCAAATTAAGTTCTTGGCAATGCATATTACCAAGCAAAAATTAAGTTTTGAGATATTTATGGTAAGAAATTGACCAAATATGCTACTTATGACTGGTTTTGTGGTCCAGGGTCACATTTGTCATCATTTACTCACACTCACAAATTAACTGACCTAATTGACCAATGCACCAAATATGAGAAACTGAAGCTTGACGTGTGAGAACTAGTGGTGCAACGGATTACAAAACTCACGGTTCGGTTCACTCACAGTTTTTGAGTCACAGATCGGATCATTTTTCAGCAAAAAAAGAGTCGGTACGGTACAGCACGGTACTTTTTTTTACTTTCTGTGTAAGAACAAACATTTATTTCAGTGAAAAAATAAGTTGAAAAATCTCAATTTCAACATTTTAAACAATAGGGCCCTACAATCTTTTTTTTTTTTTTTTTTTTTTTTCAGAAATCCTTGTTTTAATTTTTCTGATAATCAAATACAGGCATTAAACATTTATTTATTTTTAATGAAATGAAAATTAAACCCTTTTATTTGCTGCCAAACAAACATTTTTTTGTTATTTCTGTTATTATTATAATTTCTGCATTTAATTGTTTTATTTAAATTTGCCAGAAATAGGAATATTTAAGCACCTTCATTATACTGTACAAAAGTAATACAAGACTTTCTGTTACATGTTAAACATTACTTTTATTTTGACAGGTTGCTGGTTAGTTTTTGTGTGTATACACTATGATATGATGCTAATTTTCTCAAATGAACCGGTAAAATTTACATGAAGTGACTCTTACAGCAGTTCTGGAGATTAAGTTTAGGCATTTATGTCGTCATATAATGAGACGCAGAGGCCGAAAATAACCGCGAGCGTCAACTGTCCTTCACTATTTGTGTAGTAAACAAAGCCGTGTCTCCGCCATTCATTAGAGAGCCAAGCAGAACATCGAGGATTCATATTTAAACCGCCTTTTGCGTTTTAATATTCATAGACACTAGTTCATATTGCGATTCGAATTAAGTGAGAGACCTACTTTCGATTTATTAATCCAAAAATTGACGAATTCTGAGGCATCCCGTGCTATAGAGTAAATCCGTTTTCACGAATGGACTCCGCAATCCCGTCCGCGTTTTAGCGGAGGAGAAATTGTAGACGTGTGACCACGTAACATAATGTTAGAGAGAGAAATGACATGCCGTTGTGTAAATAAGATAAATAACATAAGGCTATTTCGTTTGTTTAATAAAAGAAAAAGGTATGGACTTGTTCTATAGGAAAGGTAACCTTAAATGACGTCTGTTGTGATCTGGCGCTGTATAGAAAATAAAGTTTACTTGACTTTCACGGGGGGCGGGGGCTGCTGTTGGGGGGCGGGCCGGCCCCCTAATATAATGGCAGGGGAAACTCTGCGATCCGTTGCACACCTAGTGAGAACCAGCTTTTATGATGTCTTTATGAACTTTTTGAAGCATCAAAGTTTTAGTGGAATGTACTTTCAGTGGATAGACAGAAATATCTCAGGTTTTATTTAAAATATCTTAAGTTGTGTTTGGAAGATGAATAAGAGTCTTGTAGGTTTGCAACATATGAGTGTGAATAACTGATGGTAAAAAAAAATTTAGGTAATTTTGTTTATTTTAAATATTGCTTTTTTTTTAATTATTATCTTGAAATTTTACTGAAAAACATCATCATTTTAAAAAGAAATACTCACTAAAGGCATTTGTTGATGTGTATGTCAGATGCTGGCAGAGGAGAAGACTATTTCTGCACGTTACGCTGAGGAGAGGGACCGTGCGGAGGCCGAGGCGAGAGAGAAGGAGACCAAAGCTCTGTCTATGGCCCGAGCTCTGGATGAAGCTCTGGAGGCTAAAGAGGAATTTGAAAGACTCAACAAGCAGCTCAGAGCTGAGATGGAGGATCTGATGAGTTCCAAGGATGATGTAGGCAAGAATGTAAGTCACTGTGTTACTGGAATTTTATACTATTATATTACATATGTGGTAATGTTTGAATTCATCATCATGATGTTTTAAAGAACCTTTGGTGTTTTGTAAACAGCAGATTTTGTTGGCTGTTTTTGTTCTAAAACCTCATAATGTGCTGACACTCCAAAGCATGTGCTAACTAAGTGTGATGCAACAAGTTTCAGGTGTCAAGTAATTTGCCTGTCATCACTGACAGCAGAATACTTAGCAAAGCGACAAAATCAGCCAGTCACAACATATGCATGTTTAATATACAGCATTTGGAGCAAGATTCTGGACTGATGAAATTGCACTGTCTGGATCTGCTCAGAGTGCCTTGGCAAACGAAGAAGCAAACAGAAACCTGGAAAAGTCAGGGAATTTTAAAAATGTGACTTCCAGATCTAGAATCTGTCATAAAAAAAATTAAAAATGGAAATCTTCCTTAGCAATCTCTATAAAATAATTTTAGAAATGTGGAGTAATGAATGACTACAAAAAGTACTGGATCCTGGATTTATAATTTGGTGCTTGATCATGAGTGGTTGTGACAGTCACTATGTATTTATTTACATCCTGTGATTCTCAGGTCCATGAGCTGGAGAAATCCAAACGCACTCTGGAGCAACAGGTGGAGGAGATGCGCACTCAGCTAGAGGAGCTGGAGGACGAACTGCAGGCCACAGAGGATGCCAAGCTGCGTCTGGAGGTCAACATGCAGGCCATGAAGGCCCAGTTTGACCGAGACCTGCAGGCCAGAGATGAGCAGAATGAGGAGAAGAAGAGAGCACTGGTCAAACAGGTTTGTGGAATCTATCGTTTTTGAGGATGACAAGCCATTTAGGATTGAAAATTATCCTGTTTTTAAGATTAGATTTCAAGATTAAAAGTGGTTTATTCACTGGTACCTGTTTTTATCGACTTAATTTATCAGTGTTTGATCAATGTTCTATTATTTGGTTGTTTACTACTGCCTGTTTTTCTTTTTTTATTTTTTAAATAAGAATATTTTTAAGTAGTGCTTTTTAAATCATGTTAACAAGAAGAGGTTTTTCTAAACATTCAAAGTACTGCAGTATTAACCATTTTATTGCCATTTTATTTGGCTCACGTGCAGTTTTTTTTTTTTTTGATCCATGATCCCACTTCCTTCAGGTGCGTGAGATGGAGGCGGAGCTTGAAGATGAAAGGAAGCAGAGAGCTCTTGCTGTAGCTGCCAAGAAGAAACTGGAGATGGACCTCAAAGATGTGGAAGCGCAGATCGAGGCTGCAAACAAGGCCCGTGATGAAGCCATCAAACAGCTACGAAAACTCCAGGTAGAATCTTTTCCAAAATGCAAGAAATTACACATTTACTGTTAGCATGATCTTTTAGTCTTTAAAAGCTTGTATCAGCTAAAGTGCCTCAGTCTTTTAGTAGTGACACAGATGTCTACATTATTGACTGCATTACTGTGACTAAATATTATAAGTTCACAATCAGTGCAGAGATATGACAAAATGTAAGAAAGTACAGATGGCGACATTTCTTTGTTTTCAAACCAGGCCCAGATGAAGGACTACCAGAGGGAGCTGGAGGAGGCGCGTGCTTCTCGTGATGAGATCTTTGCTCAGTCTAAGGAGAATGAGAAGAAGCTCAAGAGTCTTGAGGCTGAGATTCTGCAGCTGCAAGAGGTAAAAGCCTGAAAACATGGTCAAAAAACAAGCAACAGATTCTCCAGATAGTTTTTTCAAACGTTTTAAATCAGATTAGTTAGACTGGCGAGTCTTTGTTTATGGTTTGGTTGCGATTGTGTTTTTAGGACCTGGCATCTTCAGAGAGAGCCCGACGCCACGCTGAACAGGAAAGAGACGAGCTCGCAGATGAGATTTCCAACAGTGCCTCTGGAAAGTGAGTCATTGTGCTGGAAACCTCTTAAAGGGATAGTTCACCCAAAATGAAAATTACCTCGTGATTTACCCATCCTTTGTGTATATGACTTACGATGATGACTTATGATGAATACAATCGGAGTTATATTAAGAAATGTCCTGGCACTTCCAAGCTTTATAATGGCAGTGAATGAGTGTTGAGATTTTAAAGTCCAATAAAGTGCATCCATCTATCATAAAAAGTTCCAGGGGTTTAATAAAGGCCTTCTGAAGCAAATTGATGCATTTGTGTAAGAAAAATATCCATATTTAAAAACTTTCATAAAGCATAATATCTAGCTTCTGCTAGTTGTCGTATGCGTGTACACGAGAGTGGCGTTCCAGTGGATGACGTAGGACGTAAGCGAACATGGTGACAAACTCAGAAGTGCAGTGGAAACACCAAAGCACCAGTCACGAATTAGAAGTACAAAACGAGGATTTGTAAAGAAAAATGTTGGAGGATTTTGATAAAACCCACTAGGAGACTGGTTTTCCTTTGCTGTAAACAAAACTTGGTTCTTGCGAAACTAGTATATTGTCAGTGGAGCTTACACTACACCTACGTCATCTGCCGAAACGCCACTCTCCCGTGACTACATGTACAACAGTTAGCGGAAGCTAGAGATTACGGTTTATAAAGTTTTATATATGGATATTTTTCTTACACAAATGCATTGCTTTGCTTTAGAAGGAGCCATGTGGAGCACTTGTTAAGATGGATGGATGCACTTTATTGGACTTCAAAATCTCAACACCCATTCACTCCCATTAAAAAGCTCGGAAGAGCTAGGACAGTCTTTAAAGGAGAAATCCGCTTCCAAAACAAAGATTCACATATAATGTACTCAGCGCTTGTCATCATCCAAGATGTTCATGTCTTTCTTTCTTTCTCGTAAAGAAATTGTTTTTTGAGGAAAACATTTCTGCATTTTTCTCCATATAATGGACTGATTTGATGCCCCGATTTAGAACTTCCAAAAGGCAGGTTAAAGGCAGCTTCAAACGATCCCAGATGCGGTTGTAAATGATCCCAGCCGAGGAAGAAGGGTCTTATCTAGCGAAATGATCGGTTATTTTCATTTAAAAAATACAATTTAAATACTTTTTAATCTCAAACGCTCGTCTTGCCTTGCTCTCGTTGAACTCTGTGTATTCTGACTCAAGACAGTTAGGGTATGTCGAAAAACTCCAATCGTATTTTCTCCCTTGACTTCAAAAATCATTTCAAAGTCATCCTACATCGCTGCAGAAGTACCGACCCAGTCTTTGCAAAATGAACAATCAAAGGAGATCAAAAAACCTCAACAAAAAAGGTAAAACGGTGATATAGGATGATTTCGAAGTTGAAGCCGCATTTAAACTGCATTTTGGAAGTTCAAAATCGGGGCACCATATCAGTCCATTATATGGAGAAAAATCCTGAAATGTTTTCCTCAAAAAACATAATTTCTTTATGACTGAAGAAAGAAAGACATGAACATCTTGGATGACAAGGGGGTGAGCACTTTATATGTGAATCTTTGTTTTGGAAGTGGACTTCTCCTTTAATGCAACTCCGATTGTATTTGTTTGAAAAAAGAAAGTTATATACACCTGGGATGGCTTCAGGGTGAGTAAATCATGGGGTAATTTTCATTTCATCCCTTTAAAGTCAGTGTAAACCGGAAGTTGCAACTGAATGTACTTAAGTATTGTGATGCGTTTACGAGTGAAACAGATTATTAAAGGAGAACCAATAGTAGGTGAAATGTTTCAAACACCACAATTTCTTTTGCATTCTGACTTTAATATATTCTGCTGTTAATTAATTTGCTTGTGTATTCATAGTTTGTACAAAAACAAGATTTATCATTCATTCATGTTCATTCTTTCAGGGCAGCCCTCTTGGATGAGAAGAGGAGACTGGAGGCTCGCATTGCCCAGCTGGAGGAAGAGCTAGAGGAGGAACAGAGCAACATGGAGCTCCTGAATGACCGCTTCCGCAAGACCACTATGCAGGTGCAGTGTTAAATAAGCTGCTGTAATTATGCAGCTAAACTTGTTAACCTGGCCTGTTCTCAAAGTATGTGTGCTTGTGACGCATCACGTCTTCAGTAACCGCTGTTGTGTCTGTATTTCAGGTGGATACCCTGAACACAGAGCTGGCGGGAGAGCGCAGTGCCGCCCAGAAGAGCGAGAACGCCCGTCAGCAGCTTGAGCGGCAAAACAAAGAGTTGAAGTCCAAACTGCAGGAACTCGAGGGATCCGTCAAATCGAAGTTCAAGGCCTCTATCGCCGCCCTGGAGGCCAAGATTATCCAGCTAGAAGAGCAGCTTGAACAGGAAGCAAAGTATGCAACAGTGAAAAGAAACCATTTAACGGCAACCATTTAACGTACAGAAAAGAAACCATTTAACGGCACATTCTGAATCTGTCAAAAGACGAGTTAGTGCCAATGGGTTTTGTTAATAATCTGTGCTCTTCACAGGGAGAGAGCTGCAGCCAATAAGATTGTGCGTCGCACAGAGAAGAAACTCAAGGAGGTGTTCATGCAAGTGGAGGATGAGCGTCGCCATGCCGACCAGTACAAAGAGCAGGTGAATGAAACCCGAATCCTAATCTTCCTTCTCAAAGTGTACTGGGCACCGACTGCTTACACTGAATAAATGCAGAATGAATTAAAATGAGTTTCCACTTTCGAAGCTTTAGACAACATTTCCATGGCCAGTTTATGAAACGGCATATAAAATGGCAAACTCTAAAGTGGCCCATTTCAAACTGTTTGGTGATTTTTTTTTTTTTTTTTTTTTTTTTTTTTTTTTTTTTTTTTTTTTTCTTCAAAAATACAATAATATTGTAACAGTAATATTGTGAAATATTAAATCAAATCAAATTCAAATTAATTCAAATCATATGAATGTGTATGTGACAAATGATTTTGAATTTGAATTTGATAAACAGTATGATTTGAACTGAAATGCTTATACGACTGCTGTTGACCTAACAATTCAGAAAAAGAATTTCAATATAAAATAAGACAAAATATAATTTTACAAATTTGAGACAAAAAGAAACATGACAATAATAATAAATAAAAATAGGAATATAATAAAATATAATAGAACATATTATTACAATTTTAAATAACTGTATTATTTAAATATATTTTATTCCTGTGAAGGCAAAGCTGAATTTTCATCATCATTACTCCAGTCTTCAGTGTCACATGATCCTTCAGAAATCATTCTAATATGCTGATTTGCTAATTAGTTATTACAAGTTGTACCTTAAGAAGTTGTCAAATAGGTTAAGAACCAGAGCAAAGGGGAAAATATATAATGTTACTAAACATAATGCACAGGAAGGAGGCAATATAGAAATCAGAGACTTAGAATTTCTGTCTGTCTTTAGATGGAGAAGGCGAACTCCCGCATGAAGCAGTTGAAGAGGCAGCTGGAGGAGGCTGAGGAAGAGGCAACTCGAGCGAACGCCTCCCGCAGGAAGCTGCAGAGAGAGCTGGACGATGCCACCGAAGCTAGTGAGGGTCTGAGCCGAGAGGTCAACACGCTCAAAAACCGCCTCAGGTACAGGGGTTGCGCCAATACAATCAGTATTTAAATCTTTGTATCAATATGTCTGTTTGTGCTTGGCGATTCTTAGTGTAAGTGCAATCAATTGAGCAGCATAATAGTGGGGAGGAAAAAAAAAAAAAAGCTATTCAACTGTAAATACAGACAAGTCATACTAGCAGTGAAACAACCCAGTCCCATATCAGCACAATTATCATCAAATTGGTGGACCAGAGTGATTGTTGTATGAATTGTACATGCATTGGTTGGGTTAGTGTTGTTATTGTTAACAAAAACTAAAGCTCCGTTTCAGAAATTGAAAAAGGCTGAAATGGAAAAAATATAAACATTAGACTTGAAATGTCTTCAAAACTTGAAAATTTATACTTGAAAGGACAATTGGAATTGTTACCTTAACTAAAATAAAGGTGAATTCGAAGTACTGGAAGTACATAAACTGAAATAAGTTATGCTAAATGGAAATATAAAAACAACTGATAAAAATGACAAACACAAAGCAAAATTGCTAAAATAAAGTAAATTAATACTAAAACCTTGACAAATATCAGAAGCACATGAAATTACTAAAATTGTAATAAAAATATTTGGGAAAATAAAATAAAAAAAATGACAGGCACATAAAATTATGAAACAAAAATATAATAAATACTAAATAGAAAAATAAAATGACTAAAACTGAAATTAAAGCCAAATGTTTTTAAAACTAATAAAAGTGACAAGAAAATTACTAAAACTGCAATTAAATAAATAATTGCTAAATAGAAATAATAAACTGATAAAAATGACAAGCTCATGAAACTACTCAAATTGAAATAATAAATTAATGCTAAATATTTTTTTTTTTAACTAAAAAATTACAAAATCACAACATTTCTCAAACTGAAATAGAATTAAAGCCAGGGTTTGTAAAACTAATACAAATGACAAAAGCACATAAAATTACTAAAACTGAGGTAAATTAATGCTAAATATTTTTAAACTAAAAAAATTACACAATCACAAAATTACTAAAACTGAAATTAACGTCAGATGTTTTTAAAACTAATAAAAGGGACAAGCACTTAAGTAAATTCCTAAAACTAAAATAAAATAAATAACTTATAATAATAAACTTAGACATGACAAACTCTTACTAAAACTGAAATAAATTGATGCTAAATATTTTTTAACTAAAATGTTGCGAGGTCACAATTTTTAACACTGAAATAGAATTAAAGCTAATATTTCTAAAACTGATAAAATGACAAAAGAAATAAAAAATAAATAAAAAAATGACAAGCACTTAAGAAAATTATGAAACTGAAATAAAATGAATGCTAGATAGAAAAATAAAACTAATAAAAATGACAAAAGCACATACGAAAATTACTAAAACTACAATAAAATGAATAATTGCTAAATAGAAATAAAAAATTAAAAATGAGTCACAAAATTACTAAAACCGAAATAAAATTAAAGCCAAATATTTTTTAAACGAATAAAAATGTCTAAAGCACTTAAAAAAATTGCTAAAACTGAGAAAAAATATATTTAATATATATATTAAAAGTATATATGAAGAGTTCAGATGCAAAACCAGCTAAAAGCCATCTCGGTCAAAAATGAGATGATGCTGAGTGAACGCTCTCGACACATATTATGTCCATCAAATACTTTTTCTTCAAACTCACTAAAATTTTTTTAAAGAAAGACGTCAGATGGATTTAGCTGGTTTTGCATCTGAACTCTTCATATATACTTTTAATAATATATAAATAATAATAGAGGAACACTGTGATGGGTTGCCTCATTCACTCTCTCCTGTAGGCGAGGAGGTCCCGTCAGCTTCTCATCCAGCCGTTCTGGCCGCAGACAGCTGCAGATGGAAGGGGAATTTTCTGACGACGACGCAGACAGCAAGGCCAGCGACCTGAACGAGAACGCGCCTGCTCCAGCGGAGTAGAGCACGGCGCCCCCCTGTGGTCATCCAGCCCCACTGCTTCCTCCTCTCCAGCACCTCATTCTTCTCCTTTAGCTATGTGGGGTCAGCGGTACAGAAAGAGGACCAGTGAGCGATGTAAACACACAACTACACTAACACATCCACAAACACACAACACACTCGGACATAAGCTACCCTCAAACCTCCATTTCTATCCCCTCCCTACCAAGGGAGCATCAACTCTGCCTTATTCTAAATACAAGATGCTTCAAGAACGAGCGTACACACGTCAATTAGCGTTTCCTGCAACTGTAGCCAACGAAATACCGCGCTCACGACCGAACACACTATAGAAGTGCATTTCTTGCTTCGTGTACACGAATAAGCTCGTTCACAAGAGCGCACGGTGAAAGCGTTCACTCCGATCTAGTTTAATGATGTAAAACCATCAGCTAGCTAAGCAAACGTGACGGATCGGATCCTAGTTGTACAGTACAGTTCACGGTCTGCAGATTTTGGGTCGATAGAGATGCATGTGCTGCTCGATCGCTACACTAAAAGAAAAAAAAAAAACGTCCTGTGGCACTGGACCGGATCTGAAACGGACCAGAAAAGGAAAAACTGTGAAAAAAGCTGCTCGCTTCAGCATCTCATTAACATTTAAACACATTAAATAGTTAAAACACAAGAAATCCTGCGGGTGACTGCGTTAGGCGTTTATTTTCATTTAACTCAAAGCCTGTTTGGGAGATTTAGCGGTTTGTGTTTTAAGAATTTGGATGTAATCGCCTTTAACTGCACATCGTAAGAAAGCCATAAAAGGCCACTTCAACTGGAAAGGAAATATGAAGTATTCTGGATGCAAATGCACATCAAGACTTTACATATGTAACCTCTTTAGGTTTTTTTTTTTCCCCCCCTATATGTGACAGTATGATGGTACTTCTCAAATCCAGCTGCTCTATTAGATACACTACAAGTGAAACGGCCACCAAAGGAAGTTTATTGGAACTTAAAAATGAAGGAAGAAGTTCGAAACGGTCCGGACGTCAAGTTGAGATTGCTACATCGGCGCTGAAAGCAACTGGAAATATTAAACGCGTTAATTCATAGGCACTTCATTGAATTTTCGTTAACTCGAGACTGGGAGTTTGGCGTGCGGACGGGATGCTTTGAACACTAGTAGTATTAAAGAGGATGAACGGAAGGCGTACTAACCTGTTCCACCGTTAGCATTTAATGACGTGTTTCTTAAAGTGCCTTAGACACTAATTAGAAAACATCCATGAAAGTATGTCACGTATCAGTAATGAAGAAACTCTAACATGAAGGCAAAACTGGCTGAAGGCAATTGAAATAAAATGCTATGTAACCCTTTTTTTGGTTGTTCTTTTGTATTTTACTCTGCTATGAATATCATATCCAGTATATAGGTCTCGTATCCCTTGTTATTCTCATGAAGATCTGAGGGAAATCAGTGTTAATGTTGGTTTGATATAAAGAAGCCTCTGCCTCTGGTGGCGAGGAGCAAGCGTGATTTCATTTGGTTTAAAGCTTTATCATCCATGATCTAGTTACTATTATTGCAGTTATCATTATTATTGCTATATTATCACTTCTATTATTGGACTGGCTGTTGACAACCAGGCGTTCAACTGCAAATGTCTCTCCTCTTGTTTTTCTCTTGTATACTGTAACTATTTCTAGATGACAGTGAGTTTTGTAAAGGAAAAAAATAAAACATTCATTGTAGAAGAAGCATGCTTTCTCCTGTTTCTGAAGTTGCTCTTCATTTCTTATTGAAATAAAAAGGAGTGATGAGTGATGTTCATTATGGTTTAATATGTTATAGTGGTTGACTAAAATGCTTTATTTTAATGCTTGGTATACACATATAAAATATAGAAACTTATATATGAATTATTCATGTGTAGATGGACTTATATACTTTTGCAAAAATTGGTAACTTTTTTTGTATATATACATATATAAATAAAATAAATTTATTTAATAATATTATAAATGTAAATAAATTATATATATATATATATATATATATATATATATATATAAATCTTATGGATAGGTATTTTTCTATAGCTTGCAATTATACATCTGTAGTTCTCGTTAACCCTAAACCCACATATTGTGCATTATATATTTATATGCTATCTAGCTATATGCACAATATTGTATTTATATATATATATTTGCAATATTTATATGATATATATAGCTATATATATACTATATATGCACAAATAATACTGTGCATGTTTATATTCAATATATATATGCTATATCTATATGCATGATTAATATTGTGCATATATATTATTTGCTATATATTTGTATGCTATATCTATATATGCACAATATTTAATATTAATAGTTATTTGCAACATATGCTGTCTATATATGCACTGTATATGCAATGTTTGCTATGTATTTCTATATGTAATATTAATGTTATATATAGATATCTCTCTCTAGCTGTATATATGCACAATATTATATATGCAATATATTTATAGCTATCTTTGTGCATGATTAGTCATAAATAGTATATATTGCACAAATACATATATATATATATCTATATAATATTGTGCATATTTATATATCAAAATCTATATGCATGATATGCTATCAGCTATATAGATATGCAATGTTATGTATATGTATATATACACTATTAATACTGTGCATATATATTTATTTAAATAAATGTAAATGTGTAACCTGTGCTCAAAATTACACAAAAAATAAATTGTGCCGTTCATTCATAACATCAAAATGGCTAATATGATGACCTTATATGATATATAATCACTGATATATTAAGCCTTGTAAACAAATACAGTCCCTCAGTTATGCCAGTAACGTCACAACAACCATATCCGCCAATGTTTTTTATTGAATTAATTTTTAGAGCTTGTATTTGAAACAAAAATGACAGCATTTTAATTCCAGAATGAAGACAAAAATAATCTACCCAAATAAGAATTTTCAAGGTGAGCATCAGTTAAAATTACACCCACCCACTTCAGAATTTTTAGAAAATAAAATAAAGCAATATATAAAATTCAATTTTTAAAAGTCAGTCCATCACAATATCCACAGAGACGACCAGAGACCACACATTTAGGATGTTACACTGAGCACACACACGCACGCACACACACACACACACACCTGACCTGTTGCTTATCAACTCTGAGCGAACGCTGTCATCTTTGGTGCCATTTCTCATTTGAACACAGTCATAAGATGCAGGTGAGCAGTGCCAGACATTTTGAAATGAACAGGTGGCGGCACAGGATGAAATGGAACAGACATGGAAGGAAGAACTGAGAACGGTCCAGTGAGGTAACAGAGCAGAAGGGACGCGACAAACCCAAACGCACTCAGAAAACACACACACACACACACACGCAAACACAACTAATGGCAAAAGTGGAGCTCTAAGCAATAGCTTACTTTGCATTGAAGCATTTACAGTCCTGCATAGTTATTCAAACTTACAAACTAAGGCGTTTTATTGACAGTCTTGGGAGTTTTTGTACTGATAGTAAGCAAAACTAAACTGAGAGTTCAAGTAGGCTATAATCTCATCATTTTCCTCTATGAAAAGCTTTCACACATGATTCATTCATCCCTAAAAGAATGTTTTTTTTTTTCTTTCTTTCACAAGGTCCAGTGAGATACGCAGCACCAAAGACAGCAAGACATCTGCACGCACAGATGAGAGGAACATCATACGTACTGACCTCGAAAGAAAATAGATCACATAATATTAATGTATATTTTATATACATACCCATTTTATTCTACTAATACACTTAAACATCATCATAATATGTCCCTGTCAAAAAAATTATAAATAATTTACCCATATGTATTATTAACAGCTACTATTCTAACAGTCTGTAGAAGGAAACGGTTGGACTATCACATCCCTTTAGGAGTTTTAACAAAAATCTACTAAGAAAATAAACACAGGAATGCACGTTTCCAGCCGACATTAACTTAAATAGAAATTATGTTGCTTTGTTTCGTACTCCTCTCACTTCCTCTAGCTCTATGTCCACAGTGATTAAGGTCTTGTGTAAACATGTTGACAAACAAAAGAAATTAAAATGCACTCCGCTCACTCCAGTCATCCAGAACACTGATCGATCAAAAGCAGAATGACGTTAATTGAAGAAGGGTCGGTAATTTCCGTCTGAATGAAAGCGCAGGAGGTGTCCGTCCACGAGAAACCGAGCAGCTGAAAACATCCGTCGCCAGCGGTGTCCGCTTGTACATTCTGGATGTGACGGTCAGTGGGATTTCCTCTTCGTTTCTCCCCCCTGACTTTGGTTTGCATCTGAAGAAAATCCAGACAGTTAAAAGATTTCACGAAATCTGCATTTCACATGATCTGTTCCAAAACCCAGTGAGCAACGTTTGCCAACGCAAAGGCTGTTCCAAACCACAAGCGTGCTTTATAAAATACCTCGCTTTGCCTCTAGTCTTTCCCAGCATACAGAGGCTTGAGAAGTGAGATGAGATAATCAAGGTAAGTCATATGTTCTAGTTTATGCTGAAAAGTATTTGACAGAAAATGGTTTGCTCTTAATAACAAACACCAACTTCACTATGCGTGGGATATTCATAGGTTTGAAATTAAGAACTGGCTCCGCTTATAAAAAAAAATAAATAAATAAATAAGAATTAGTGCAGGAAACATTTTTGGTGAGCTTGAAGTGTGAAAAAGAGATTGTCATAGCTGCTTTTGTGGAACAGTTTATGGTCTTGTGAACAAATTACCCTTCAGAACTTGTCAGACAAAAAAAAAAACATGGTTATCAATCTAAAGAGGTCTAATGACTAACCTAAAAGTCGTTACTTTAATCGATAAGACTTTAAAGACTGTTAACAGTTGTTAATGCTTTAACTACCATCAGCTAACAACGAGTAAATATTAACAGAGGTTCATAAATGCTGGAAAACATGCTACTTATTAAACGTTAATATTCACAACTTAACATTTACTAATACAGATTATCAAATAATAAAGATTTACAGTTGTAATATGTTCAGATCGAGAACATGAGCTAGGATTAATCAATGTAAAAGTATTGTTCATTAACAAATGAAAACTTAGTGTTATTGTTAAACTTTTTGTGAAGTGTTACCGTCTCATCACGTCTACCAGAAAACCATTAGAGCTCCTAAAAAATAATAATAATACAGAAGCGTTAGTTCTGTTTTATGAACGAAACTGTTCACAAAACGTTATTTGTAGCACGCCTTACATCTAATAATTACAATATGCTTTGTTACTTAAAATAAGAAAAAGTCTTAGCTTTAAAACCGTCAATTTTAGTGGGAAATTCAAACAATAAATGTGATTTGGCGCTCTTTAGTGTGGCGCGAAAGATTCCTGTCGGCGCGTCAGTACAAGCGGAAGCGCACGTGAACCGATCTCTTCTTCACTACAGTTAAAGCATGAAATACGCATTAATGAACATCGGAAGGTATGTTGAAAGAAACAGCACAACGTACTGAAATGCATCATGTCTCATGTATTCGCTCAATCGCTGTTCGAACCGCTGAAAGACGTCAATGAAACCGCTTGTAAACAATGTCAGGTTACCTCAGAAAAGACAATGTTGATAGCTCGATAGCTAGCTGGAAGAAAATAACTCTAGGCAAGAGCATTTTGCTAAATATATGCACTATATTACATATTTATTATGTTTATGTAACCAGTTAGTTGTCTGACTAAATCTGTCATGAATGGAAGTTATGACAGCCATCATTTAAATATATATATATATAAACATTGCGAATTTAAGTACAACATGATAATATCATTAAAAGAAAAGTTGCCCTGTGTACATTTTACATGTTTGTATCCAACCTTAAAATGTACATCTAAAAAAATAACAGCAATTAGATGTAATAGTTTAGACTTTAGAATAGTTTAGATATTAAAGAGAAAGTTCACCCAAAAATGAAAATTCTATCATCAGTTACTCACCCTCAGGTCATTCCAAACCTGTTAGACCTTCGTTCATCTTTGGAACACAAATTAAGATATTTTTGATGAAATCTGAGAGCTTTCTGACCCTGCATAGACAGCAATGCAGCTACTTCGTTTAAGGACCAGAAAGGTAGTAATTCATGTTAAAATAGTATAAAATAACTTTATTCAACAATTTCTTCTCTTTTGTGTCAGTCTTACACTGTGTCCTAACTACAACATTTCTAACATTATCATAGTTTATTCACTTATAGAAAATGGTAATAAAATATGACAAGAACTCAAGAGTTAAACTAACTGAACAAATTCTTCTTAATAAATCACAAATGAATTACAGTCAAACTAAAACTTATTCAGACACCTGCAAAACTTCCCACATTATCACAGTTTATCTGCTATAGTTTAGAAAATGATTATAAAATACGACAAGAACTCAAGAGTTAAACTGTGTCAGAACAAATTCATCTTGATAAATGTCAGATAACTTTGATAGAAAAGTATGTAACAAAACATGGTCATGTCAAAGTGTCAAATCAAATTTTCTGTCCCACATTTTTATCAATTTTATTGGTAGTCCACTCTATGAAGAATATTTGGGTATAATGTGTGTCAGTTTATTTTGCTATCCTCACTTACATAAATGAACTATAGTCTCCTACACCCACTAGTTAAAAAAAATAAATAAATAAAATAAATTATATTATATCTGGTGTCTAAATAATTTTTGGTTTGACTGTACATTTGCTTTAATTTATTTTCAAGATCTGAGGTAAACTATCTGTTGTTGCTTTCAGTATGGCTATAACTGTCATCCAAAATGACATTTAAACTCACATTAGACACTTTTAACATTATGGCACATAAGATTATCAATGTCATAGTTTGTATGGTGTTTCTCCAGCCACGATGTCACAGAAATGGAAACCATTTCTAAAATAGAAATTTCATGTGTTGCCGTCACAGCTGGTTAGGACAAAAACTCAGATTAACATGGAAAAGATACCTTTTATTGCACGTCACGGCATCGTATTGCATGTCAAATGCATGTTCGCAACAGTACCATGACAGCGTGCACTGTGAACATGCATCGGAGAAGAAATTGTTTGATCAAGTCATTATTTTTGTTCTGTTTGCGCACAGAAAAAGTATTCTTGTAGCTTCATAAAATTAATGTTGAACCACTGATGTCACATGGACTATTTTAAATATCCCTACTACCTTTCTGGGCCTTGAACCTCGTAATTGTGTTGCTGTCTGTGAAGGGTCAGAAAGCTCTTGGATTTCAACAAAAATCTTAATTTGTATTCTGAAGATGAACAAAAGTCTTACAGGTTTGGAACAACATGAGGTTGAGTAATTAAAGACAATTCTCATTTTTGGGTGAACTGTCCCTTTAATGCATCAACTGACAGGGTTTTCTGTATTCCTGATTTCTTTTATTATGAAAATCTATAGGCTACTGCACCCAAAGTATTTCCAAATGAGTAATCAAATCGTATAGTGAAATCTGTCAATACCCAGCCCTAGTAAAGTTCCTCGAGAAGCAGCCTAAACATGTCACATTTAATGGTAACGGAGTTGCGACCCATGAAGGAGATTTTAAATCAATCACATGATGTTCCACTTCAGTTAGGGTGCACCCTTAGAAGGCAGCTGCCCATGTAGACAGCCATCAGCACACTAGGTTTTGGAACAGAGCTAACATCACACTAATGAAACACAAAACAGGATTGAAACAAGCAGAGGAATAAAGGAACGGTCAACAACCTAAAACTACGACAGAGCAACAGTGAGCTGGAGGGATTCTGCAGCGTTTACCTGAGAAAGCAAGCTGCAAGTGGGGAGGTAGAGCAACCTGAGACCCTGGCTGAAGACTCTTAAACAGATCTGGGGGACAGCAGGACAGGTGGAAAGAAAGATGGACAGAGGGAGAGATGGAAGAGCGCACAGCAATCCAGGAGCAATGAGATGGCAGGAATACAGCACCAACACAGGATGCGAAGTGGAGAAAGAGGAAGAAAATTGAAAAAACAGATTAGGGAGACACAGAAAAAGACTCGGACAAGCCACATTACATAAACACAGCCAAACACGGTACACGCAAACATATAAGCACAGAAAACAGGAGCTGCTGCGCACATGTACACACACTCACTCTGTGCCAGGGTGTATCCTGAGTTGGTAGCGGGTGAAGCTCCCATGTTGCTGCAACCAGGAACTCCAGGGCCTGGAGGGTTGAAGTTGAGGAGCGAGGGGAACTGGAAGGGTAGAGAAACAGGCACTAGACCCCCGAGCATCCCGAAACCCAGGGGGAGGGAGGGGGGCACTGAGCCCAAGAGGTTATTTCCTGAAGCTGAAGACACCTGTGGAAAAGAGGGAACTTGATTAATGGTTAAAAAGTACTGGGGGGAAAAAGCTGGGAAAAGGTTAGACACCTACATGAATTGTTTGGCATCTGAGTACACTTACACTGAATAACAAAACTGAAACTATATTTGCAAGCAATTTTTTGGCCAAGGCGCAGTAAAATGTTACTGACCAATTCCAATTTTCGCTCATTCCTATTTAAAAATAATTTTATGGAAATTATCCACAAATGTTGTTGACAGGTCACTAACAATAATATATGGGCCATTCTACAGAATTGGTCCCCAACTGCTGTCCCACAACCAAAAAATACATTAAAAAAAACATTTAAGTATTCAAATCTTAGGCGTTTACTAAGATCCTTCTATTATCTGTTGAAAACCCACCATAATATTTAAAATATTAGCAAGCTCAACATATATAAAATCATAAATAAGTGGGTACTTTCAATTGGGAGGTGGCTATCCCGAACCCTAACCCCTAAATTGAAATTTATGAAAATTATACTGAAATTAGTTTTTTTACGTTGTTGTTTTTAAAAGTATCTTTTTGATTCTTTTAAAAGGTAAAGTTAAAAAAATAAATAAATAAATAAATAAATAAATAATAAATACTAATATATATATATATATATATATATATATATATATATATATATATATATATATATATATATATATATATATATATATATATATATATTCTTTGTAAATTATGAAACTATGTTTAAAAAAAAAAAAAAGTGCCCCACATTTTATGTCATGAAACAGTGCAAGTCCATTGGCTGAGACTGATTTTACCTACACCCATAGATTTATGATCAGGAAATATTCATGTACCCCCCCCCCATAGCTACATGGCGAGTAGATATGCCCCATCATTTTGAGGTGAATGTGTTCAAAAGTATGAAAAATCCTTGTGAAACTTTAAGGAACGTCACTACCGAGCACTTTTTCCATAATTAAACACTTTTTTGGGAGTGTTATTCCACAAATTTGTCATGATCAAAACATGTCATCATTGTTTCAGTAGTGACAAAAGGGAACACATAATTCTCATATTTGTTGGAAAATAACTATTTTAGTAGTTATGCAGTTTTTTTGTATTTTAGTATGTTTTAGCAGTGTTTTAGCATGCAAGTTAAAATTCTCTAATGTGATGTGGTCACTACCGAAAACATGCAGTCATGACAGAAACATGGGATATTTTATCAAAAACAAAGTACTGAATTATCAAAGTATACTGAATTATCAAATATTGAAATAATGAAATATTGTTAATGTAATTGTTATTGGTTGACCTCTGAAAAAAAAAAAAAAAACAATAAAATAGTAAAAATATTACAATGCACATGCAAGCAAAATCTTAATAGGTAAATATAACCCTTCTTATTAAATTATACATTACTGTATTTTGGTAGTGACAAACTTGGGGAGAGGACAAATATTCCAAAACTTTCTGAAAATGCACTATGAGAATGAACTGCACAATTACTAGAAATGTGTACCTTGGATATTATACAATTTGCATACATACAAAATGTGTTGTTTCCAGCATCTGTAGATCGGCCCATATAACACTTTTTAAAGAAACCAATACTTCTATTCAGAAAGAACATACTGAACTGATTACAAGTGACTTTTTTGTAACAAATTTACTATTTAATAAAGTAAAAGTTTTCTAGAAAAACTATTAAGTTGCACAACTCTTCTAAACATTCATAAAAATAAGAAATGTTTAATATACGAAATATATTATAAAATCCTATGGATTAATATGAAATGCCATCACAGAAATAAATAGCATTTTAAAATATATTCAAATACAAAACAGTAATTTTTTTGTAAATTGGTAATAATTTCACACTTACTGGTTTACTGTATTTTGGATCAAATAAATGCAGCTTTGGTGATTATGAGACAATAAAACAGACACACACACATTATTTTAATCAGGAAATCGGTTTTGAAAATGACCTATACCGATACAGATAAAACGCTAAATATCAGTGCCGATAATCCGTCAACCACTACTTTAAAGTCAGCTGTAAACACTTTAAGTACTGTGAGAAGAGTCTGCCGAGAAAACTTATTAAATCAACTGTGCAATAATTTATCAGTTTCTTTAAAAAAATGTCAGATCAAAGACAACAATACTGCATCATATACACCTTAAAAGCACATTACCGAAGAGAAGAGAAAAAAAAATAAAATAATAGGCTCATAGACACTGGAAAAGCACAGCCCAAACAAAGGCAAGGTAATGATTAATGACTAATGACTCTCAGGGAACACATACTGATCCATTAAGTGACTACTGAAGTCGCTTTGCATAAAAACAGCTCCTACCACTCAGAGCTAGCAACTGCAGAAACAGGTCATGCATGACTAGACAATTTGTATAACCAGGTTTGAAGTGATTGAAGCTGCTAAACTCACCTGTGACAGATGAGAGGAGACAGGAGGAGAGGGCAGGGTCATGGCTGACGCCCGACTCGTTGAAGACTTGGCACTCTGACTAGTCCCTCCCACTGGCCTCTGTCGCTGGCTGTGATTGGCTGGTACTGCTGAAGGGGAGGGGCTACCATCCTGGCACAGAGGTGTGGCCATCAGGGCGGTGCTGGTGGTGTTTGCGCCACCACTGGGCGGACTAGTGGATTTGTGTCCACCCGCGAAACTGTAACTGGCCTGTCCTGAGCCGGATTTGACCACTGCGGTTCCTTGTGCGGTAAACGGCGGCCTAAAGGTTGGACTCTTAGGGCTGTATTGGTGCGAGCTGGGGATCATTTGAGGCCTGGGGTGGGTGAGAGAGGGAGATGAGGAAGGCGAGGGTGAGGATGAAGGAGGGGGAGTAGGGGCGGGGGGTCGCGGTGTGAGTTTGATTATGGGAGAGCTGCTACTGTGGGAAGACTTGGTAAGCGTGGCCTGCATGGGTGTGATGAAGTTTGACTGGCTGTGTGGCATTGATGGAGTCTTGGCCTGTGATAGTAGGGTGGAAGGAGAGGAAGTGGTTGGAGGAGGAGACTGCTGAGGGCTCTTGGCATTCAGCTGTGAGGGATGAGTGTTCATACGAGGCTGCTGCTGGGAAACCACAGTAGCGCCACCAGTAGTGGATTTGTTAGCGCAGTTCTTTGTTTGTCCGACAGGGGGCGGAGTCTGAACCAACTTCACTCCCATTGTCCCAAACGACCTCTGCTGCGGAGGCAAGAGGGGCGAGGCGGTAGGGGGCGGACGGGGTTTTGCAGACTGCGCCGCGTTCATTCCTGAAATGCCAGCTCTGTGACCGGCCGTTCCCGAGGGTCTCTGCACAGGCCCGCCGTCCTTTAGCATCCCGAAGCTCTCGCATCGCATGGAAGATGAAGGAGACGAGGTGAGCGGAGAGGAGAGGGAAGGAGAGGTAGATAGAGTGCTCATATTCGCCATAGAGATACCAGAAGACTCCATTTTTGCTGGAAGGGTGGAATGTGACAAAGGAGAGGAGTAGTGGCCGACTCCGGACGAGGATCCGGGGACACCGGGAGAAGAGGCGACGGGAACGCCGTTGTTCGGCGTCAGACCCTTGGCAGCGTTACTGAGGAGAGCCAGAGCTTGGGAAATGGAGTCCAGAGAGTTAGCGGCCAGATCCTCATCCAGTGAATCCGAGAGGCAGATGGGTTCAGAGGGGGAGGAGGGAGGTCTGCACACTGGGGCGGGTAAGGCAGGCGAGGCAGAGGTGGATCCAACACCTGGAGCAGGTCTCTGTGTCCAGCTGACATCCTGGAAAATACAATGACAAAAACACAACTTAGAAAATGTAACCACAGTCAACAGGAGAACATATTTTTTTGGACTGTTTACACATATGGACGTAATGGTGGAAAAATGGTTAAATTTTACATACCGTCATTTTGGCAGCTTTTGGGGTTGGAACAATTCTTTTCTTGCCCCTGTTGTAAAAAAAAAATTAAGCAATCACAAGGATACATTAAAAGCCATTACCTGAGTAGTTTAAAGCACCCCTATTATGCCATTTGCAATTCTGCCTTTCATGTAAGTGTATACGAGTAATGTGAATTTAAATGATCTGCAAAGTTGTAAAGCAGTGAGTGCACGATAAAGAAAGGTATATTCTTCCAAAATAAAGAATCGACTCTGTACAGCCTAAATGAGTTGTTAGTAATTTGAATCCCACTTCTGTGCTGGTTACACATCACAGCGGCGAACAACTTGACCTCACCCACAAACACGTCATTTTACTTACATCTGGTTCTCTAATCTTTGGGAGTTCAACGCAGGATTCACCAATCGCTTGCTCTTGAAAGATGGCTCAGTATCCAGTTTATTTGGACCAGCTGACTCCACTGAATCACAGCTTGTATGATATATAATACAGTGGAAGTCAAAAGTTTGGGAAATGGAGTCCAGACGTTTACATATAGTCCTCAAGAGAAAATAATAGTTGAATAGTTGTTCATGAATCCCTTGTTTGTCCTGAACAGTTCAGAAAAAAATCCTTCAGGTCCCACAAACTCTTAGGTTTTTCATCATTTTTGTGTATTTGAACCCTTTCCAACAATGACTGTATGATTTTGGGATCCATCTTTTCACACTGAGGACAACTGAGGGACTCATGTGCAACTATTACAGAAAGTTCAAACGCTCACTGATGCTCCAGAAGGAAAAACGATGCGTTAAGAGCCGGGGGGTGAAAACTTTTTGAAGATCAGGGTAAATTTAACTTATTTTGTCTTCTGGGAAACATCTAAGGACCTTCTGTAGCTTCTTAATGGCAGTGAAAAATGTACACATATTCATTCTGTTCAAAAGCTTACACCCCTGGCTCCTGATGCATAGTTTTTCCTTCTGGAGCATCAGTAAGCATTTGAACCTTACGTAATAGTTGCATATGAGTCCCTCCATTGTCCTCAGTGTCAAAAGATTGATCTCAAAATCATACAGTCATTGATGGAAAAGGTTCAAACACACAAAAATGCTGAAAAACCACAGACTTTGTGGGACCTGAAGGATTTTTCTGAAGAACAGCAGGCAGTTTAACTGTTCAAGACAAACAAGGGACTCATGAACAACTATCACTAAACCAAAACAACTGTGGATCATTCAGGTAACAACACAGTATTAAAAATCAAGTGCAAGTAAACTTTTAAACCGGGTCATTTTTATAAATTCAACTATTGTTTTCTCTTGTGGACTATATGCGAAATATCTTATTCGGGTCAGTACTAAATAAAAATAACATTCATTTTTGTATGACCCCTCTTATTGTGGTAAAATAACATTTTGCAAAATAAGCATTCTGCAAGGTGTATATAAACTTCTGACTTACACTGTAATTGTTCATATTTTCTATTGGGCGCAATATGGCATATTGGGGGCACTTAAAAACCTGTTTACACCAAGATGAATAATCAGCGCAATAAACATTGTAATTTGAATGTTAATGCGCTCGTTCAAACCAATAAGATTTGCACTTTTGGTCACATGCCCAGAGCTGCTGCTGTTAAAAAATAAAACTATGACTTGATGGCATTCACAAACAGGATTTAGTATAGGAACAGTTTAGAACCGGCTCTCTCTTTTTACATGCATTTGGTGTTGTTTGATAAACACTATAGCGAACACAAAAATCTGAACCTGAACGGCTGTTTGAAAACATGTAAATACAGTTTGACCTCCTTTCTTCTCTCTGATAAGCAGGTGTCAGGTGAACAGGGGCTTTTCTGCTTTTCTATCCACCTTATTTTGGGTGCAGCCATTTGTAAATTTTACAGGTTTGGTTTCCGGTTTCATCCGCGTCCAGCTATTTTTAGCTGTGCAAAACAGCTTGTTTTGCTGCTTGATATTGCAAATTGATCTCTTACCATATGATTTTAAATGTATTATCTTAATTATGAACACATTGATTTATAGTGCAAATGGTTTTACCATTTACTACGCCTATAGGCTTACTTCCACGATAAAGAATAAGGTCGATAAGCGCTACCTAAAGTAATTTTTATGCATTGGTGTCTAACAAATCGCATATCAAAATTTGGTCAGACTTTCATTCCAAAAATTTGCGTTGATGTGAACAGGCCTTAAAAGCGAGATCCTCCACCTGATCCCACTGCCCTACTTCAAGTCTGTACCTTTTTAGACATCTGATTTCCATTGCAAAAAATCAAACGTTCCATCTTTAACCTACATAATCTATTGTTTACCCTCTCCCTCCTATTATTTGTTCAACTCTGCAAACAAATAGGCCAACATTGGTTTCTCATTCTCTCTACTTCCTGACTCCTTAATCAATGTTAAGAACATCAAGAAAGACAAAATACACCAGGTTTTTAACCATCCACCACACAAACTGGGCAGTGGAATTTGCTTCCTTATTTTTCATGCAGCACTGCCACAGAGATCAGCTAAATTAAGTTACAGTGACAGCAACCCTAGAGTCATTAAACGTTTCTGTTAAAATGAAAACGAAGCCTATTTTAGCACCATTATTTTTGAATTGTGATACTAATTCCACAACATTGCCATAGAAAAGCATTAAAAGAAGTTTGAGGGACTCCCCTAAAATTAGGGACTAACATTAGGTTATATGAGTTGTCCTCTAGGCAAGGAGACATGAGAGACTACTCACAAACCCTATTAATATTTCAGGATGTCTGCCATCAACTGAAAGAAGAACATCTATAGCATGGGGTGCTAGAAATATAACTTCTCAATGAAACATGTATGCTGAAAATCTTTAAAAAATCTGAAATCTGAGTAAATAAAAATAAATATTGAGTAAATCGCCTTTGAAGTTGTCCAAATGAAGTTCTTAGCAATGCATATTACTAATCAAATCATTAAGTTTTGATATATTTACAGTAGGAAATGTACAAAATATCTTCATGGAACATGATCTTTACTTAATATCCTAATGATTTTTGGTACAAAAGAAAAATCAATCATTTTGACCCATTCAATGTATTGTAGGCTATTGCTAGAAATATACCCATGCTACTTCAGACTGGTTTTGTGGTCCAGGGTCACGTATATGAAAAGGTTGATCTACTTACAGGCCAGTGAGGTGACCATGTACTGCCCGACTCTCCTTAAAAAGCATCCTGTTAAAAAAGGAAAGAATCTTCTAGTTACATGGTATTTTACAAGATGAAGGGGTAACACTTCATTTTTAATGTCCAATTCTTACTTTTAACTAGTTACTTATTAGAATGCATATTACTAGCATACTGGCTGTACTTATTAGCCACATAGTAATGCTTGATTCTGCATGATCATGTTTTAGATCCCCTAACTCCAATACCTAAACATAACAACTACCTTACCATTAATAAACAGCAAATTAGAATTTTATTGAGAAAAACTCTTAGTAAATAGTGAATATGCATTCTATAATCTAAAGTGTTCCAGATGAAGGTAACTCTAGTCAAACACACACCTGGTCTGCATCCAGCCTTTGGGCCAGAGTGGCTTGACTTCATTCTCCATGAAGGCTTTGAGATAGTCCTCCACAGACAGAGAGCACTGCTCCAGCTCATAACAGCTCAGCTTCACACGCACCAGGTTGCACAACAGAGTCCTGCGAAAAAAACACACATGCACAAGTTTATGTGGCAACCCTTGACTTCTTACACTGTTAGTCTATTAGTGATTTTAACTTGCTAAAGTCTAAACCTGAGTTTGTCGTCCCATATGAACTTCTTCCTGGGTCCCATCACCCTCTTTCCTGGTTTCTCTTCATCATCGTCCTCCGATCCGTTCTTCTCTCCATCTTCTATCTGCTGCCTGTGACACACAGACAGTGAGTCTCATAATCTCTCTGTATATCCACAACCTCCGTTTGTCATTTTTCACAGTCCATTTCACAAATCTAAACAAGCAAATTATGAAAGCAGAAAGAGGCAGGAAGTTGGGAAAGTTTAAGACTTACTTAGCTGCAGCTTTTGCCATGCAGTCCATGTTATATCTGGCAATCTGCTCTGGCATTACGCTACACACGGCTAGTTTGAGCTTTAACAAGGGTGTGCGCAGACGGTCATCCTGAGTAAAAAGAAAGACAACATGGACACATTTGAGAGATGCAAGTTGTATACAGTGTTGGGAAACTAATCTGAAACTATAACCTGTCTTACTCTCTTACTTGTTCAATTAATCGAGATTTCGATTTCAGTTCATATCATCCAACCCTAAGTCTTAAGCTAGTCATAATTTAAAAGTTACACTACAGTCAAGCTAATCGGTTTAAAATTACTGCATGTATGATATTTTATTTTTTGCAATCAGAATTATTTATCTAGCACAAAACTGTGGATCTCAGGTGACAGTGCTAAACTTGAACAGATAAATTCATACTAAATGTGTACAAACAATAAAAATAAAAAAACACCCTAATTACACTTAAAATGGATAATAATGAATAATAGCAGCATTTAACTTAATATTTAGCTTTAAAAGATGAAAGAGACAAAACTTGTTTCACACAGCACGTAGCATAACTGCGACTGTGACTGCTCTAAAGAGAAAACAGTCATTTCTGGGTAACATGTTTTTCATGAGTCCCTTGTTTGTCCTGAACAGTTAAACTGGCCGCTGAAAATCCTTCAGCTCCCACAAATTCTTTGGTTTTTTAAATTTGTGCTTTTGACTATGATTTTGAGGTCCATCTTTTCATACTGAGGACAACTGAGGGACTCATATGCAACTATTACAGAAGGTTCAAACACTCACTGATGCTCCAGAAGGAAAAACAATGCATTAAGAGCTGAGGGTGAAAACTTTTTGAATTTGAAAATCAGGGTAAATTTAACTTATTTTGTCTTCTGGGAAACATGTAAGTATCTTCTGTAGCTTCTGAAGGGCAGTACTAAATTAAAAAAAAAAATTTTAGGCAATAAGAAAAATGTACAAATCTTCATTCTGTTCAAAAGTTTTCACCCCCTGGCTCTTAACACATCATTTTTCGGTGAGCATCGGTGAGCGTCTGAACCTTCTGTAATAGCTACATATGAGCCCCTTAGTTGTCCTCAGCGTGAAACGACTCATCTCAAAATCATACGGTCATTGTTGGAAAGGGTTCAAATACACAAAAATGCTGAAAAACCACAGTATTTGTGGGACCTGAAGGATTTTTCTGAAGAACAGCAGGCAGTTTAATCGTCCAGGACAAACAAGGGACAAGCGTATGTAAACTTTTGAACAAGTTCATTTTTATAAATTTAACTATTATTTTCTTTTGTGGTTTTATGTTAACATCTTCTATGTGAAATATCTTATTCCGGTCAGTACTAAATTAAAAAAAAAACAACAACATGCATTTTGTATGACCCCTCTTATTTTGGTAAAATAATTAAAATTTTGCAGATTCTGCAAGGTGCATGTAAACTTTTGACCTCAACGGTTTCAACTCCTTCAATCACGTAGATTTAGTCAGAATAGGACTATAATTTGTTGTAACTGATTCAACTAATTCAAATACATTTTTGTATGTCCCAGGAGCGAGACAGTCCAGCAGAGTATATATTGTTGTTATTATTAATATGAAACATCATGCTACACTATTTTAAAAATAGCTGACAACTGAAAAATCTAGTTTAGTAGCATTGCTACTTTTAGCTACTCCAACACTGGCGTCATTACCAAATACAAACACAACAAATATTGTTCTGGCGTTAGCATAAAATCTCGATACCTCATGGGAAAGTATTGTATAGTCCTTCACCTGTATGTTGAGGCTGAGTTTCTTGAGTCGTTTTAGTAGCGCTTCCTTATTACAGGGCACAAAGGCCTCCAGGTGAGAGTACACCTCCGAACGCACGTCTGCCGGCTGCTCCTGAACCTGCAGTTCAATACTGAAAGAAAACAAAAATGATCAACGACAAAAAAACAAAAGAATAAGTCGTTGATAGCAGCTGAATAAGAACACGCTGAGATTTGACTTACTCCAGCAAGATATTATTCATATCCAGAGTGAAGAATTTCTTTCTGCCTTCTTGATCAAATTGCCTCGATGCCTGAGTTCAAATAAATAAAACAGAAATCAAGTTACGCTGGAAAAATGGTAATACTGTCAGAACATGAAGTCCCTGAAGTGTTTTTAAAATGGGAAGTAGATTTGTGGGCGTATGTGTGCTCTCTTTACCTCCAGTGAAAACATTTAATGCATTACATTTTAAAGTTAGATTTAGAGCTTATATAACAAGTAGCTATCACCAAATATATTCAGAGGCTTTTATTCTTATAAAATCTGCTCTCAAAGAACAGACTCGGGTGGATTTTTCTGATGGCTTTAAAGGCATCATTTCATACAATGCATTTACAATTTTACCACTTAGAAAAGTCAGCATTTGTCAACTCCCCTACATTGCTTTGCTAAGCTCATGCATGGGCTGTGGGTATGCAGTTGGTTCCAATAGTTAAAAATGCTCTATCTTTTAATAGCAGTCTCTTAGCAAATCCTGCAATACATTGTCAGAGATTCACAATACAGACTGTGCTGAAATGTGTCTCTGAAACTGATAAGATCAGAATGAAATCATCAGGGATCTTGTTAAAAATAAACTTCAGTCTGCTAACACTGGAGACATAAAGAGCATTTTTTTCAATGTGGAATAAGAAGGATTTTTGAGTTCTGAAAGCCCAAGCATGGTTTTGACTAATTTTAAAAGATCACAAATTTGTTTTTTCATGATATGAGTCTAAGACGAGGGAAAATAACAAAAACGGGACTCACAGCTCGTAGGTCTTCTATGCGCTTGATCAAGGGGGCTGGAAGACCATTGGGGAGAGGTGGAAAAGAGATGAGACCGCTCTGCCCTCGATTTAGTCCCCCTCCTCCAATCTTGTGCCCCAATGATGAACCCAACCCAAGCTGACCGTTCTCTCTGCCCGACGGGGGCATCTGCGGCCCCGCGTCCAAAAAACTAAAGTCCAGGTCACGCATGAGATCCTGAAGCTCGCTTTCATTGGCCGAACTAAGCAATGACATCATGGCGGGGTCAGCCGTCAGGTCGGCTAGTGAAAGGTCGTTGTTGGCGTTGCCTTGAAGATGGGAGTTCTGCAGTAGGTTGTTGGAGTTGGGAGTGCTGGTGAGTCCAGGGCCCGGATGAGACGCACTGGCATCCCGTTTCCGTATCTCTTCTTTCTCTCGTGTGAAACGACGGAGCATTGCAGCCAGACAGAGGGAATCCTTCATTAGTTTCTTCCGCTTCTTCTTCTCAGGACGATGAAGGCTCAGGCCAGCCACTCTGTGAGCAAATATATGGTCAAAAAGAGACTAAAATTGCATACCTAATTAACTAATCCATGTAAACCACAAGTTTTACACACTTTGAAAAGTCAATCACAAATGGCTTCTTAATGGAACAATTAACTTTTAAGAAAAGTAACAATACAAACTGCATGATTTATACAGGTATCAGTTTTCCAAAATGTATATATGGGCCATTTGACGGAATTGGTGCAAACTGCTGTTAATAAGCATTTAATTACTCAAATTTTAGATGTTTACTAAGATCCTTTTATCATCTATTGAAATCCACAACAATATTTAAAATATTAGTAAGCTTAATATATATAGAATCACTATTTAGTGGGTACTTTCAATTGGGAGGTGGCTGTCCTGAACCGTAACCCCTAAATTTCGACTTATGAAAATTATATTGAAATAACTTTTGCATTTTAATCCATTGTTGTTTTTAAAAAAATATCTTTTTGATTTTAATAAAAAAAAAGTGAAGTTTAAAAAAAAAAAAAAGTATTTCATATTTTCTTTGTAAATTATTCAACTATTCAAATGTGTCCTGCATTTTCATGTCACTACCAAAACACTGTACGTTTTAAGTCCATTGTTTGAGATTGATTTTAACTACACCCCTACATTTATGACCAGGAAATATTCCTGTGTCCCTCTCTCTCATAGCTACAAGGTGAGTAGACAGGCCCCATTATTTTGAGGTAAATGTGTAAAAAAAAAAAAATATGAGAAATCTGTGTGTAACTTTAAAGAATGTCACTACCAAACACAATTTTTCTATAATTAAACACTTTTTTTGTGAATTGTTCCATAACATTTAGTTTTTATATGGGTACAACTGATCAGAACTGTGCTAGCTAACCATGTGCTGATTAGCATTTTTGAGCTAGGTTCAAAAGGGAACACATAATCCTTTCTTTGGGGGAAATTAATTTTTTAGCACAGTTACGCAAAGTTTTAGTATGTTTTAGTAGTGTTTGGCTTTAAACACAAAGTATCACTGTCACTACCGAAAATGTGCTGCCATGACCGAAACGTGGGATGCTTTGGCAAATATAAAGTATACTGAATTATCATCTAAGATGTTATTATAGTGTTTGGTTCAATGTATATTCAAACTAATGAATCCTTAAGTTAGAAATCAGTATGATCAACTATTTGCCTTTTACAAAGAAAAACTGGACTCAAAATACAACAAATCTCATAAATCACAATTGAAATATTGTTAAAATTGTAATTGTAACAGATTTACCTCCGAAAACTTTTTAATAAAATAGAAAAAATATATATATTTACAAGGAAGGTGTAAGCAAAAACTTAAAGGAGAAGTCCACTTCCAAAACAAAGATTCACATATAAAGTACTCCTTTAATAGGTCAGTGTAACCCTTCTTATTATATTATATATTATTGTGTTTTGGTAGTGAAATTTAGAAATGTGTACCTTGAATGTTATACAATTTGCATACATACAAAATGTGTGGAAAAAATACATTTCCAACTCTGTCTTTGAACCAATTCTGTAGAATGGCCCATACACACAAAAAAAACAACAACAACAACAACAACAAATTCTTACCCTTGTTTAGCTACTTTGTTCTTCCTGGGTTTTTTCTCCTCTATACTGGTTCCATCTTTCTTCTTCCGTCTTTTTTTCAGTGGTTCCTCTCCATCTCTCATCTACAATCAGAAAACAATATATTCTAAGACAAACATCATAAACAGGGTCTTATGAAAACCAAACTCTTAAAGAGCATTTCTGTCACTACGCTGAAAGACCATTCCATCAAAACTTGAAAAAAAAAAAATGACAGCGTATGATTACAGCAGTTTGATCCAAGTCTTCTAAAAAGAGACATTTACTTTCCATGATAAACAGATTTAATTTAGGCTTTTATTCACATATCAAGCAAGCATGTTTGCGCTTTTGTTTACCATATTTGTTGAGCTCTATGTATGTGCATTCATCAATGTTTATATGTGAATAAAAGCCTAAATTAAATCTGTTCATCATATAAAGCTATGACATCTCTTTAGAACACTGAAAAGTCTTATGGGTTTGCAAAGACATTCGGGTGAGTTATTGATGAATTTTCATTTTTGGGTGAACTGTCTCTTTAACAAGTCTATATAACATATAGTGGCCTTGTTTGTGCATGGTAACAACATCCGTCTGGGGTGATCTGATCACAAGCATTCAGTCCAGACAGATATTATAAATAGAGGTGTAAATGGGGTTCAGATTGTTTTGTGATCTGGTCACTCAAACCACATCTGAACAAAGTCACATGCAAAGGGTTTTAAACTGATGATTTCATGCTCCTTAAACCGATCTGATTTGGAAAAGCCAACCTTATACAGATACACACCTTTATGTTAAGGCTAAAATGAAAAATTAAAACATCAAGATGAACACCCAAGATGAACATTAATAACCAGGTGCGCACAGGGTCAAAAACAAAGTAAACTCACCTTAGATTTTTCTCCTTTACCCCCATCCTCTCCCTCAGATTCAGAAGCAGCTCTGAACTGCAAAGTACCCGTATTAATGTAGAATCCACCAAGCTTGGTGGTCAGGGAGGCTGGGACAAGCTCATCATACTGACAGGAAAAAAACACAAGTGTTACACTAAAAGTGTATTTCTGAGGTCCTGGCAAAGTTTTAGGTCGAAAAATGACTCCAAAACCATACATTTCAAAACAGTCCATAAGGTAAACCTAAATATATCCATCACTGACTTCAATATGAATGAAAAAAAAAACACCCCTTAAGTTCAGAGAGCAATGAGACAGAGTTGGTAAACAGCATGTTAAATGCCAATCGATCATCTCCATAGTGATGTCTGTCTGTTGCCATGGCAAGTGCCCACTCACAGCTTCCGAGTTGTCTATGAAGGGGTCACTCTCATCGTAGCCGAAGCCAATGTCAATCAAATCCTGCATCCGATCTTTCCGCCTCTTTTTCCCTGCGTTTCCCTGGAAGGACGTCAGTGGTAGCGGCAACGTGACCTTTGGCATTTGAGTGCCCACACATTTGAAAATGCAGCTTAAAATCATTGAACAGTACTTACGTATTTGCTTTCAAACTTTTTGGCCAGTGCTTCGACCTCCAGACGTTCTCTCTCATCATCGTTAAAGGGATCATTGGGGTCCAGGGAAGACTTTGAATCTGGTGGATTCTTCTTGGCCTGTGGAAAGGAAATGTGTGAGCACAATCACTCCAGTAAGGACATTACATTTTTCTAGTTTGGGTTGGTGGATCATTATGACCCATAATGATAACGTATTTTCCCATTCAAACTTAAAGGCACAGTCCACCTAAAAATTAAAAACCAAAGAGTTTCAGTTCCCATTGGTATCTATTCTATTTTTTGTCTGTACGATGGAAGTCCATAGGAACCAAAACTGTGTTTGGTTATCAACATTTTTTCAAAATAGCTTTTTCTGTGTTTCACAAAAGAAAAAGTCAACATGTTTTTAAAACAACATCAGGGTGAGTAAATGGGTGAACTATCCCTTTTAGGCCCATTCACACTAAGGCCAATAGATATAAAGTTTTAATCAATAATCACTCAAATTTTATGAGAACAGGGAAGCCCACACACCACAACTATAACAATACGATACTGAGGAACAATATCAATGGAATCACTATCAAAAAGGTTAGACACTGACAGCCATTCAGAATCCAGATGACTTTAAATACACTACCAGTCAAAAGTTTTTAAACAGTAAGTCTCTTCTGCTCACCAAGCCTGCATTTATTTGATCCAAAGTACAGCAAAGACAGTAAAATTCTGAAATATTTTTACCATTTAAAATAACTTTTCTATTTGAATATATTTTAAAATATAATTTATTCCTGTGATTTCAAAACTGAATTTTTAGCATCATTACTCCAGTCATATGGCCTTTCAGAAATCATTCTAATATTCTGATTTGCTGTTCAAAAAAAAATTTTTTATTAATGTTATTATTATTATTATTAAAAACATAATTCTTTGAATAAGAAGTTCAGAAGAACAGCATTTATCTGAAATAGAAATCTTTTATAACATTATAAAAGAGGTCTTTATTATTACTTTAAGCAACCCCTGCTAAATAAAAGTATTAATTTCTATAATTTATTTTCTCAAAAATAAATACATAAATAAATACATACATACATAAATAAATAAATAATAAATAAATTAAAAAAAATATATACTGACTCCAAACTTTTGAATGGTATGGCGTAAAATGTTACAAAAGCGTTTTATTTCAGATAAATGCTGATCTTCGGATCTTTCTATTTATCAAAGAATCCCGAAAAAAAATGCACTCAACTGTTTTAAATATTGATAATAATAATAATAATAAAAAAACGTGTCATAAACAGCAAAGCAGCATTTTAGAATGATTTCTGAAGGATCATGTGACACTGAAGACTAGAGTAAATTTAGTATTGATCACAGGAATGAATTACATTTTAAAATATATTCAAATACAAAGCAATTATTTTAAACAGTAAAAATATTTTAAAACTGTACTGTTTTTGCTGTACTTTGGATCAAATAAATTCAGGCTTGGTGAGCAGAAGAGACTAAATCTTACTTAAAAAAAACTGACCGGTAGTGTAGCTTATGCATTTAAAGCAGCAGACAACATCACTTAAGCACATGCGTATAATAAACACATCTGATAAGCACTTATAATCTGAAAAAACACATCTGAAAGTTTTTTGAAGGTTCAAACTGGTGTTATCTTAGACTCCATTGTCACATTGTGTAGTTGTAGTATTATTATTATCATTGATATTATTAGTAGCAACTTAAAATTACACCACTGACCATGTGATCTCAACATGAAGGCGCCCATGAGGCGACCCACATCGTGAAGAAAACAGCTTTTTCTATGACACTGATAAATAGTCTTAATTGCAAGTGGGTGTACACCATTGTAATAATATTTTTCAAATATGACATAATTGCAAAACTTTTTTTAATTAGCAAAAAGTGCACTTTTAACAAAATCAAAACATTTGACAGTTGTCAAAGGCCAGGGCTACATTCATAAAAAGTTACATGAACAGCACTTGAATACAGTTAGCAGCAATTCAGCTCTCCTTTAATGATTTTTGTGCGCACAGGGCCCTGGGGGCCACAAGGGTCACGTACTCAACAAAGTGCTCTAAAGTTTACGAGCAAACAGGATAGAGACACGTCATAAAAAATTAAATGCACTTCTCACTCGCTCATAACATATGTCACACTTGCCCGTGAGAAGGAGATCCCCTGAAGAGGACTTTATTTTTGGACTGCACTGCTAACAGGCTAATGCATAAGCAAAGTCAGCAAAAACAAGCAAGCGGTGGCTTTATACGAACAAGTAATGGCTGGACTACATACTCTTCACTAAAGTGGTCGGGATAGTTACTGTACCTGTTGAGACTGGATGAGCTCGCTGTAGTTGAACTCGGCCGAGCACTGCTCGTTAGGCTCGGACAGACACAGGTTGAGGCGCACTGTCTTCCCTTTGGGCTCTTCGCTGTCTCTCTTCCCGATCAAACCCCCACGGTCACCCGCTGTCGTCACCCCGGTCCCCATCATCTTCATCCTGCCCTCTCTGTCAAAACTCATCTCGGCGGCCCCGTCCTCCTCCAGCCGCCGTCTCCTGCCCTCCGCGCCCGGACCGCCGGCCAGGGCCGACAGGGTGACAAACTGCACTTTTCTCGGTTCGGCCATTTGGATGTTCAGTGTTCTTGGACACTCACTCACTCACTCACACTCAGTGGCGGGGCTTGACTTCGCCAAACAACTTGATTTAAAGAGCTTCACGCCGGATGGAAGGGGCGCTCGGAGGCAGTACTGATGCTAGAGTCCCCTCCGCACCTTACGGGGTGCGCATGGGAAGGGATGGCCGGGTGAAAGTTGATTTTGGAGGCGCAAGCATCCTCGGTCGCTACGCTCGGGGGACTCAGGAGCTCCGAACAGCCATCTTAGATGAGAGAGAGTAAATAAAAGAGCACAGACGAGCGAACTGAGCCTGCGCACACACGGACACCGGAAACGGCGTGCGGGAGGGAGAGCTCGCTCTGGCCAATCAGAGGACGCCGACGGCGGCAGCGTGGCCAATCAGAGGCGGGCCTACAGGCAACGGACGCTCTAATGAGCAATTAGAGATGTTTCAGTGGAAAAAAAGGATTCCCCTTGAAATTGAACTAATACATAGATATGGAACTAATAGAGGAAAGTGTTTTCCAACAGAATGGAGTTCAAATGTAGTTCTAAGGACGCTTATTATGAGCTGAGAGGCTCTGTTGTTTGCATTTTAAGTAGCCCAGGAATTATAATGTAATATATTTAGAATCCCATTAGGGAGTAAATCATTACAATCTCATCAGTTAACTAATATAACTAATAAAAAATAATACATTTGTTACAGTATTTATTCATCTTTGTTAACTGTAATAAAAAATACAGTTTTAACAATGTATTATTAAATGTTAAAATTAACAGATTCGGTTGTAAATTCATGTTAACTGATGTAGTTAATTAATGTTAACAAAATGGAACCTTATTGCCTTAGTCACTGATATCACTTGTTCAAAAGGTGTACAAATATCATGCCAGAGCTAGATAACAGATGGATCTTTGTGGCATTCTATATAATTTTACAAAACCTACTAAATTAAAGCACTAGCAGACATTTATTGTTCCCAAGGCAAAACAATAAAAAAGTATGAAAAGATATAAACTTTATTTGTTGCATTGTCCATCTCACAGAAAACATTCACTGACATGGATACACTGTAAATATAGTTTTCTCTTTTTGACAACTGCAAATATTAAAAAAGATATAATGTAATAAACACCAAGTAAATGTTTTAGTGTGGCTGCACTTATCGTAGCTTTTTTTTCTAAGATGCGTCTGAACTGTTGTACTCATCACAGACAAACAAGCATAAGGATACCATACAAAAAAAGAATAACATTTACAAAAGAATACATGTCCAAGAAGAGTGCGTTAGCTCATTTGTAAATGCGATCAGAGAGGCACTCTATTGTCTTTGGCCCATTTCTTCATGATGCGGATGATGTATTCTACTTGTGGGTTGCCAGTGCTCCTCAACATTGGCAAAACCTCTTTCAGTGTCTCTCTAAAAAAACAAAGCAAATAAAATATAAACATAGAAAACATGTCCAGAGATTAAAGATGCTTTACAGAATTGTGCAAAACTTGGGTTAAATACAGCTGTCTATTTTAACTCTATAAAGCCTACTGTATCATATTTGATACATAAATTTCCCCTAAATTAGGCCCCTAAATTATCAATATGATCAAAACTACTGTCTACTACATTTCTTTGTCATCTGATAGATAGTTTATACTTTTTTAGCAAGTAAAAAAAGTATAATTCTAAAACTGTCCACCTTCCAGTTGTGGTACACACGTCTTAATGTTCTAAAATCTTGCTGAACCTGATTTTTTATATAGTAAACTTCTGAATAATTTTTATATTGTTAGTGATATTTTAAGATGAACACACTGGATGGAAGCAACTTAGGTTGATTGTTTATCCATAGATAATTTTTATAATAATTGTGTTAAATATGATGCATCAGGCCTTTGAGGAACAACTATTTGTTCATCTCTCAGTCATCATTGTATTGTATTATCCACCTTATTTTTCAATGCGGAAGTAAGTTGTTTTCTGGTAATGTGTTAGACGTCCGGTTCAAAATCCGCCAGAGGGAAATAACGAGAAGAATCTCAAAGTGCAGTAAATGGTAAAACAGTTTCCACTACAAACCAGTGCATTCACAATTAAGATAATACATTAAAATAATATGGTAAGACACACCAGTTTGCAATATCAAGCAGCAAAACGAGCTTTTTGTGCAGCTAAAAATAGCTGGAAGTGGATGAGACCGGAAGCCAGACAAAAAAAAATTACAAATGGCTGCACCCACTCTTATGGGAAAAATAAGGTGGATATTGTATGTATTGTCCTGCAATTAAAAGCTATCAGAATGTCATCTTTTTGGTCATATAAATATCAGCAACTGCACTAAATTGCATATTTTTCCATATTCTCACTTCATCATACAAAATAATAACCATAAAAGCTTGATATATCAAATATGATTCTCCAGAAAAAACAAATATGAAATGTAATATTATATATATATATATTGTTCCATTTAAAAAATGTGATTTTTCTGATTATTATTTCATATATCAGGCTTTACTGGGTTGAATGCAGAGCTAATAAGAGTCTAATAAGAATTTAGTTTAATAATCTGAACCAAATAATGTGTTTTCATTCCTCAGGCATGTCACTGGTTTATACCTGGACTCTCGGCCTGCCAGTATGAGCTGGAAGATCCCAACACATGCTCCACGCTTCCCCTCCCAGTACTCAGGGTTTTGATCCAGTCTCTCTAAAGCGTCAAATGCTTTAGCTGCATAATAGAACTGTCCCATCTGAAAAGAGGTCACAGAATAAAAGGTAACACTTTACAATAAGGTGTCATTTGTTAACATTAGTTAATGTAACTAACATGAATGAACAATACATTTATTAATCTCTGTTAATGTTAGTTCATAAACATAGTTGTTCATTCATGTTAGTACACAGTGCATTAACTAATGTTAACAAACAACTTCTGAAATTAACATTAACTAATATAAATAAATGCTGTAGAAGTATTGACTAATGAACCTTATTGTAAAGTTTTACTGAATAAATATAAATAATCTGTTGAAACCTTATAGGGGACACAACAAGCAGAATCTGGGCTGTAGAAACAACAGCCAGACTCTTGGTAAACAGTTATCCCACTATGGCTAGCACTCAACTATTTTTAACACACTGCCTTTCTAATTATAAAAATGCAATTAGCGGCAAACCGATACATGAACGAAAATGTGTTTACATGCACGACTGGCTAAATCAGAATTATAATATTGCACCTTGTAGCAATCATTTGCGATGAGCTGCAGGAGGCTGAAAGGGTCAGATGAGGTTTCCAGTCTCAGATAGAGCTCCCAGGCCTGTTGAGCCTTCTGATTCATAATGTCTAGAACAGAGGAGGGAGGATGACATCAGAGAGTGAGAGGTCTCATGCGTCTACAGAAATGACTAATCAAAAAGAGCTGACGTGTAAAAGACGCTTCCAAAGACTATTCCACTCATTCATCTTAATTAAAGTCAAAACTGAATTTCACTAGCCCAGAACTGGAGATCTGTTGGCCATGGTTCAAAAGCTTCAAAGACTTATAGGAGAACCTACAGCAGCGTGCCAACCAGCTCAGGTAAACGTAATCGTTCTTGATCTTCTCATTCTGGATGAGCAGGAACACCTGTTCACATTAAATTCAGATTGAGTCATACTTGCAGATGGTTCCTAAATCATATTTACTGGACCACGGTTGTTGTGTACCTCTTCAGCCTCCCTGTAGTTTCCAAGAGCAGCCTTGGCCTGAGCGTAGTTAAAGTTGAATGTGTCGTCGTTGTAGAAGTAACTCTACAGGAAAACAAGATAGATATTTGATGCTGATGTTTTTAATACTTCTGCTTTTAGTCCAAACACCCTTATATGTGTATTACCTTGACTGAGTTGAGATATATAAGCACATCTTCAAACTGTTTCAGCAAGAAGAAACAAGAGGCCATACACTGCCTGCCAGGTATTGTGTCTTATAGGAGAAAAGACAACGGAGAATAGATTATTATGTGTTTTACATGTCCAGGACAAAGGAAAATGCATCCTAATTGAAGCTAATGTACAAAAAAAAATCATAAAAACGGCAGCTGTTGTTGCCAGAATTTTATAGCAAAAAAACACAGTAGCAACGTTTTAGGTTTTACGGTTTTAACTTTAAGTTTAAATGTACATTATATACATGTACCATAACCTATTGAAGTACTGAAATCTGTTTTGTACCTTTGTAATACACTGATAAGCAACAAAAGCAGGTGGTGATGAGAAAGTCATATGATGAACCAAAGCCCATCACAAGCAGCTTTTAAATATTAACATATATAGAAGGTGCCCAGTGTCATTCACACAAACACTAAACACCATCATGGTAACACATGAAACTGAAATAATGCAATAAACGTTAATTTAACAACATTAGATGTAACATACAATCCTAATGTACAAAACTGATAAGAAAAAACTAAGTAGACTGGGCAAAAACAAAAGAAACAATCTTTTTATTTTATTTTACAACAGTAGAATTGCAACACTAATATTTATGGATGTCCTAATTTCTCTCCTGCGAAATGTTAAACCACACAGCTATTATTTTTGCATAAAAAACCATAAAGCTTCTGTTTTGTTGACAACAGATTCTCTTAACACATTTGGGAAGATGAAGTTTGTGCGGAGCAGCATTTACCGCTAACTAGCCGCTCTGAGACACTGAAAACATCAGCTGCTCGTGTGTAAATGAATGCAGCGCTGTGCTTCAAGCACTCAGCGAATCTACATAAATCAAACAAATGACCTATTTTGGATTCAAAATGACAATTTTGCATTCCTGAATTAGGGACAAAACTCATTTTGTAATAAAAAATATTTATGAAATAATATTTTATTTTTACCATGTTAGGTACAAATGGAATTTAGTAGTAAAATAGAAAGGACATATAATTGAGAACCATCTTTTCAGTCTAGGATGATGCATAGTTTGTGCCAAGAAAACAAATTCTATCACTGGCTTTCTTCCATACAGCACAGGGGCCCTGCTGCTGAACCAGCGCTAATATTGTTATTGTTAGCCTAAACAATGATCTTACCGCATTCACTGGCTGAGCCTCCAACCAACTGGAAAAACTGCTGGGCAATTTTTAAATGGTCCCTCTGTAAAAATACACAAACATATAACGAGATAAGAGAACACAGATTTAGGAAAACATCTGTGAAACATGAGAAATGGAGTTTGAGAGGAAATACTGAATTCTGATATAAATAAACCTAACGAACCGATCCAATATCTTGTCCCAAAGCAGCATTAACCACCCCCTTCAGAATATATTCCTGTGAATGACACCAGAGGATAAAGTGTTAGCACTGGAGCCAAAATGTATTTTAGAAATAATTTTTTACATTTTTATGCAAGGCAGAAAAAATATGATGGAAAATGGTAATATATGGAGGAAAATATCATTTATATCAATATCAGTTTATAAGACAATCAAGTCTCACCAACAGTACATAAAAAAAGTGAAAAAAGGAGGAATAAGAATTAGGGTGAGTAGACTAAATACCTGGGGTGTGGTGGGCTCAAGGTCTTTGATTAGTTTGTAGGCCTCCTGAATGTCATCTAAATGTGAGATGGCAAAGTTAATAACAAACCTGATAAGCCAGTCTCAATGTATCTGCTAAAGAGGCCACACCTGATCAGCATACCTTGTCTAAGATAGTAGATGACCAGGTTGAGTCTGGCCTCTGATATGACATCAATCAGAGGAGGTAAAACCTGCAAGGCCCCCTCACCCCCACGAAACACAACCAGATTGTGCTGAATTAGCTCTTTAGCGAACTGAAATGAGCTGGAGGAGATATCTATCAGGTTCTTCAGCTCCGTCTAAAGAGTCAAGGGGGAGACAAATGTTAATTAAAGAACTTACAACCACCTCTCCTTGTCAACACACATGAAATTTAATTAAATGCATTTTATATCTTAATAAATGTCCCATCTGAACAAATTAGTCAGTTAATGTTTAATCTGAAACTAGCATAACATTGTTTTCACATTATCACATTTCATAATCCTACATTATTTTCCCACATAAATTTTTTTTTGAAATGCATTCAAATGTTTGATGTTAGTATTTTTTTAATGAATTAACATTTTAATTTAGCAAGGACCCATTAAATTGATCAAACGTGACAGTAAAGACATTTGCGTTGTTACACAAAAACTTATTTCAAATAAACGCTGTTCTTTTAAACTTTCTATTGATCAAAGAATTCTGAGAAAATGTACATTTCCATAAAAATATCAAGTGGCACAAGCATTTTCAACAATGATACTAATAATAAT
The DNA here is from genome assembly GCA_036247105.1 of Cirrhinus mrigala. Lineage (NCBI taxonomy): Eukaryota > Metazoa > Chordata > Actinopteri > Cypriniformes > Cyprinidae > Cirrhinus > Cirrhinus mrigala. Next base: position 6,248,010 of record CM070012.1, read on the forward strand.
GTTTCATGAGCAGCAAATCAACATATTAGAATGATTTCTGAAGAATTATGTGACGCTGAAGACTGGAGTAATGACGCTGAAAATTCAGCTTTGCATTACAAAAATAAGTCACATTATACAATAATGTAAAATGCATTACAATAGAAAACAGATATGTGGAATTGTAACATTATTTCACACTTTTACTGTTTTTAGTGTATTTTTGATCAAATAAATGCAGCCGTGGTGAGTGTAAGATTATTTTTCTTACCTATCCCAAACCTTTGAATGGTAGTGTATGTCGTTATTACGTCATTGTGAATTAATGTTGTCTTTAGGATCATAATCATCAACTTTCGGCTTAATCTCACATAATCTCAGGCCAATATGTCATGAAATAATTAGTGTATTAGTATATATAGGTGTGTAACTGACCTCAGCAGCTTTTCCATTGTAGAGTCTGAAGTGGTTGCAGGCTTTAAGGTTGAGGGCGATAGTAGAGTCAGGAATACTCTGCAGATACACGGCCAACACCTCCTGAGACACGTCATAGTAATCCAGCTTATAGTAACACAGAGCCACATACACATTCAGGGCCAGAAAGTCTCTGTAGAATTGGAGAGAGACAAATCATTTTATGATGAAGAAAGTGTTGACTTTCAGTGCAATAAGGACAAATAATAAGGCAAAACTTTTTTCTTTAATACTAAACAAATGCACTGCAATGTTTCTCAAAGGTTCTGATTCATATATTGATGTGATCATGATGTGGTTGTTTTATAAGTTCTGAAGCACCTGTTCTGCAGTAAGATGCGTTTGTATATATCAATGGCCTCTTGGTAATGCGAACGCATATAATGAATAGAAGCCAAGCTCAATTGATCCTCAGTCACGTCCTCCAGGTTTTGATGGAAACCCATCAGCTTCTTTTCATCACTGAACTTCACAGAGAACAACAAAGCAGAGAATGTCATTATCATCTGATGCACTACCATAATAATGTCCAGTAGGGCATGAAATATTATGGAAAAACTGACCTTATGAGCTAAATGAAAGAGCAGGCGATTCTGAAGCTGAGTTTTTGGTCCTGAAAAAGACAGCATGTTATAATTTTGGATAATGTGCTTGAAAAAAAGTATATATTTCAAACAAAAGCTGTTCTTTTGAACGTTCTATTTATAAAATAATCCAGACAAATTGTATTATGGTTTTCATAAAAATATTATGTAGCAGTTTTCAACAGCAGTTTTAAGCAGCAAATATCAGAATGATTTCTGAAGGATTATGTGACACTGAAGACTGGAGTAATGATGCTAAAAATTCAGGTTTGCATCACAGGAATAAATTACATTTTAAAATATATTAAAATAAAAACAGTTATTTTAAATGGTTATAATATTACTGAATTTTACAGTATTTTTGAGCATGAGAGACTTCTTTCAAAAACATCTTACAGACCCCAAACTTTTGCCGGCAGTGTACAGTATGTGAAGACACACCTTTTAATGCTGCCTCCTCAGCCTCTTTATAAAGCCCTAGGAAAAACAGCGAACAGCCCAGGTATACCCAAACATCCACTGGACACTCCGGCCTCAAAGTAAGGGCTCTGTACTCCTGAAAACATGTAACAAGTAGGCATATTTCATGTTACATACAAACAATCAGCCATAATGTCACACACCCTTGCTCTTTAAAGGTGATTCATCCCCTAGTCAAGCATAAACTGACTCTATCCAACATCCTGGTTTGTCTAACATTTCTTTCACTAACCTCCATTGCTCTCTTGTGGTCTCCTAAATGAAAGGCACAGTAGCCAATCCAAAGATCTGCATGCTCCACTGACACCCCGCCATTACGCTGAAACTGACATTACAGAGTTCAAAGTTCAAAGTAAGTTCATGCAAAAAGCATAGAGTTATAATCGTTTGTTTTTGTACCTCTAATAGAGTGAGGGCCCCCAGATAGTCTCTTTGGTTTAGATAATCCTCAAGTCTCGGAATCTTTTTCGTTTTATTTTTCCTTTTCTTCTCATTAGAGCTGGTGGACGCTTCACCACCCACTGCTGGTTTCATCCGAGACAAGAGCTTTGGAACAGAAATAAGAAATTATTTCATTGTAATTCTGTGTACGCATAAATATTTATTCTGTTTTGTATTCATTCATGTACATATTTTGTACATATCTCTATATCCACTCATTTAGAGCAATATAATTACAATTTTTTTATTGGATTCTAAGCATTCATGCACATTTATATTCATTGGATATTTTGGAAAATGGCTACACATAATTTATGCAATGCAGCTTATCGTTGCACAAAGTGAATGTTTTTTAAGTAATTTACTGCAGATGTAGTATATATACTATACTATTATTTACACTACCATTGTTGTGATGGCATTGCTGAATTTTCAGCAAAATCACTCCACTCATCACATTTCTTACTATTATCAGTGTTGATGAATAGAGTGTTCAAAAGAACAGCACTTATCTGAAATAGAAACCTTTGTAACATTAAAAATGTCTTCACTTTTGTTCAATTTAATGTATATGTGCTGAATGAAATTATTTCTTCATAATAAAATTTTTTAACTGTACTGTATATTTTTGTCCGTTGTTTCTTTTGCTGTATTATTATTTTATATCGGTTATTTCAAGGACTTTTCCTATAAAACAGGGAAACATTCAAGTACTGTCTTTGTTTTTAATATAAAAAGTTCTATTTTTGGCAAATGTAAAAGCCTTTTTCACACCAAAAGCCTCAGGCTTTGAGAAAAGTAAATTCACATCTGTACAGTAGACCGCAGAAGAAAAAAAATGTCAACTCTTCAGCAATAAAACAAAGGAAAACAAATGTTAGATTATTTTGAGTAATTTTTGCTTAGTAGTATGGTTGAACTGGATCATCGAAGGTTGGCAGTAAAGACATCAGTTAAAAAAATGGGATTAAATGCATAAAGGATATTTGTATTATTTAACATATTTAATTACTGCAGGTTTTTCTCATATTCTGAGTTGAATTTCACTGTTTTTGTTCATTTTGAGGAATACTGAATCTGTTTTTTGTGAGTGAGATGAATTAATGTATGTTAGGGTTAGGGTTAGGGTTACTTGTAATGCGTTACCCCCAACACTGGTCCTATCATGTAGTGCAGGCACTTCAATTCAGGTTCCCTGACTAGGCAAGATTAATGAAGACTATTTGTTTCTAAATACTTTTATAGAGAACAAATAGTGAGGGTGACTAATATTAGTAGAGTACATTTTAAATGGTTAGCTAGTTTAGTTATTAATTACTAGGAATAAATTATTATTACTAGGAATAAATACATTTAACGTTACAAGACATACTGTTGACCACAGCAAACCTAAGGAAGTAAAATTGAAGATAAGCTAATTTTTTAATTTCTTGAATTCATATATCGATGCCTAAACACACCAGAAAACACAATTATGATTACTTGCTCCTAAAATTTTATTATATGAATTTAATAACTAACCAAAATTGATAGATATCGTATGTTGTTGATACTCACCATGGTGATGATGCTTTACTGTCCACGAACACACAATCCTGAAACTAGCCTAAATTAGAGTTAGCCCGTCATTTTACTAGCACTCCGAACACCATACAGCCTATAAAAGGAATCACTAGATCTACAAACAGCATCGAGTTAGATGTCCGTTTTTCCAAGGACAGTATTTCCACAGTGAACTAGCCAGATAGCCTACTAGCTAGCAAACTTGCTAAGCGACTATGTTTAGGTGTGCGTACAAGATGTTAATCTATTCTACGTTTGCTTTTGAACAAAAGCAAACGAACCTCCCTCCTGAATTAAGTCAAGTTATATATAATAACGCAGAGCATGAATAGACGTGTTCGTCATATTGTGTAATGCTCTCTAGTCTAGCTAATCTGCCATGTTTGGCTGCGCGGCATCACGATGTTGCTAAGCAACCCACTCTTCAACCGGATCAATGACAGACCCCCGCCATGTGATATGATTCATGACTTGTGTTTTTAATCAAAATGTACTTAAATTATAAGAAAAATATCAAAGGAAATATCTAAAAGTTTGTCCACCGGATATACATATACATTTTTTCAAAATAACCATTTATTATATATAAATAAGTTATATCTTTCGCATACAAAACGTAAAAGCCCCAGTGGCCTAATGGATAAGGCACTGGCCTCCTAAGCCAGGGATTGTGGGTTCGAGTCCCATCTGGGGTGGAACGTTTTCGTTATACCTTAAAACGACCATTATATGACTGATACATTTACCAGTAAAAATATCCATGTACAAGGCAAAACTGGTCATCAAAAGGCAAGTCTGAAACAATTAGGCATTTTAGATGCTAAAACCAGGGTTTCTGCAGGTTTGATGAAGGTAAATTTAAAACATCTAAAAAACAAGCAAAGAAAATGTAAGGAATAAACTGAAGGGAATGCAAATTATGATGTCCTCTAACTAAATGTCTAGAGAGCAATGTTGTATTAGCAAGACTTTGTAGTTTGAAAACTAATAAATAAAACAGACTTAAGGATCAACTATATGCATGTTCCCAAACTTTTTCCATTTTTTCTATATCTTCTGATTACACTGCAAACAGTGATATTCTTCTGCAATATTTTTTGTCTTGTTTTCCAAAGCAAATGTCATGATTTAATATCCCTGTTAAAACAAGAACAAATTTCTTGTTACAAAAAACAATTTACTTGCAAGGAAAACACGTTTTTATACCCCATTGACAGATGTTTATTCTTGATTTAAGCATAAATTAATTTTAATTTACATTTGCAGTAAATAATGTATATTGATTTAATGTTTCAATGTTCGAATTTGAATTGTTGAATTGGAAAACAAAAATACTGAGATATTCATTTGATATGCACGCAATATTTGCCATGCCATTAACTTTTGAAGGCCTTAATTTGGGGAAGAGTGAATTAGGACTTAAGACAGGGCAACTTTTTTGAGCAATGTTGCTTAGGCACCTTCCCTTTGAGAATGGTTAAAAAAGATTAAAAAAGGTTAAAAAAGGTGAAGAAAAATACTGCCTCATTCAATTAAAAAAAAAACCAAATAAAAAAAAATGGTTAAATGAATGATTCAATGACTCACTCACAAATACTTCACTTGTTCCACTACAGAATGAATCAGTGTTTTTGAACAAATCTCTTGAGTGAATGATTCAAGCACAAACACATTTTAAGTCACATTGTAATCAGCAAATATTATTTGAAGGACAAATTTTTGATCACTACCATAAACAACAGCGTTTATATCCGAACTATAAACTTTTATCCTATTATTATTTCTGAATAAGACAGAATTTCATGCCTAAACATAACTGCTCTGTGTCAGCGACAGATTTAAATCCAATACAACTGTCAAAGGTTTAATTGACGGATGAATCGTTGACATTTAAAAACAAGATCACATGGGTGTTTGAATAAAGATTGTGCTCTTTTAACAATTAATCACACAGCTCTACTGCTACCCTATACAATCTGTCACTCAAATGTCTACGAACAAGCTTAAAATACAATACCCAGTTAGGGTTTATGGAATACAGTCCAGCTGACCGTACATCTCCAATAAGCCAATGCACATTTCACATACAACTTGAACATCTGTATTAATTTTGATGTAAAAAGTCTAAAAATGTTTTTTAATAATTTTTTTCATAATTAAAGATGCTGAGGTGGGCTTGATAATTATGCTAAACATTGTTAGACACTATAGTCCTTATTCAGAAATCAGTTTTAAAAAAAAAAAAAAAACATCAGAAACAAAATTTTAAACAACCAAGTTTATTGATTTCACAAGCATGGTTAACAACTTAAGCCCAGTCTGAACTGGCACCACCCCAGTCTCCAGCCTGAGCGGTGGGAGCAGCAGACCAATCCTCAGTGGCAGGCTGAGCACTCCAGTCCTCTGTTGAAGAGAGAGAAATTCAAGATTACACCAAATGTTACACGCATCACCATTTTGTATTGTGCAGTTCATGCTACTAAGCAGAAAAACCTTACCTGCATACACCTCAGCTGGTGCAGCTTTAGCAGGAGCTGAAGTTCAGAAAAGTTGATTAGCTCACAGTAATTTCACACATTCAGTTCAAAATGATCTTAATTGAATTTCCAAACTTGTATGTATGAGATGTTGGGAAATAAGTCTGTTAGAAGCAGCTTACCCTCAATGCCAGCTGGGAACTGCTGGATGGGTACAGATGGAACCTGAACACCTTCAGACCAGTCAGCAACCTCAGGCTGGTTGAAGTCAGGCACAGGAGCGGTCCATTCACCCTGGAACTCCTCCTTACCAACAGCCTTCTCAGCAGCAGCCTGCTCTTCCTTCTCAATCTAGAGTTAAAGCAGAGAACCAGTGACACAATTAGCACACTTTTAACAATAACACAAGTATGGTATAAATCAATGATTCTGAACTGATTCTGTGTTTAAATTAGCCGTATCAGCTTCAAAAGCTATTACACAGCAGATAAAGTTTCATCATTCAAAAACCCAACAACTGAAAGCAACAAATGAGAGCTTTCTGGGTCCATACAAAAGTCTTTTAAAATTTATCCTGAACAAATTGTCACATGACATTAAAAACTGGGCAGACCAAAAATGTTTTTCAGACAAGTTAGTGCTGCAGTTCGGAGGTTCTCCACCCTTCAAGCTTTCCAGATGGTTAAATGTGGCTTTAAAATTCTCTTTATGGTCAGAAAATGACAAACTTCATTTTTTTTTTTTTTTAAACTTCTTCACACTTCCCAGTCATTTTTCCTCAAAATAAATATCTTAATAGAAAAATATCATTTCACAGTTGAATGTTAATAAGTTATACTTTTTCAAATCAAGAAACAGGTTTGCGTTACCTGATAATATTAATACATTTTTTTTGTCTCTTAGAAGTACACTTTTGATAGTAGCTTGAGTTAGGATGCAGATTTACATTCATTATCAAAATCACTAATATCTGTAAAAATTTTAGCAACCTAATTTTTAATATGATGAAATTTAATTATTCTGACTGAGTTTTTTTTTTTTTAAATTTGACTTTAAGATGGTGATAACAGTTAAAGCCACAAATATAGCACCTCAATACCATGATAAAAAATTTAATATGGTTCCTAGGTATTTGTATGAAAAACAGTACATAAATACATTTAGTGTAAGTGCATAAACACTATAGCTTAAACAAAAATACTGTAATTATATTCCATTACTTCAATACATGTAATACATGTTTACATGAAATGTCTAATATATTAAAATTCGACAAATATACCTACATTTCTGACAATACCACTGTGCAGTTAACGTTAAGTGTTACTGCGGTAAATCTATGGTAAATGACGGTGATTTGTAGATTAAAAAGCCTCCTGACTATCGTTGCACACTGTTTTTCCTGTTTGTCAGCGTTGTTTTTGTGTCCTTCACTGAATTCAAGAGCTTCACATTGGCGCTGTTTAGTGACCGTGAGTCATCAGAGAGTGAACACGCCTGCTCTAGTAAGTTCACACTGTGCCGCCGTTTGAACTTTTTATCCGCCGTTTGAGTGGATAAACCGTCCGAGTGCCACATAAACATTATATTGAACACTTATCGAACTTATTTATCGAGGAAATTCATGATGCGATAATTATGGTTAGCGATTTATTGCCCAGCCCTAAAATCATGTGGATTTTTTTTTGTATTTTATACACATATATATATATATATATATATATATATATATATATACACACACTTTTTTTTTTAAATCACAACAGGATTTACAAATTTGTGAAATTCTTGGACAGATTCTGAATATGTGCATCGTACCTCCTCAGGATCTCTGTAGAAGTACAGATCAGGCATGACCTCCCATGGGTGCTCCCTGGAGATGGTGCCCCTCATCCTCAGCACCTCTCTGGCCAACATCCACCACATCAAACCCACAGAGTGGGGACCCTAAAACATGTCATTTTAAATTTTATAACCTTAAAAACACACACACTACAAACACCACCTGCATGAAGAGTTTAGCTTCTCATTCATACCTTGTTGTTGCATGGGATGGCAATGTCAACGTATCTCAGAGGAGAGTCTGTGTTGCAGAGGGCAATGGTTGGGATGTTGACGTAAGAAGCTTCAGTCAGCGGCTGATGGTCAGCACGAGGATCTGTCACGATCAAGAGGCGGGGCTCCCTGAAAGCAGCCTGAATCTGATTGGTGAAGGTTCCAGGAGTGAAACGACCAGCGAAGGTGGTTGCGCCAGTGGCAGAGGCGTACTTGAGCACAGCTCTCTGAAAGAAAAGAGCGGTGATGGTTAACATCACTAAAAATCACCAACAGTCAAGAGGAGGAGTAAAAACATTGTGGCTCAGGTTACTATCAAACCCCAGTCATTGGGCAAAAACCTCATGGTGTCAGCGAAATCCCGGCCAAGTCACTCTAGCACACATCCGACACACTAACACCAACAGCAGTGCCAGGTTTTATTAATGTGCTTGGTTAAAAAGCGTTCAATTTTTAAATTTAATAGTCGTGGAGTGTCAATCACCTGGCCAGTGTTTCTGGAGGAGATAACGCAAACATCAGCTGGATTCTCAATGGCGACAATGGCACGAGCAGCCAGCAGCAGTTTCTCCCAGGTCTTCTTAAGATTGATGATGTACACGCCTGCAAAAGTCAGATTAGTTATAGTGGGTGTTGTTAAACTGACAATATTTTAAGAGTTTGTTTTTAATCAAACATTTCCATAAAGTAACATTCACGTGAGCATTAACTGACAGAGAACCATGAACGTGGCAGGTAAACAACCTTAAATGTTTTGACTTTTTAATTAAGATTTATAGTATAGGGCTGCACAACTAAAATGCTATAATGCTAAAGCATCGTATCAAAACAAGCTGCAAAAAAAAAAAAAAAAAAAAAAAAAAAAAGGATGTCTTTCTGATGATAATGGAAATAGTTTACAGTTCAGTCTTACCAAGACTTCTTTCAGAATCCATTTAACTACACTTAAATACTGCTATTAAAATCCAATTGTACTTAAAACACTGCATTGTAACTAGGGATGTAACGGTATTATTAATATTGTGGCATCACGATATAAAAACTGTCTCCATATTATCATGGTCTCATTACGATATGAAGCACTAGGTCTTTGGCAAAAAGTGTGGCTTTTTTTAAAAAAAAAAAAAAAAAAAAAGTATTTAAACTTTCTGGGGGGGGGGGGGGGGAATCATGTTGCTTTGAACAGCAGTAGGTCACAGCTTTGAGACTTCATAAAATCACTAGAGATTTCAATTTTCTTTCAATTGCAGCCCTATTTTTTTTACATTTTAAGAATTTTATTTGGCTTTTAATGAACTCTGAAACCACCTGCAGTTCCCTCACAAACCCCTTGTAAAAATACAGTAACGTACAAAGATTGACAAAGCACCAGAAAAGCACATCACTCTCGCCTTGCTGCACTTCTTACCGTCACTCTTTCTCTTGTAGACGTACTGCTCCATCTGGAAGTCCAAGTTGGTTCCTCCCAGATGGGTTCCTGCTGCCAGGAACTTCAGCACATCCTCCTCCTTCATTTGAAGGACATCCAGACCTCCGGACATCGTGACCACTTTCCCTGCGTAACGAGTTTAGTGGAAAAGCTGGAAAGAAACAGAGAAATCTTAGTCGAGAAGAAACTGATGCGTCAAGAATTTCTAACGTGAAGTTGGGTGAATGTAGCTCAGGTCGCTATCAAACCCCAGGTCATAGGGCGCATCAGCCCTACTGGTGTCAGCGAAAACCCGGCTAAATCACTTTAGCACACTTCCGACACCTAACACCGACAGCAGTGCTAAGCTTTAAAAATGTGCGTGATGTTAACAGACTAAACACACATCTCAAATCATCACTAGCATATCAGATGCTAGCGTTGTTACTTTACCGCGCTAAATCAAATGTGTAAAGGAAATGTGTACGTTATACTAATCAACTAATAGATACATTAAAGCTATAGAGACACTTGATATCAATCCCAATACAATAAATCTTAACGTTAATTATTCGTACGATTGACCACTGTGAGCTCCACACTGACTGAAACCGAACACGCGCTTCCTTGTGCGCGATCACACGTTGCGATTCAGGCCTTCATTTTTTAAAAAAAGAGAACTGGCGCAAACGTCACATTTATCATGATATTTGATGAATATTGGAAGTTATGGCCTTTATTCAAAATCGTCCGACTCAAATAGACGTTTAAAAGTAGTCAAAATTACAGAATTTCTGCTCACCACGAGACAACGCCGTATGGAGTTCTGCACCTCACGGCAAAAAGAGGGCGGGATGAGGAAATGACGTGAATTATATACCCGAGCGTCCACCAATCATACGAGAGGATTTCTTGCTCTTTGCTTTTCTTGTGTGTAACATACTACTCCTACCGGTGGAGGATTTCACATGCGAGCGGTGTCTAATCATGTTGGTCTTGGTTAAGTGAAACAAGGACAAGTTTTCAAAATGTTTAAGTGTTTTTGCAAGGCAGGAGTTAAATTATTTGCTAATGCAAGGACTATATCACAACCAAAAAAATATTGTTACTTGAAATAAAATAACCATTAACTTAAATAAAATGAAATAGAAAAAAAACTAAAGATATTTTATTGCACAGGCAACATTCCCCGTTTTCGTTTAGTCTATCTTGATATACTAAACCAACTAAAACTAAACCAAAACACTACCAGTCAAAAGTTTTTGAACAGTAAGATTTTAATGCTTTTTAAAGAAGTCTCTTCTGCTCACCAAGCCTCCATTTATTAAATCCATATTACAGCAAAAACAGTAAAATTTTGAAATATATTTACTATTTAAAATAACTGTTTTCTATTTGAATATATTTTAAAATGTAATTTATTCCTGTGATTGCTGTGATTTTTTAGAATCATTACTCCAGTCACATGATCCTTCAGAAATCATTTTAATATTCTGATTAGCTACTCTATAAACATTTATTATTTATTATTATTATTATTATGTTGAAAACAGCCATTTTTTTCATGTTTTTTTATGAAAAGAAAGTTCAGCATTTATCTGAAATAGAAATCTTTTGTAACATTATAAATGTCATTTTGATCAATTTAAATCATCCTTGCTAAAAAAAAATATTAATTTCTATAATTTCTTTCCAAAAAAAAAAAAAAAAAAAAAAACATATATTGTATAATGTTACAAAAGCTTTTTATTTCAGATAAATGCTGATCTTTGGATATTTCTATTCCTGAAAGAATCCTGAAAAAATGCACTCAACTGTTTTAAATATAAATAATAATAATAATAATAATAATAATAATAATAATAATAATAATGTTTCTTGAACAGCAAATCAGCATATTAGAATGATTTCTGAAGGATCATGTGACACTGAAGACTGGAGTAAAGATTTAGCTTTGATCACAGGAATAAGTTACATTTTTAAATATATTCAAATAGAAAGCAGTTATTTTAAATAGTAAAAATATTACACAATATCACTGCTTTTGCCATATTTTGGAGCAAATAAATGCAGGCTTGGTGAGCAGAAGAGACGTCTTTAAAAAAAAGAGGAGCCTAGCTGGTTTCTGATAAGTATGCTTGAGTCATTTTGCAGTTAGGTAAATAAAAGCTAACAGGAGTCTGATGAAGTCTGGTGTCTGTGTTATAATTACTGCCCCCTGTTTGATGTGTCATTGCAGTGCTTTAGTCCCTCTATGTGTCCTTATACCTGACCCCCTTTACACTGTCTGCCTGCATGTCTGGGGACACAGAGCCATCAGGCTGTCAGGGTTTGTACCATCAGCAGCACCCAGCAGAGCACAGAATAGCAGGGAAGCAAGACCATTTTGTGCCACGTTAACTGTACACTAGACCATTGTTTTCTGTTTTTCTTTTGTGCAAAAAGCATCACTGATTTTTATCCATCTTCACTAGTGTGTTAAAACTATAGTGTAGGTTAACAACCAATCACAATCATTTAAAAAACAGGGCAGATTTATTCACATATTAACATAGGCACGACATTTGCATGTGCAAATATTCTCACATACAGACAAAATATCAACAATGGCAATAAGAAATGCTGAAGAGACGATACTGTTTGTGTGAAGGCAAAAGAGTATCTCCACAGTACAGCACAAAGCACAATGGCTTACATGTGACCAACACACACACACACACCACCCGGATTCAGTTTGAATGCAGTCAATTTCACCAAATTTAAAGTGCTTCACAAACTATATGCATGTAGTGTGCAGTGGGATCAAAACTTATAAACCTTCTTAAATGATATAAAGCTAGTGTATAACTTGGCTCCATATGTCCTCCATAAATCATATTATGGGTTTTACACTAAAGTTTGCAGCAGATAGTTTTGCTGTGTCAGGAAGAAGCCAAATTAATTTAAATCAAGAAAATTTAAATCAATTTGTTAATTGAATTGAATTTAGCGAACTAAATTAAATTATAATTACTTGAGTATAACAAATTCCTGAATTTAAATGGTCATTTAACGTAATATGGTAACGATTCCTGTAGTACAATCAAAACATTTAAATTATATGGGATCGACACTGACCAGTGCACATACAGTACGAACCCTCAAAATATATAAAGTGGCAAATGGCAAGGTACTATCACCAAGACAATCGAGAGAACAAGAAACCCAAAGGTTTATGGAGTGAATTTTATAAAAACATGTCCATGTGATATTAACCCACAAAATTTCAAAAGAAAGAAAAAAGATAAATTATATTTGGCCTAAATTAATCAAAATCTATTTTAAATCCATCAAGATTTTGCATTGTGACATTATTTACAAGACAATTAAGCATATTTCCCCTAAATTCCCATTTTTGTAATGCATCCCTGAATTTTACATGCGTTTTTCTCCCATTATTATCAAAGGTTTTATGGTACAAATTGCTGTAATTTGCAAATCTGCAAAGACTACCATGATGTTAAAATTAAGTATATAAATTTGATATAAATACATGTAAATAATATATATACATTGCCAGTCAAACGTTTATGAACAGTAAGATTTCTAATGTTTTTTTAGGAAGTCTCTTCTGCTCACCAAGCCTGCATTTATTTAATCCAAAGTACAGCAAAAACAGTAAAATTGAAATAGTTTTGCCATTTAAAATAACTGCTCTCTATTTGAATATATTTTAAAATGCAATTTATTCCTGTGATTTCAAAGCTGAATTAGCATCATTACTCCAGTCACATGATCCTTCAGAAATCATTCTATTATTCCGATTTGCTGTGCAACCTTATTATTATGTTGTTGAAAACAGCTAAGTAAGTTTTTTTTCAGGCTTCTTTGATGAATAGAAAGTTCAAAAGAACAGCATTCATCTGAAATAGAAATATTTTGTAACATTACAAAATGTCTTTATCATCATCACTTTTGATTTATTTTGATTTGGATTTAAAGCATCCTTGCTAAATAAAAGTATTAATTTCTTTTCCAAAAAAAAAAAAAGTTAAAAACACAAAAAAAAAAAAAAAAAATGAATCCTGAAAAAAAGTGTTAGAATGATAATAATGAAAAATGTTATTAGAATGATTTCTGAAGGACCATGTGACTGGAGTAATGATGGTAAAAATTCAGCTATGAAATCACAGGAATAAATAACATCGTAAAATATATTCAAACAGCACTGTGCTGTATTTGAATTAAATAAATGCAGGCCTGGTGAGCAGAGAATAATTTTTAAAAAAAACATTAAAAATCTTACTTTTCAAAAACTTTGGACTGGTGTGTGTGTGCATATATATATATATATATATATATATATATATATATATATATATATATATATATATATATATATATATATGCACACACACACACACACGCACACACTGACAGTACTGATCATTTGGGGAGAAAATGACGAAATAACGTCACAATGCCAAAAATGCTAATGGTTCTCATAGGCTTCATTTTCTCTACAAATTCTAAAGGGTCAACAACCACCCAGACATGTTTTTAGCAGACTTCCTAAAACTGCCCCTATGGGTCATGTAGAATTAACATTACACTGTTGTGTTTGAGCGGTTTTACACAAAACGTCAATACGACAAAATGTCAGTCAAAATGATCCAACAACACATTTGCAATTACGATAAATTAAGTATTGTGATTTCTCGCTGATACGTTCCACTTAAAACATTATTTTCTCAGAAACGATTATAACACTTGTTCTCCCGTTTCTTTAATAAATATTACATGTTTCTCCAGTTCTAAATCTTACAAAGTCTCATTCAGTCCAAATTCTGGCTTTGTCTGTGCCCAGGAGCGAGTGTTCAAGAAAATAAGAAAACCCAGTGTACTGAAATGCACTGAAAAAATCGTCCAGTCATACAGCACAGGAAATCAGTAGAACGGCACAAATCATCGCATAGAGACGCGCAATTATAGTCGGAACGGAGTGTGTTGGTGAGACTGTCATGTGTTGTCAGCCCTGGAGTAATTCGGTCTGATTGTCGGAGCGCTGGAGTATTATGTCAACATGTCTCTTGGACACCCACTAAGCCTCATCTTTGACTAAACAGGATTTAACTCAGAGGACTAGGCTTAAGAACTATCTCAGACACTGGAGTCCACTGAGTTGTGCGTTTATAAAAACCCTGCAAAGGTGGGCACTTTTCACTGACACTGAGACATGTGATATCTACGGTTAGTTGCCAAAAGGGGGATTTTCTTCCTGTGAAAGGAGTGTTTCTTGTGAGCTGACGGCACATGATTCAGCAGTCTCTCATTGGTATTCTTCAGTGCGGACCCCTGTCTCAATATGCAGGCGTCGACAAGGCAGACAAACTCACAATGTGGCAATTTAGGAATGTCACTGTCAGAGGTGTCATGGGGTAACGACTCACTGCACTTGAAAACACTAACACAAACAGACACTCACACACGCAAACCCGCTATTACCGGTACCTCAGCCAACACCAGTTGCTTTTGTTTTTATCAAGCCTTAAAGGATAACAGAATCCCATATTTTCACCAAAAGCACACGCTCCTACAACGGACACACACAGAATGAAGTCCACGCATAAAGTGCGTCGGGTGTCTTTAAGACTTCAGGCCCATGCGTGCCATCAGCTGCTCGTACACAGTCCAGGCCATGGCAGCCATAAGGGTTCTCCTCAGAGAACGAGGAACCGCTCCTCGAAAGAACCCGCTCAAGCCATGCTTCTAAAATCGGAGAGAGAGAGAAAAAAAGAATTAAAATTATGTAACTGAGTTTAATCTACTGACAAAAATGTGACACAGTTTGACTTTCACACATAAGGTACACCAAGTGTGTTTAAAACCGATTTTTAGAAAGTACAGAACAACATTCAGAATTCATTTGACCTACGTAAAGCGACTGAAGTTTGAAAATGAAAATGACGTTGAGTTTATCTGTGAGCATTTGACTAGATAATGAAAAGTGGAAAACATGAAAGGATATGATATTGTGAGTTTATATTATCTTTCAGTTACATCCACAGAAGTCACTCTAGATACACTACCAGTCAAAAGTTTTTGAACAGTAAGATTTATGCTCTGCTCACCAAGCCTGCACTTATTTGATCCAAAGTACAGCAAAAACAGTAAAATTCTAAAATCTTTATACTATTTAAAATACCTGTTTTCTGTAAAATAACTGCTTTCTATTTGAATATATTTTAAATGTAATTTATTCCTGTGATCAAAGCAAAATTTTCTGCATCATTACTCCAGTCTTCAGTGTCACACGATCCTTCAGAAATCATTCTAATATGCTGATTCACTGTTCAAGAGACATTTTTATTATTATTAGTATCAATAGTATCAATATTTAATATTAACAGTTGAGTAATTTTTTTTCAGGATTCTTTGAATAGAAAAAGGTCAGCATTTATCTGAAATAAAAATATTTTAACATTATACACTATTTAAAAGCATTTCTACTATTAATTTATTGGGGTGGGGGGGAATTTAGCAAGGATAAGAAATATTTCTATTTCAGATAAAAATGCTGTTCTTCTATTCATCAAAGAAACCTGAAAAAAATTCTACTGTTTTTAATATAATAATAATAATAATAATAATAATAATAATAAATGTTTTTTGAGCAGCAAATCAGAATATTAGAATGATTTCTGAAGGATCATGTGACACTGAATGGTTGACTGGAGTACGCTAAAAATTCTGCTTTGAAATCACAGGAATAAATGACATTTTAAAATGTAATCAAATAGAAACAAGTTATTTTAAAAAGTAAAAATATTTGACTGTTTTTGCTGTACTTTGGATCAAATAAATGCAGTCTTGGTGAGACTTATTTAAAAAACATAAAAAATCTTATGGTTTAAAACTTTTGACTGGTAACTTTTGAGTACAAACTTTTGAGTTTTTTTTTAATTTGAGCAAAGATTATGACATACATTTTACGATACAGATTATTTTAAGTAAATTCGGTACAGATTATTTTTATGTTTTTGAGTCTTATGCTCATAAACCCTGCATTTATTTGATCAAAAATACAGTAAAATCAGTAACATTGTGAAATAATATTACAGTTCAAAATAACTGTATGTATTATGTATTTTAAACATGCTTATTATCAATGTTTAAAATTGTTTAACATTTTTTTTTTTGTGGAAACTGTGATACATTTTTCAAGTTTCTTTAATGAATAAAGCCTTTTAAATTAATTTAATGCATCCTTCCTTAATAAAATATTAACTACTTTCAAAAAAAGTGTACTGACACCGAATGGTAGTCTATTTTAGGCAGCTGGGTGACTTCTGATTTGTATTTACATTTTATATTTAAACAGATTTTCATAGATCACTAAAGGTCAACAAATGTTTTTTATTCCATGATGCTTACAGCATAAACGTAGCGTACAGCGTCGCTGGTCTTGGGATACAACGCAGGGCTCACTTGCATGTGGGTTTTAATCACATCTGCTGGTTGAGTGGCTAGAGAGGCCAAAATACCAGCCACCACACCACAGCCAAAATTAACCAGTGGGACAAAAGAGGACGAGCTGATTTCTGCGTAAGTGAGAGAGAGTAGACATTATTAAACAATGCCATATCCCCAGATTACATCACAATCATGACTGATCAGAAGCTCACCCTGTGGCAAAGCCTTTTTGGCCTGGCTGTAGAACATGACATAGATGCCAGAGAACGGGGCGTCTCTGAGCAAAGTCGCCGTGAGCCCGGAGTAAAGAGCCCTGGGGCCTTCGTTCTGACACACACTTTTAAGAGCCCCAGCCACGCTTATGTAATTGTACCGCCCACTCTGAAATAAAACATGCAACAGTGAATAAACACACAGATACAGCAGAAAACGTGTTTTTAATGTGCATACAGTGTATATAGAGCTCAGTAATAATCCTCACCTCAAAACGAGTCTTAATGACTGTGAAGGGCAGCATGGTCACACCTGCCACACAACGAGCTCCCGCCCCAAGCAAAACCGCCTCCCCAGCGCTTGGAGACCTATCCTGGAAGAAGTGCTGCTTCAGCGAATAAAATGTGCTGAAGTAGATCCCTACACCAGGGATACAGCGCATGAACGACTGTAGGGACAAAGAGAAATAAACAGTGAGACAGATGAACAGTGAACTTATTTGATATAGAAAAAAGAAAAAAATTGTGATGCACTGAAATTTTGGCAACCAGTTCAGTTCAAGCGGCAGCATGAAGATGAACCAATCATTTCTTACTTTTTTCTACTAGTTGTAGCACAAAATAAACATGTATAGCATCTGAAAGTATTTTGAAACAAACAACTTACTGAAATATGTCATGTCTCATGTAATCGTTTAACCAATGTTTCAACCGCAGAAAGACATCAATAAAATAGCTTGTAAAAAAAATATGTAGGGCCCTATGCAATTTGTTTTATTTTTTCCCAAACAGCATTTTGTTTTTTTCCAAATTTCATTTTTTACACTTTTATTTTCCTGGATTCCGTTTTTTACGTTTTAACATTTCTGGACTTTAATGGTTAAATAAAAATTTTGTGATCAAAAAGTATGTGTAATTAATTGACACTAATGCAATTGAACAATTTATTACCATTTTAACCAATTACATTTTTTAATTGTAATTTGCAAAAAATATGTATTCCTTTCTAATTTTCCTGGATTCCGTTTTTTTAGCTTTAACATTTCTGGAATTTTTTTTTAAAATTGAAGCTTTTGTAATAGAATTTGTTAACGTTGTAACAAATTACATTTTTTTAATAGTAATTTGCAAAAAATAAGTAGGGCCCTATGAATTTCATTTTATTTTTTCCCAAATTTTGTTTTATTTTTTCCCAAATTCTGTTTATTTTTTTCCATTTTAACATGCTGGATTTTTAATGGTTAAATTAAAATTTAGTAATCAAAAAGCATGTATAAACAATTGAACCTTATGCAATTCAATGTCCATAAACTCTATAGTTAATAGTTGCTAAATATATACATTATATCGCAAATTCATTATATTTTTACTTAACCTATGTTTGCATAAATCGGAAATGAAAACGTTTTTATTACGGTCACCCTTTAAATTTCTATATTTAACATCAAATTGGAGTAGAAACATGATTCTTTTTTAAGTTGACATAAAAACTGCCTTATGTGCAATTTAAATGTTTGCACATCTTAGTTTTTATTTGCGTTTGTAAATAAATTTGGCCAATTAATTTATTATTAATTAACAATCTTTTTTTTTTTTTGGCCGGGTACATACTAATTTTTCGGCTTTCAGCCAAGAATTTTAATTTTGGGTGCATCTCTAAAAAAAAAAAAAAAATACCAAAGCTGTTGTCAAAAATGTTTTACTTTTAATCTACACAATATGTAATAATATTCCTCACAGGACTCATTTTTGTCTGTGCCACTTTACATATGCGGTCTACAGTTGCAATTAAATGAAGAATTGGACTTATGTCTGAGATCAGAACACTGATGCTGTTGTGAGATCAAACAGTGAGCGGTGACCAAAGAAAATGGACACTTCAGCCAATACACTTGACTCACCGGTGAAACCCCCTTCCACAGACCAAGCAGCTTCTCTGTGCGGATCACGTTGAAAAAGACTGTAATCATCCCCACTTTAGGAGCGCTGAGAGACAAAGACAGAAAAAGAAATGGTCATGACAGACACAGGCAGAGAGACAAAGAAGGGCAAAAACAGACAGAAGGAGCCAAAAATCTTTACGTTTAGATGGCATGCTGAGCATATGAATACGCACAATTTGACATGGGTAACATGTTATTCTTTGCGAAGCTGAGAGAGGCAGACAGTTTAATAACAGAGCACTCCCACACAGTATACAGAGAGGATGCGGTTATATAAACAGAGACGCATACAATGACACTCAACACGCATCTCACCAAAATAATACAGGCTAAAACCTCACAGTTGCCGCAACAACACAAAAGGTAACGAAAACACTGAACAAACCAAAAGCCGGTAGTTCAACATTAAATGTTTCACACAAAGGAGCCAGGGTTTTAGACTGTGACCGTTTTGTGGATGTCCATTTCTGACGTGATCGCATTTAAGTGAGTGTGTCAGCACACTCTCGTTTGTAGGGCCCTATGATTTCTGCGATGCAGAAAACGCAGACAGAATTGTGTAATCCAGTCATAAAAACAAAATTTACAGTTTAATGCGGAATATCACAGAATCTGTCAAAGCTGTCGCGATATGAACTAATATATGTAAATATTAAGCAACAAAACGACTATTTAAATATAAATTCTGCGTGTCTCTGTGTTAATAAATGGCGCAGATGCGCGGTTTTGTTTACTACTTGTACTGAAGCGCACGTGACACTTGCAGTGATATTAGCGTCTGCCGTCTCACTAAATGAGGAATAAATACATAAATACAAGAACAGAATCTCCAGAACTGCTCTGAGAGTCACTTCATGAGCATTTTACCGTTTCATTTGAGTAAAACTATCATCATATCATATACACACAGAAATGTAAAGGTAGTTACAGAAATAGAATACTACTGTTCAGTAGAATGTATTTACTACTACTACTACTAAAATGAGTAAACCCTTATTTTTAAGGAATAATCATATATTTCTTCAATGTTTTAATTGTAAGAGTATATCCCCTTTATTTGCCAAAAAATTAATTTGTTTAATTTTCATTAATTAAAAGATAAATGAAATTGATGGTTTTATGCCTTCATTTTATAACCAGAAAAATGCAAATACACAGCATAGAATTTCTGAGAAAAATAAACATTTCACAAGGCTATTGTAAGAATAAATTAAACTTGTTTTTATGCATTCCAATTAAAGATGTTAGAACACAGAATTTGGTAACAGTAAAGGTGGGCAAAAATAAAACATTTCATAGGGCCCTAAACATGTAATTTTGTTAAACCTTTAATAAACTGATATTAAAGGAGAACTCCACTTCCAGAACAACAATCCACAAATAATTTACTCACCCCCTTGTCATCCAAGATGTTCATGTCTTTCTGTCTTGAGCTGCGAAGAAATTATGGTTTTTGAGGAAAGCATTTCAG
Organism: Cirrhinus mrigala; assembly: GCA_036247105.1. Classification (NCBI taxonomy): domain Eukaryota; kingdom Metazoa; phylum Chordata; class Actinopteri; order Cypriniformes; family Cyprinidae; genus Cirrhinus; species Cirrhinus mrigala. The sequence goes on from CM070012.1 coordinate 6,268,549, forward strand.
GATTTTTCTCCATATAATGGACTTCATTGGTGCCCCAATTTTGAACTTCCAAAATGTAGTTTAAATGCAGCTTCATTCTCTACCTTTTTGAGCCGGAGTACACAGACAATGAACTTAGACGTGATTCGTAGTAGTGATGGGAAGTTCAGATCATTTTACAGACTCTGACCTTTGAGTCTCGTTTAGCAAAATGAACAAATCATTTTTGAGTCATTTCGTTAATTTTAGCAAAATATAATTAAAATGTTACGTGTTACTTCCCTAACACATCTACTGCTTACACAAATGTTGATCACACTACAAACAAGACAAAACTATAATGCTATAAGAAACAGAAAAGATTAATTCATTGTTTACCTTTAGTCTTTAGTCTATGATTAGCTCACCTCACCTCTTATCTGACAAGTTTTTGGGTTTGAGTTGTTCATTCATCATGTGACAGCCCAATAAGCTTAACCAAAGCAGTATGAGTCGGAAAAATAATTGATTAGTTCATCTCTCGAGTCTTCGGGTTTGAGTCGTTCGTTCATCACGTGACAGCCCCATAAGATGAACAAACGACTCGAAAAACCCGAAGACTCGAAACAGGTTAACTAATTCCAGTACAGAACCTTATAGGATGTTGCGTATGCGCGACTGAACAAATCACTCCCCGAGATGACTCGTTCGTCCCGAGTCACATTAAAGATTTGTTCAAATGACCCATCACTAATTTGTAGCGTCATGGACGTACATCCCAGAGCCTGTGCTACACAAGCTTTTGTGCTTAATAAGTATACAAATTTGTATTTTTCGAAAGAAATAACAGATCGTTTCACTAGATAAGACCCTTCTTCCTCAGCTGGGATTGTTTAGAGCCCTTTGAAGCTGCATTTAAACTACATTTTGGAAGTTCAAAATCAGGGTACCAATGAAGTCCATTATATGGAGAAAAATCCTGAAATGTTTTCCTCAAAAACCATAATTTCTTCACGACTGAAGACAGAAAGACATGAACATCTTGGATGACAAGGGGGTGAGTAATTATTTGTAAACTGTTGTTCTGGAAGTGGAGTTCTCTTTTAAATTGTTTAAGTTTCATGATTTTAATTAATCAGACATGCTTTAAAAATTAATACAATTTAATTTAACCATTAAAAAGGAGTCCAGAAAAATTAAAACGGAAAAAAAAGGAATCCAGAAAAAAAATTAAAATGGAAAAAACAGAATTTGGGAAAAAATAAAACGGATTTCAAAGGGCCCTACATTTGGTGCCTGCCTACCTGCACTTGCATTATCAGTCATGCAAATTAGAAATTCAGGAAATTTAGAAATTAAGTCATCTAAAAATGAAAAGGTCAGTAGCGGATTACTTTTTTAAAAACAAAGTGTGGACGGCAAGAATTCTGATGGAAAGGACGAGCCAACGAACCAGCATATAGACTTGGATTCATCCAACCACTTTTGTTCAAATCCTTATTTTTAAGTATGCTTTAACAAACACCACTAGATATTAGCTATCAGTACTGGGCAAAACTGTTAAGTTTTAATGTTGCTTCCTTTGAAAGGACTAAAGTTGTTTTAATCTACGACATGCTAAATAGTCCTATATTAGACGGATGACAGAAATATGATTATGCATATTAACTATGCAGGACATGTTTATTATCTGTCAATCAAGCCCTGAAACTAAGCCCTGACATCTAATACCAGACAAAGATCAAGGCACAAGGACAGCAGCCTAACTGCAGGCTTATGTCTAGACATGGTCAGCGAGGGTCACAGCAGGCATGTCGGTTGGTGGCGTCTCACCCTGGGTGCCTGCTGTTCTGCAGGGTTTGCAGTCTGGTCTTCACCAGATCCAACGGCTGGAACAGCAGAGTGGAGCAGGTGCCGCTGAGAGAGCCGCACATGAAGGCCTTCAGGGCAGGATGAGCCTGAGAGAACAAACCCAGAAAGACAGAATTTGAGAAACCAAGGACTGAAGGAGGAAACAAAGGACAAAGTTTGAAAAGAGTATTAATGGATGGATATAAAATGAGGGGTGACAGCAGAGGATAAGTCAAACGATTGTGAGATGAACAGAAAGATCAGATGATGAAACTACAGTTCATGAGAATACAATTCAGGCAGCACTTTAAAGGGGTCATACTGAACACTGTTCTACCATTTTGTTTTATTTTCCTTAAGTCCACTTATAATGTTAGTCCAGCCAGTTTAGATCTTGTATGACCATCTTTCACCCCCTCTCCGACCCTCTGTACAGTAGGGTACAGTAGTTTTTGCTACTCTACATCTAAAGAAGAAATGTGTAATCTCTGAAACAGTAGGGCTGGGTATTAACACAGACTTCCAGATATGATTTTCATTTACAAACATGATTGAAGTCCAGCTGATTTGAGCAGATTCTTATTATAATGACCATTTTTGCTCACATATGAAAGAAATCTCTCTTCTAATCTGGAAAATTATACAAGACAGCATTTTAAACCAATTCAAACAGCAACTAGATTTTTTTTAAACATCTATAAGTTAAACACCTGCCTAATAACTGCCAAATTACAATGCTGTTCATTAATGAGCACTGAATATTGAATAAGCATTCATATGATTTCTTCTATGTGGAAAACCTGCACAGAATCATGGAAATTAGTCTTAAAAATGGAATTTACAGTTTGATAAAGAATATCATGGGATATGACCATTTCTGGAATAAGTGATCAAACATATGACTGCACAATTAAAATCTAATTTTCAACAAAAACTCAAAGGCCAAGGCTTCCAGTAATACATCACACCTCTTTTTTCTATGTTTTAGGTTAGGGGTAAGTTGCATAAAGGTGTATCTGGGCATTTACAGATGTGTTTTAAATCACTTACTTTTTCATTCATTCATTCATTCATTTTTACATTTTGCAGAAAACGCACTGCTGTATGGCTGACTGTGTCTTTTTCTGTTTAGATAATAAAATTAAATATTTGATTTAAAAAAATAAATAAATAAACACAAATAAATAATGTAAAAAATAAAAAATAAAACCTTAAAGGCCTTCACCACAAAACACCAAAATAAAAGTTTGGTTAAACTTGAATTTATAATCAAATAATGCAATATTCTGTTGTTAAGGAATTTTTATATTTTCATTTGATTGCATTTAAAAAAAAAAAAATATGACTGTTAAAGTTTTTTTAATTTAATTGATTAAACATGTTTTATGATTATTAAAAAGTAATTAATCCATTACAAGAAAATCATGAAAAACCCAAATTTTGGAAAATAAAATAAATATAAAACAAAATAAAACAGACCAAGAAAAATAATAATAAAATAAAAGATTTCATAGGGCTGAAACATGGAAATGTGTGCTAATATGCTTATGCGATGTCATAACAATGACTCCTAAACAACATTTTTGCAATTTAGTTTTTATTGACATTCTGGGTGAACTAGGAAGGAAGTTAAAGCACTGCTTAAAGTTAAAAAGTTAAAGCACTGTTAAAGTTTCATTTCAAAAGAGTCGAAAAATCCTGTTTTCCAAGTTATGCCCCCTTTAACAGGCTTGGGTACAAAAACTGTCTTCATTTTCTCAACACAACACCATTTACTGCAAGAGCACTCGAAATACCACAGTGACCGACACCGACACCCCAGATAAAAGGATATTCTCACACATTAAATATCCATCCCACATTTGGTGCCCTGCATGGACACCAAACCTTACACGGTGTCATTTGCATGTACATTTATGCAAATGAAAAAAATTACAGGTTGTGTAAGTGTGCATGACCACACACACGAACGCACTTCAAACAGAAAATCACATCCAACACAGATGCACAACCACACACTGGCACCGTCAGCATGATCACACGCACACTGACATGCACATCAAGATTCGAGCGCTGCCGACAGGCTCCTCGCAGCGCTGAGATTCATTTAGAAGCATGAAAACAGCAAGACACGAGTGATGGACAGACGCACACACAACTGTGCAAAAACACACACTAGAAAACATACAGTGAGCCACTGACTAATCTGCCCTACCTTTCCCAGGCTGCTGGCAGATTTGGGCTGAGGGTCCTTTTTCTCTTGCATCTCTCTCTCTCTCACTCACTCTTTCTGCTGCCGCTAACAGCACATGACAGAGTAAGCCCCCATCTCTCTCCTCTCAAACACAATGCCCACAAATCTCTCTTTAACCCCCTCCCAACCCTCAGCAGGATATTCAACGGCTTAATCCACAAGCTCCCATGCTTGCCGATCTCAGCACTGGTTTTCCACACTCCTTATCGCACCTAAACGCACATCCGTGGTTTCGGTCCGCCCGTTTGTGTTCTTCTCCACCGGATCAAGTGCTTTCAGCACAGCGTGAGTCATGCAGTTGCCGAAGGCATATGTATATGTGCGTGAGCGTGTGTGGATGTGACAGAGGAAATGTGGGTCATACATTGGATGCATATCCTATTATTCCAACGTAGGTTCAGCCAGACTGCACAACAAACAAACATTTTTTTTTTTTGATCTTTAAATTCCTTCTGCACATAAAATTGGTTTTTGCTGGGAAAAACTGTGTCATCAAAACATATACACACTCCCTCAGACTTCCATTACAAGTAAGAAATGAAAAATAATAAAACATGATTGCTTTTCTCCACTCTCCACCGACTGAAATGTCGGCCAAACCAATTATTCTGCAGGTGTATCTGGTCATTTTGAGACAATCAGCATCAGATGGTGACTATGAGGCATGTGAATGTTTTTGCATTGGTTAAAATATACAGCTTTCTTAATTAAACATGCACATACATGTTTCTGAATGATATCTGAATTGATTTTGTGTAAAATAAGTGCTCATTTCACTGGAGCAACTTGTACATGTTTCATGTATCTGTGAACTGCATTCGGGTTTATGTTGATATTATGTTGATTTATATGTTATATCATTCAATCATTATTCTCTCCCCAAAAAAGTCACACATTCAAACTGTTGTTAATGTTCTGCAATCTAATTTATTACAATAGCATTACATTGAACTACGTAACCTGACTGGCTATTAAAAAAGCCTGCTGAATCAATTTTAAGGTTATTTCAATATGCTTTTTAATACCCAGTCAGGTTAAGTAGTTAAATGTCAGGCTATTCTGATATATCGTCATTTCGGTTATTCAGCATTTCACATTTTTGACCCTGGACCATAAAACCAGCCATAAGTAGCACAGGTAAATTTGCAGCCGAAAATCATTAGGATATTAAGTAAGGATCATGTTCCATGAAGATATTTTTTAAATTTCCCACCATAAATACTTCAAAACTTAATGTTTATTTAGTTATATTCTACTTAACATTAATAATATTTAGATTTTTTTGCACACTCAGATTCCAGATTTTCAAATAGCTGTATCTCAGTCAAATATTGTCCTATCCTAACAAACATACATCAATGGAAAGCTTATTTAAATCTCACTTTCAAAAAAAATGTGATCCTTATGACTGATTTTGTGGTCCAGGGTTACATTTAACGTTAACCAATCTACATTAAAGCACACAGCCTTAGCACCAACTCACCAGGGCAATCTCCATTGCAGATGGAGAGGATGATGATGAAGCTTGCACAGAGGAAGAGCTCAACTCCCTCCTTTTTATCTCCTCTATGGCCGTTGTGATGCCTGACACGTCAAAACTTTGATTCCAGACTGCATGAGGGAAAAATGAATTTAATACCCAACCTGATTAAATAACCACTGCTACCATTACACAAAAACCAAGCACACAATCAAGAAAAACTAATCGTGTATTAAAGCTTTAAAAAAGCCCGTCAGCCTGTTATATTTCATGTTTACCTGTCTGTTAAGGACCGAAGAGGAAGAGTGAATGAGGACCGATCTTCATCATGATTCTCGCACTTTCTGTCACGTTGCACACAGCTGTCAACAGTGCATACAGCGACAACACATTTAGACACAGAAAACCACAATTTAAATATTAAATATTATAAAAATATTACATAACCCGCAGAATTAAATGTCAATAAAACACTTAAGCGGATAAAAGCTAATGCTAATTTCTAGCTCTGCATACTTTCAAATATCCTGCAATGGTTAATATCTGATACTATATTGTTTTCTTTGTAAAATACAAAACCGACAATAAACACACTGGAAAATATTGGAAATAAGGTGATGCAACACAAGTCAGCTGATTTCTGTCAGTTAGCCGGTAATGCTAACAGTCGCCGCTCACTCCATCATAGGCTATAAACTTGAACTTACCTCACATACCCTACCGTTTTCCAATATCTCCAAAAAAAAACTTGCGTATTTTCGTTTCAAGCAATTTATGTAACCTATACTACTAAATAGGCGGTGAAACAGCAGGCGTACGTTACACAAGACTTCTCAATATCACATTCCTGAGCGGACAGCGTGAGTTTGGAGTTACGCTTGCGCGAGAAAGTTGTGCGTTGTTTGCGTAACTCCTGCGTACTAGATGCGTAGTCTGCAGAACAACGGGCAAGAACTGGTTTCAGCTCGATTATTCCAGCGGTGCCGGTTACACGTGCTCCGAGGAGAGACACTTGATGCCCCCCACTGGAACACTGAGGTAAATGTCTTCCCAAACTCTCAAGTGACTTACTCAACACTGCTCTGGTGCAATCTATTGTGATAAATTGGTAAACAAACCAGAATAATGCATTCTTTTGAAATTAAGGAAAGTTTAAGCCTTGATAAAAAAAATACAGATTTTTAAATTGCCCTCTAAGACTTATACTAATAGAGACTGGACTTTATTACTGGTATTGGTTATTGTTGAGTCTTAGTGTAAGAGCCTATTTAATTTGGTTATAAACTAATTAAAGCTAATTTAAAATAAAGTACAGCACTTTTATTACAGAGACAGCTTACACAAAAGTCACCATCATTTATATGGGCCATTCTACAGAACTGGTGCAAACTGCTGTCCCACATCCAAAATAAATAAATAAATAAAAATTAAAAAGCATTTAAGTATTCAAATCTTAGATGTTTATTAAGATCCTATTATCTATTGAATCCCACAATAATATTTAAAATATTAGTAAGCTTAATGTATATAAAAACATAATTTAGTGGGTACTTTCAATTGGGAGGTGGCTGTCCCGTACCCTAACCCTTAAATTTCAACTTATGAAAATTATATTGAATTAACTGTTGTATTTTTTTTCATCGTTACAAAAAATGTTTGTTTTATATGTTCTTTGTAAATTCTGAAACTTTATGTAAAAAAAAAATGTGTCCCACATTTTCCTGTCACTACCAAAACACTGTATGTTTTAAGTCCATTGGTTGAGACTGATTTGAACTACACCCCTACATTTATGATCAGGAAATTTTCTTGTGTCATTCTCTCTCATAGCTACATGGTAAGTAGATATGCCCCATCATTTTGATGTAAATGTGTTCAAAATTATGAAAAATCTGTTTAACTTTAAGGAATGTCACTATCAAACACATTTCTTTCTGCAATTAAGCACTTTTTGGGAGTTATTCCATAACATTTAGTTTTTATATGTGTACAACTGTGCTAGCTAACCATGTGGCGATTAGTATCTTTAAAGCTAGGTTTAAAACTATGTAAAATTGTCACTACCAAAACAGTCACGACGAAACCTGTCATCATTGTTTCAATATAAAGGAACATATAATCCTCATATTTGGGGGAAATAAACAAGAATTTTTGTATTTTAGTGTTTTAGTAGTGTTTTAGTTAGTTAAAATTTTGTAATGTGATATGGTCACTACCAAAGCATTACTGTCACTACCAAAAATGTGCTGTCACAACCAAAACATAGGATGTTTGGTCAAGAATAAAGTATTTATACCAAATTATGAACTAAAATGTTATAGTTTTTGGTTGAGTGTATATTTAAACTAATGAATCCTTAACTTTGAAATCAGTATGATCAACGTTTTGCTGTTTACAATGAAAATTTGAAATTCAAAATACAACAAATCTCACACATTACACTTGAAAAATTGTTAAAACTTAATTGTTATTGATTTACCTCTGAAATGTTAATAAGATAGCAAAAATATATATTTACATTTATGTAGATGTAGGCAAAATCTTAATAGGTAAATATAACCCTTCTAATTAAATTATATATTACCGTGTTTCGGTAGTGACAAATTTGGGGAGAGGACAAATATTCCAATACTTTTTGAAAATACAATATGAGAATTAATGGCACAGTTACTAGAAATGTGTACCTTGGATATTATACAATTTATTATACAAATTATTTTGGGGGAAAAAAAACAACAGTAGTGAAGAATTATACAGTATGTTCTGTTATAATCAAAAGAAAATAAACAGAAAGAAAAGAAAAGATTAAAACAAACAAACAAATAAATACATTTGTTTTCATGAAAGTTTAATCTATTACATGTAATCTACATATTATTAAATATTAATTATATGTATACTTTGTGTTGTTTTGTAACTTTGTAGTGCTTATTTTATGTAATTTCACTGGATTTGGACCTCTAATAGCACTGTCTTAATTTTGCATAGCACTGTGCTCATTTGTTTTCCTGTATATATGCATCATCAAAACAGTGTATACTGAGTGTATACTTGTAGGCCTAATATCACCGCCTTAGTACTTTATGTCTACCAGGTAGGTTTCTATAAGAGTGTGATGTCACATGAAAACCATAGTTTAACGGGGCTGCCAGATGCTTTGACAGATTAGCGGTTTAAAGTGTTTGAGACATTTCATCTTACAGCAATATGCTTAGCTATAAGTGTTATAAAGTCATGCAAGTATTTGCATTCTGCATACAGGCTCATCCTGACAGCAAGCGAGTCTCTGTTAAAATATACATTTTGCGTTAAGTATGCATTTTATTAGACATTAAATGTAGGCTTGAAATGCTACATGTTACACAAGCAGTTGTATTTTAATAAAAGCAGTAAATGTAAAGGACCTTTTGTAACATGGTATAAAAGTAATATAATTTTTATATCCGGATAAATTAATGTGTCTGTGTAGATGGGCAAGATGTAATGATTTTTTTTTTATATTAAAAAAATATATATAGACATATTTTTTTTTTATCTGATTAACAAGGCATAATAAGAAATAACTCACAGATTAATCAGTATATATCATATAATAATTAGTTGAAGCCCAAGTTAGAACTCTGGGCCACTCAGTTTGCCAGATGCAAGCACTGGGTTAATTAAATTTAAGTAGTTATAAATATTTTTTTGTATTTCTATTATATTTCAATATTTTATATTATATTTCTATATTTTTATATTTTATATTTCTTTTATATTTTATATTTATATTTCTTGTTCCTTTTCACATTTTAAGTTTTTAAAAAAATGCATTATGCTAGTTTACACCCTGCAGTACTTTGACCACACGCACCAACCATTACCCAACTATCATATAATGTTACTGTCTTTAGTTATTGCCTTTAGTTTAAAGTGATCTGCCTTCTACATGTCTGTCACCACCTACCGGACTTATTTAATTTCTTGATCTTTTTTGTCCCTGTCCTACACATTGTACAATCTGTCCCAGTCTGTTCCTGCTCCTGTTATGCTTAGGTACACACTGTCCCATTTTTTCCCATTATTTTGCTAGTTTAGCTGATCTCTGGATCTGGCTTTTGCTGGTGCTGTGTGTTCAGCTTCTCCAGTATCCACACAGAGCCCCTCACAGACTGAAATAGATATTAGTCCATGTTCACTCCATGTTTCTAAAGGTGATCAGGAAGCTGTTCTCTCTACACTTCCTGTGTCACTCCTGCTCACCCTACACAAATAATCAAAAGCATTTTTCTAGTCTGATCCTAACAATACAATCCAGCCATGACTGCTGTGATTCAGATAAGTGTGTGTCACTGGCCACCTGTTCAGTGTGTAACCAGGGGTGGCTCTCAATGTCGCCTAAACTGGGCCGATCTGATGCAGATGCACTGAGACACCAGCAAATCAGCTGACGGCACTCTGTTACACACAACACAGTCTTGAGAAATGCAAAACAACACACTTCACCTGGATCTAGGCATGATTTCTGTGTCTTGCCTGTAGACAGCTCTATAGGGAAGTACAGTCTACTTTTGGAGGTGACCCGCCGTGCGCCTCTAAAGGGGAAACAGCCGCACAGGATGTTGTAGAGCGTCACCCCCACTGACCAAACCGTAGCCGGCCCTGCATGATAACGGTGCTGCTGAAACCACTCAGGAGGGGCGTATTCAAGAGTGCCTGAGCACAAACATCCAATCAAAACAAATTCCCTTTGGCTGATCACTAAAAGTTCACAAACAGATCACTGTAGTGAGATCAAACTAACCTGCAAAGTATTTGTAAGCTGAGTCTTTTAGCAGATCTCCACAGCCGAAGTCCAGCAGCTTGATGTCATGTGACTCTGTGGAGATCAGCAGGTTCTTGGGCTTGACGTCCCGGTGCGGAGGAAAATGTCGGTCTGGTCGGCCATCAGACCTGCGGATCCCAGCATTCACAGAGCCAAATCCACCTTGTCCCAGCAATGGGCCCTTCGCATACGCTTTTACAACATACAAGATCACAAGAAATATCTTTTAGAGAGAATATGTTGCAATATCTAAACCTATAAAAGCAACTTTAATGCAGCCGAAGAACATTTTCTGAGCCAAAGCATCTCTAATATAAGGCTATTCTGACCTCTGCGGGAGCGTTTGGCAGATCTTCCATGTGAGGTGGATGGACAATCATCCTCCTGGCTGCACCTCTGCCACTTCTTCTTCTTGTTTGGCTGATCTGTGGAAACAGAAACAGCCAAATTAGAAGGTAGAGGGGCTATAAATCCTGGTAGTTCTTGACTCAGGGGCTTTGGGTTGGATAGCGGTTCCTGATCACGATCACCAGAGCCACGTCTCCCATCCTCCTGACCAGCCGTCTGGGTGAAAGCAGCACTCCTGGATCTGGAGCGGCCTGAGGCTAAAATATTACACACATCCAGTACTTAATACTGTTTTATTAATAATTAATGTCAGTGGTCACTTCAAATTTGTTACTTAATTAAGTGTAACTTAATTTCTTTCAACTATCTTTTGGGTCTTCATTTGTAATTGAGCAGCTCTGTAGTTTCCTGCAATTATAATTGTGACAAGGAATAAAAGTCATATTTAGCATAAGCTTTTTTTTTTTTTTCTCTATAGAAAAGGCATGTAGTTTGTTTCAATTACATTGAATAAACTTATCTGGGGAAGTTTCTTTAATGTATTTAGTCAAACAATGTACATACCATAACACACCATCAACAGTAAATAGCCTAAATAATAAATTAAAACATTTACCTCGTCTTTCACCCATGTGAGCCACTGACAAGCTCCTCCAAATAAGAAAATACAAAAATCAGTAAAAATAAAACTCTCCTCAGAAATGCTCTTCCAAAAATAAATAAATAAACAAAATTCAAAAATAAAATAAAAAAATAAATAAATTAAATTAAAATAAATTAAAATAAGAAACCAAAAATGATAATAAACGAACAACAGAAATAAGGGTAGTTCTTTCAAAAATATAACTCTCCTCAAAAAAATATCCGCGAATCTCTGTCTGAAAAAAAAGTGGTCTTCTTCTTCTTCTTCTCAGGAATCCTCCGATGAGCTTTAAAAAGCACAAGATCTGCACCGATTGTCTGCAAATGTCTCCTCGTCTCACAACCAACAGATAGCGATGGGTTCGATTGTTTATATTCAGTCAAAATACGTAACATGCGTTGTTATAGCAACTAAAATGGGAATCACCCCTTAGGTCGTGTACGTGAGTACAGCATCGCGAGTGCACGCCGAGTTTTGTTTAGTCCTGAGTTCTGCAAACTCATGAATTCTCTCATAACAAAGAAAGTGTAGACAGGTTTTAAATAAGATTCGTTGTGCAGTGTAGGGAACTTCATTGATTATAATGGAACTTTGTGAGATCGCGATGAACTAAGATGAGTGATGGCTTTTAATGATTATTAAGGGAATTTGCAAATGTGATTTCATAAAAGTTCAATAAACAAGAGGTTAATATTAAGCGACGTACATTGTCTGACTATAACAGTGTTGGCTGATGATTTTGCTCTATTTTATCAACGAAAATAGTTTTAAACAAAGTCACAGCTGAGCTGTTGTGGATCTCTAAGCAAACACAGAGATGTTTAGTTTATGAATAAATGAAACTAATCTAGTGAGTCAATGATTCGATTACCTGTTCATGAAGAGTCACTTGCTTCATTCCTGAATGAATCAGCCGTTCAAAATGAATCAATTTGAATGAATGATTCAGTGATAAAAATCACTCTTGCCGCGTCCTTCTGGCATCAGTGATTCAATCTGGATTTTATTAAGTGACGAGAATACTTTTTGTATGCAAAGTAAAAAAAAATAACGATTTTATTCAACAATTCGTCTCCTCTGCGTCACCGTAGCGCCATTTTGGAGAGTATCCGCTGGAGGCAAACTACCTACGCCGTTCTGTGTCAGCCACACCACATGGATACGTTTTCTACGTATTTACGCTTTGATTTAAATGAAAACAGCGTATCCGGCGCACGTAGTTTGCGTCCAGCGGGTACTCTCCAAAATGGCGCAACACTGACGCGGAGGAGATGGATTGTTGGATAAAATCGTTATTTTTTTTTCCTTTGCGTACAAAAAGTATTCTCGTCCCTTCATAAAACTCAGATTGAACCACTGATGGCAGATGCACTATTTTGACGATGTCTTTCATACTTTCCTGTGTCTTTAAAGTGGTATCTACCTGGCAGTCAATGGGACAGTTACAAGCCTCCCGGTTTTCATCCAGAATATCTTAAATCGTGTTCCGAAGACGAAAGAAGCTTTCACGGGTTTGTAACGACATGGGGGTAAGTCATTAATGACAAAATTTTCATTTTGGGGTGGGTAACCCTTAAATGCATTGTGTTGCCTTCTTAAGCACCAGTAAATATTTTCACCTTTTGTAATAGTTGTGTATGAGTTTCTCAGTTGTTCTCAATTTGAAAAACCAAATAATGTGCAGGAGCTGGAGGATTTTTCTGAAGAATAGCAGGCAGATGAACTGCTTAGGACAAACAAGGGACTCATGAACAACTATCACAATAGATAAAAACAGTCATGGATCATCCAGGAAACGACACAGTATTAAGACTCGAGGGTATGTAAACATTTGAACAGGGTCAATTATATAAATTCAGTTATTTTGTCTTGTGGAGTATATATAAACATCTGTTATTTGAAATAGTTTATTCAGGAAAGTACTAAATAAAACAACAGTTTTCATGATCCCTCTTATTTTGTTAAAAATAACACTTAGCATGTTTTGCAAGGGGTATGTACATTTATGAGCAAAACTGTATGTATGCATGCATGTCAAATACATAATATCTTAATATTTTTTTTATTAAAAAGTTATACAATTTTTTAAAGTTAAAAATATAAATTAGCTTGCATGTTTATATCAAATATAAAATCTTAAAAAAATATATATAAAAAATTTTATATAAAAAAATTGCAAATATATATATATACACATTTATATATATATGTGTGTGTATGTATATTTTATATATATATATATAAAAAGATGCAAAAGCCTCTAAATCAGGGGTGCTCAACGCTGGTCCTGGAGATCGACCTTCCTGCAGAGTTCAGCTCCAACCCTGACCAAACACACCTGGACCAGCTAATTAGGATCTGAAGGAGCACTTGATAATTACAGACAGCTGTGTTTGATTAGGGCTGCAGGAAGGTCGATCTCCAGGAACAGGGTTGGGCACCCCTTCTCCTAATCCGTCTGACGATTTTCTTTAAAATTAGCATTTCTTTCTGGCTACTTTGTATAGGTTTCTATGCAAGTACTGGCATTTCTGATTGGGCTGAGGCTGGAATTTAGCGAGTTTGAAGTAAAAGTATTTGATGGACGTATACTATGTGTCAAAAGCATTCACTCAGTATCATTATCTCATTTTTGACCGAGATGGCTTTTAGCTGATTGAAATTTGGTTAGCTGGTCTGAACTCTTAATTATACAAACTTTTTTTACTTTTTATAAACTTTTTTTTTTTTTTTAAAAATCAAGCATAGAGTCCTGTAATTGAGGGTAGAAAAGACAAAGCTTTAATCAGATGCAATGGAACAGTACGTGACATTAAAAGTGAGAGGAAAATCTTTTCCAAATAGTCAGTCAGTCCACTGGAGGTTTAACAATTTATAGGTCTATCATGGGGAGAAAAAGAAGAAAAAAAAAAAAAAAAAAAAACAAAAAACAAAGGGGGAATATAATGCAGACAAATACTGTATGACAGATAAATCATGTTAGCAAATACATACATTGCAAATACCAAAAATAAACAGTTGGGTACAAATGAAAACTTTTACACACCCCACCACCTAAAGTGTGAACTTCAAAACATCAAGAAACCAAAAAAAAAAAATAAAAAAAAAGAAGAAAACTTAGTTTGCAGTAATAAATGGTGTACAAATCCTGAGTAAGAACTCTCAAAAACATATATAACAATATATTATGTAATTAAGGCAAACAGTCTTAAATTTTAAAACATGAGTAGAAGAGGCGGAAAAGTGCCAGTGAAACTTAGGAAAAAAAGGCTTAATTGGTGCTGAAGTGCTCTTGAAACAAATAACTGTAAGAATAATCTCTTTGGCTGCTGGATTACTTATTGCATAAGGAAATTTCTTCCCATTATCCATTATAAAAATTTCCCAACATTTAATTTACTTTGAAAATGGATAAATACTTTGTCTCCCATGTAAAATATAAATAGCCAATATTTATTCAAATGCATTGTAAGGCAGTTATCAACAGGGTAAGACAGATTACCAGTCACTGGAAAAATGAAAGTCTGATGAGTGCCAAGATGAAAGATTTTTCTTTGTCCTAAATCATCTTTTTTTTTTTGGTATATCTTGGACACAAAGTTACTCTAATGGCTTGAATAATTGTTTGGCTCAAAACCTGCTTTAAAACATTGCAAAATTGTAGCGAAAACCCCATTAAGGATACAGTTCCCCTCAAAGCATACAAATTTCATTTCAACAAGACAAATTTGGTGGCAAATCCTCACAGATCCTCATCTGCGACATCTATAGGATCAGCACAGATACGCTGAAATTTACTCAGGAGTTGGCTCTGACCCCTCACTTTTCAGATCGTTATCCTCATCGCTATCCACACCTGAGCGTCCAGTTGTACGACGTACGTTGACAGTGAAATCTCCACGCCTGGAGAAGACAAACATTACACTAAATATGTGACAGACATTTACAGAAATGTTTCAGACTGATTTGCCAGTAAGTTCTCATTTTAAAGGCAACATTTGTGGCTACCATGATTATCACAAAGCAGCAGAATACACACCTGAGCTTGGTCTTTAGGGTGCTGACTTCTCGGTTCATAAGAGTAGCAGATTCTGTGGCATCTTCCAGCTCTCTCTGCAGCTTCCTGCGGGAGGCGTTAGCACGAGCCGCTTCCTCCTCAGTCTCCTCTAGCTGCCTCTTCAACTGCTTCATACGAGTGTTCAGCTTCTCAGTCTGACAAAGAGATTTCATTATGAACCGCATTCAAAGTACAGAGTAATAATTTAAATTAGCTGTACAGGTACAAGTGGATCAAATCACCATTGATTAAGAACGTATATTCTCTAAAAATCCAATCAAAACTCTGCAGCAGTTTGAATCACACATCCTTAAATCACACATCCTACCTCATTTTTGTATTGCTCAGCATTACGTCTCTCATCATCAACCTGCAATAGGATCTCTTTGAGTTTCTTCTCCATACGCCGCACCTGTTTAGTGGACTGCTGCCTCTCCCTGACAAGTAAATGAAGTTTGGGTTAGAGATACAATTAAAATATAGCTGCAAGCAGCAATTACCAGGGTTCAAGTGCTTTAAAGGAGAAGTCGAGGAAGGAGGGTCTCATCTAGCGAAATGATTGGTCTTTTTTTTTTTTTTCCCTGAAAAATAAGTTTGTATACTTTAAGCACAAAAGCTCGCGTAGCACAGGCTCTCTGATGCGCGTTTCACTTACTTGCAGTAAGTTCGCTTTGTAAACACTGGGTCTGTAGATCCGACTACATTCGGCGTGACACGATTCAGTAGTATGTAACGTTGTGAACCTGTGTTACACAACCTTTTGTGCTTAAAGTATACAAATTTTTATTTTTCGAAAAAAAAAAAAAATGACCGATCGTTTCACTAGATAAGACCCTTCTTGCTCGGCTGGGATCGTTTAGAGCCCTTTGAAGCTGCATTTAAACTACTTTTTTGAAATTTAAAATCAGGGGCACAATTGAAATCCATTATATGAAGAAAAATCCTAAAATGCTTTCCCTCAAAAACCATAACTTCTTTACAACTGAAGACAGAAAGACATGAACATCTTGGATGACAAGGGGGTAAATTATTTGTGAATTGTTGTTCTGGAAGTGGACTTCACCTTTAAAGCATTTAATCACATATGAAAAAAAAACATTACATATTACTTAGCAAGCTAAGATTTAAAAGGGAGGGAAAAAAAAAAAAAAAAAAAAAAAAAAAAAAGTCAAATCTAGGTAATTTACTATAGAAATCTGATGTTTTTAACATTGATGACCGTTATAGCATCAGCTGTGGTCCGATCTCCCCAAAACTTTGCATGCTTGTTTAGAATCACTTGTCGCATATGCTTACGCATACGCATATGTTTCATAAAGCTTTGAGTTTTCATTTAGGCTTTTGGGTATATTTAGAGAGGCCCATTCTCTAAACAACCCTGTTACAGCTTTCCAAATTTTTTTTTTTGATAATTATTAACCTAAAGAGTCTAGAGAATTGTACTGTAGTTTTGTTTTGTTTTTTTTCTCCCCAGATTGAGCGAAAAACCTAGGACTAGTTTACAAAAGTAGGTTTTTAACATTTTCTCAATCATTTAACAAATGGTTTGATTTACAGCAGTGGTTCTAGAGGCAGTTATTCAGAATGAGGAGGTTCATATCATATTGTATGATATGAATATCATGCTTATGTGCGAATAACCATGCAACAATTGTTTACACCCTTGGGGAAAAAAAAAAATAAAAATAAAAATAAAAATAATACAATATTCCAATATTACGCCAGTGGCCGATTTCTTTTAAATTTCTCCCAGACCTTTAGGGCTGTGACTCAAACAGGCTCACAGAGTTTCATTCCAATCAAACTCACTGAACCTTGTCTAACAGGTGCTCATAGTTCGTCATAGATATCTATGCAAGTACTGGTACTTCCAGTACTTGGATTGGGCTGAGGCTGGTATTTTAGCGAAAAAAAGTATTCGATGGAAGTATACTATGTGTCAGGAGCAGTCATATATTATATTACATTACATTATATTATATTATATTATATATTACATTATATTATATATTATATTATATTATATATTATATTATATTATATTATATTATAATTATTATTATTATTATTATTATTATTATTATATGCGATCTCGGAAAACCCAAGACATGGTGAAATTTTACCTTTAAAATTTGGCATTTTTACCGTATTTTGAGACAATATAAAAGCTGGGTTCAAGCCCTTTCCAAAACCATTTTTATTTCGTCCATAGCTTGAACGAAACCAAAGTTATGGCTATCTTAAGTTGGCTGATCGCTATGATTTTCAGGAATGGAATTGAGAAAAACGGGTTTAAAGTGACTTTCACTTTCAAATTACAGGTTTAATGAGAGCTGTCTGGCGCTATACTACATCAATCCACAAACAGACTAACGTTTATCATGGACGTAGTCTCCGAACTTTTGATCACCCCTTGTACGTTTAGGTCGCACAAATGGTGTACCTTGTAGTTCAGAAAAGTGAGCGTAGCGCGACTGTTTGTGCACGGTGCATAAAACAGACTGCAATCAGACTCCTCTTTAGTAACATCATCCGATCCTTCATCTCTGGATGTGAAATAGTCCATAATAACATTGTTTAGGGCACTGACATCACCAACATTGCACAGATCGATACAAGCAAGACAGTTTAAGTGAGCAGCTATTTCAGACTGCGTTGTTGCGCTCCGTCTTCTCACGATATTAAATAAATGAATAAAATAACTTTGCGTGCATTGTGTGCATTGATGCATCTTTATTAAAGCACCTCAAGCAGCACGTTCTTAACATAAGAGAAAGACATTTTCGAGTCATTTGAATTCATCTCTATTTGAATTGCTAAGTGAATTTCGCCAAGATATTTTCAGAGATGATAGAACAAAAATTATATTATATAAAAATAAACCATAAACCAACTCTACCACTCACTTCATCTCAATATCCAACTGCTCTTCGAGCTGTGGGATCTTGGCCTCCAGGGCAGCAATGGTGGACTTGTATTTGCTCTTCACAGCTGCTTCTAAATCCTGAAGCTTCTGCTTTAGGTCCTTGTTCTGGCGGTCCAGCTGAGAGCGCAAACCCTCCAGACGCTGGCTATTGCCACGCTCTGCAGTCAACTCCGCTGTAACCTGCTCAGCCTGATATTGAACCAAAATAAAGCCACACACAATCATGATGAAGTGTTCCTAATCTCAGCTATAATCTCATGAAGCTCTCGATACTCTACCTGCAGTGTTGCTTTCTTCAGTCGATCATTGACCAGTTCCACACTGAGATGTTCTTCCTCAAGTTCCTCCTCAAGCTGAGCAATACGTGCCTCCAGTCTCCTCCTCTCATCGCTGCTCAGTGAGCTGACAGAAGAACAAAACACTATTTAAACCACTCAACACAGTAAGATACCCAACACACTTTGATTTCCTAGGACTGGCACTGGATACACCAGACAATGCATCACAATAACAACAGGTAACTCACTTCTTGGCATTCTGGCTATTGATCTCATCCTGCAGCTCATCTCGCTCTTGTTGGATTTGTCTCTTTGCTCTGTCAGCAGCAGCCAGATCCTACAAAGACAAAAACAGGAAATATTTTCCACATGCGTTTTTTTTTTTTTCCTTTTTAAAATAAAGAATTCTATCCTTCTAAACTTACAAAATAAAATTGACCTTAGTTTCAGCACAGTTCTGAACAAACAAGACAAACCTCATGCAGCTGCATGATCTCAGCCTCCATGCTCTTGATCTTGCGCTCGTTCTCTTTGGCCTGGTTAAGAGCCTCGTCTCTGGACAGACGCAGATCCTCAAACTCTCTCATCTGATCTTTCACCTGGGCCTGCAACACAAGAGAGGAAATGACATGGATACCAGCCTCTAACTGTACTTTTATTTTACATGCAACTCAAAAAAAAAAAAAAAAATATATATATATATATATATATATATATATATATATGTCCCACCACTTTAATCCAAAAGTGATGCCCATGCTTATGTAGAATGTGTATACCTGTAGTTTCTTCAGCTGTCTGAGGGCCTCATCTCGAGCCTTGTTGGCATTGTCGATCTGAGCAGCCAACTCCGACAGATCCAGCTCAAGCTTCTTGCGCACAGATACGGCCTGACCCCGCTGCTTCCTCTCGTCCTCAAGCTCCATCTCCATCTCACGCACCTTACACATTCAAGCGTAATATCAGTAGTTGTGTATTATCTCCTAGTTTTCTGACAGGCATTAACATCTCATGGATTAACATTATTCTAGAGAAGTCAGGTAGGTGAGCGCATACCTGTTTGACTAGCTGCTTGCGTTTCTCTTCACCCTGCT